>CM021101.1:658203312-658426039 GCA_007115665.2 Sequoiadendron giganteum | reverse complement strand
ATATAGGGATTGAGGGATTAGGGTTTAAGGGTTGAGGGTTGAGGGATTAAGAGGGTATAGGGGTCAAGGGATTAGGGTTTAAGGGTTGAGGGCTGAGGTTTGATGGATTAAGAGGGTATAGGGGTTGAGGGATTAGGGTTTAAGGGTTGAGGGTTGAGGGTTGAGGGATTAAGAGGCTATAGGGGTTGAGGGATTAGGGTTTAAGTTTTGAGGGTTGAGGGATTAAGAGGCTATAGGGGTTGAGGGATTAGGGTTTAAGTGTTGAGGGTTGAGGGATTAAGAGGCTATAAGGGTTGAGGGATTAGGGTTTAAGGGTTGAGGGTTGAGGGTTGAGGGATTAAGAGGGTATAGGGGTTGAGGGATTAGGGTTTAAGGTTTAAGGGTTGAGGGTTGAGGGATTAAGAGGGTATAGGGGTTGAGGGATTAGGGTTTAAGGGTTGAGGCTTGAGGCTTGAGGCTTGATGGATTAAGAGGGTATAGGGGTCGAGGGATTAGGGTTTAAGGGTTGAGGGTTGAGGGATAAAGAGGGTATAGGGGTCAAGGGATGAGGGTTTAAGGGGGCAGGGTTGAGGGTTGAGGGATTAAGATGGTATAGAGATTGAGGGATTAGGGTTAAAGGGTTGAGGATTGAGGAATTAAGAGGGTATAGGGGTCGAGGGATTAGGGTTTAAGGGTTGAGGGTTGATGGTTGAGGGATTAAGAGGGTATAGGGGTTGAGGGATTAGGGTTTAAGGGTTGAGGGTTGAGGGTCGATGGATTAAGAGGCTATAGGGGTCAAGGGATTAGGGTTTAAGGGTTGAGGGTTGAGGGTTGAAGGATTAAGAGGCTATAGGGGTCGAGGTATTAGGGTTTAAGGGTTGAGGGTTGAGGGTTGAGGGTTGAGGGTTGAAGGATTAAGAGGGTATAGGGGTTGAGGGATTAGGGTTTAAGGTTTTAAGGGTTGAGGGTTGAGGGATTAAGAGGGTATAGGTGTCAAGGGATTAGGGTTTAAGGTTTGAGGGATTAAGATGCTATAGGGTTTGAGGGATTAGGGTTTAAGGGTTGGGGGTTGAAAGTTGAGGGATTAAGAGGGTATAGGGGTTGAGGGATTAGGGTTTAAGGGTTGAGGGTTGAGGGTTGAGGGATTAAGAGGCTATAAGAGTTGAGGGATTATGGTTTAAGGGTTGAGGGTTGATGGTTGAGGGATTAAGATGCTATAGGGGTTGAGGGATTAGGGTTTAAGGGTTGAGGGTTGATGGTTGAGGGATTAAGAGGGTATAGGGGTCGAGGGATTATAGTGTAAGGGTTGAGGATTGAGGGTTGAGGGATTACGAGTTTATAGGGGTTGAGGGATTAGGGTTTAAGGGTTGAGTGTTGAGAGATTAAGAGGCTATAAGGGTTGAGGGATTAGGGTTTAATCACTCCCTCCTACCCTCTATCCCTCTCTTAGTTCTCTCGCTCATTGTTCAACCACTCCCACTCTCCATCTCCCTCCCCCTCCCTCTCTCCATATCTCTCCCTCTTTCTCCCTCTCCCTCTCTCTCTCCCTCTCTCCCACTCTCTCTCACTCTTGTCTCTCTCCCCTCTATTCTTAACCCTTAACCCTTAAACCCTTAACCATTTAAAACCTTAACCCTTAAACCCTTAACTCTTAACCCTCTACCCTCTATCTCTCTCCCAGTCTGTCTCTCCCTCCCTCTCTATCTTCATCTCTCCCACTATCTCTTTCTCCCCCTCTCCCTCTCCCTCCCTATCTCCCTCTATCTCCCTCTTTCTCTCCCACTCTCTCTTTCTCCCACTCTCCCCCTCTCTCTGTCCTACTCTATCTTTCTCTCACTTTCCGCTTCTCCCACTCTCCCACTCTCCCCCTCTCTCCCTCACACTCTATCTTTCTCCCACTCTATCTTTATCCCACTTCCCCCCTCTCCCACTCTCCCACTCTCTCCCTCTCTCCCCCTCTCTCCCTCCCTCTCTATCTCCACCTCTCCCAATATCTCTTTCTCCCCTCTCCATCTCTCCTCTCTCCTTCTCTCTCCTCTTTCTCTCCTACTCTCTCTTTCTCCCACTCTCCTCTCTCCTCCTCTCTATCTCCATCTCCCCTATCTCTTTCTCCCCCTCTCCCTCTCCCTCCCTCTCTCCCTCCCTCTCTCCCTCTCCCTCTCCCTCTCTCTCCCTCTTTCTCTCCCACTCTCTCTTTCTCCAACTCTCTCTTTCTCTCCCACTCTCCCTCTACCTCTCTCTCTCTCTCTCTCACACACACACACACTCACCTCTATCTCATCTACTATAAGGGTACAGGGGAGAGATATAGAATTAGGATAGAGGGTATAGACAAAGAGGGAGAAAATAAATCTATTAAAAAAACCATATTTCATATAACACGTGCACGATTTGAAGAAGTAGAGATGTTACCATTTTAGCAAGAAATAGCACGTTTGTGTTTTGTCTTCCACTAAAAATGGCAACAAAACTCTATATACCCATGATGTCAAGGCCCAGATTCTGCATATTCTCCTAAAGCCTGTGCATGCTTCGACAAAAATTAGCTTTTTGATGATGTTGTGAAGTGTGCAAGCATGTTTGTCAGATTCCACCACATTTTCCATGATCTTTCTACCACCTTTGCATGAAATAGCATAGTTTCCATGTTGAAAGACATATAATATCAATTCAAGTTTGAATTCCATTGAAAACTGATATACAATTGAAGTTTGGAGGGGAATAAGCTTTTGAAAAAGTCAAATTGTTATGGAGTTTGAAGAAAGAAGAAGCTAAGGCTACATAATTAGGTTGAACTCCTCCATTTGAAAGTCTGGTTTTTTAGGTATCTGAAGTCTTTACACATTTTATTTCATTCTATTATGGCTTGCTTTCATTTTTTTTATTTTCCATATTCCATGTTGATCATTGTTTATTTGTAATGATAACCTTAGGTTGTCAATGCACATTTTAAATTACACAATTATATACACTTGCCAATTAGCATTTTAAACCTGATGCAGAGAATCTACCAGGATCTAAAAATCATCAAGGGTACTTCTGACCCTAACTTAAATTGAAGAAGATCAACCAACAAACTCAGTCATCTTTTCATCAAAATCCTTCAATTTCACTTGATTTCATATTTCCACAAAATATTAGAACTTGGCTTCAACTCTCTATCAAACTCAAAAATAGATTAACCATCATAAAATCGATTGTAACATAGCATAAACCTAATTAGAAACTCAAAACCACTCAATTTGTTCATGATTCACTAATTCAAGAACTCAATGTTGCAATTTACATGGAAAAATAACAACAAATCATGGAAGGTAACTACCAACCTTTATCTAGACATCCAAGACACTATAATTAGCATGTTATTAATTGAAATAAACCAAATACACATTCCAAAGATCTCACCAAAATTCATCCTTGCAGCATGCCTCCCTTAGTAGTATTCCAAACCTGTGGTGCAGGGGCACCTACAACCATGTTTCAAAATCTACTTTGGTGATAGTTTTTCTAAGGTATTTGGGTGATTTCAAGAGTTTTTAAATGCTTTGTCATAGATTTTATTGAAAATAAGGTCTAAATAGACCAATCGTTCATGTATTTAGGGATTTTGTGAGTTTGGTGATCAAATGTGCAAGTATGCACTCTTGCTTCAAAAAATTGTCAATTTTGCCATATAATCTTTGAAGGAAAATTATTTAAATTGTAAATGGAAGTGCAAGACAAGAGTCTAGAAGTTGTATTATGGATTAAATAAAGGTGTTTGAGTGGTATTAGGTGTCTTGTACAACAAAGTTGCATAATGTTTCTTATTTAGCAAAAGTTGTCAATGTTAGCAATTTTAAAGACAAATGAAGGTACATCTTCAGTTCGTAATTTTTTTTGGTTGATGGATGATACTAACATTGCACCATATGAGGATTTTTGTACACTAATAGGATCGAGTGAGGTACACTCTTTCCTTAGCTCAAATGTAGGTTCATGGAGTATCGATACACGAAACATGGCATGCTTTTGTTCTTCATGTACAATGCAAGATTGGAATGATTGTGAGTCAGGGGAGTGGGTTGATAAATGGTTGATAAGTTATCTTAGCCCACTTCACATGTATTTCCCTCTGACAACATTGGAATTGACTCAGATGGAATCATAAATTGACTTTGACCACGTATCAGATCTAGTTCAACCATGTGATATATCTACTTGCTTAGTTGTTGAAATTCCATATCTTTATCTTACTTTGTAGTGTATTTGTAATGTTGAGTAATTTCAAGAGATTAGCTACACATATCAATGTAGGGCATGTTTATGCAGTTATTGTAGATGAAGAAAATGAAGAGGGAATTGACTATTACTTATGTCGTTGTGTTGAGGCCAAAAATAAATTGGAGGCCCCAGTTATAGATGGAGAAAACATCAAATACCCTACAGGCTCAATTGTGGTTATTGGAATGTGGCTTAGAAGGTACCCACATTCAAGTGTTAAACATTGGTTGTTTCAGGACTTTGACATGCATCGTAAGATTCTTCATTACTCGAACCTTGTCATGGAATCCAATGTTCTTTTGACCAAATATGAGGGTAGACCTTTGAACAAGACCTTGTGGAAGGTCTGTGAGTCTGACCATGAGGCAATACTTGACACAGTAAAGAGTAGAGCAGACCTAGATGGTTCGTTGGATTAATTTGTAAGTATATGCACAGTGGTTCTTATTAATTTATACTTGTATGCACATTAATTTGTTTGATGCCAATGCTATCATCTTATTTTACTTTGCCTATTTGTAAGTAACCTACTAAACATTGATTGGTGTCCCCTTGCAAAAAATGCAGATATATGAGCCATCCAAGAGAATGTCAGCTAGAAAAGAAATGCAACATCCTTATTTTGATGATCTTGACAAATCTCAATCATGATTTTAAGCCATTAGAAAAGTGTGTGCAAAGCTTGGTGAGAGAATTTCAAGTTATTAATTTGAAGTTAACCTTATCATGAGCAGATATGACGTAGACATTATAAGAGCATCTGAAATTTCAACTTACTCTATTCATGAGAGGTGTTGTGTGCAATAGGTATGTTGGAATTCCCAGTGAAGATGTGTGACCAGGAGTGGCTAAATTGTGAGACCTACATGCCTATCTGTAAGTGCCTTCCATCTATTTTTATTTCATTTCCATTTTGGATGCTCTTTCTTTTTCTCTTTTACTTTGCATATTTGTAAGTAAACTACTAAAAATTGATTGATCTCTTGTTGCAAAAAATGTTGATTTATGAGCCATCAAAGAGAATCTCAGCCAAAAAAGCAATGCTATTTTGATGATCTTGAAAAATCTCAATTTTGATTTCAATCCATTATAAAAGAGTGTGTGAAGCTTACCGAGGGAATCTCAAGTGACTCAATTGAAGTTAACCTCACAATGAGCACCTATGATGTAGACATTTAAAGAGAATCTCGAATGTATGAGTGACATTGTAAAAGATCTGTGAGAACGAAGTACCTAAGGCATTGTAATGAGATTTATTTGTAATGAGATTTACTCAAATACTGTAATGTTGGAGTTCATGTTTGGTGCAGTAGCACCTTGTTCTATAAATGCCTTTAATAGGAAAATTTGCAAAATTTAAATTTTGAAATGTAAACAATGTGAAAAAGGTCATGTAAAGGTCATATGTAATGTATTCAAAGTCTCAAAGAGGTCATTAGGTGATTAGAGAAGTGATATAAAGCATGTAAGGTCGAGAAAAACAAAGATCTTTTGTATTCTTGAATATTTACAATCAATAAAATCCCTATTTTAGTGATTTTATGAGTTTTTCCAGTTGTTCATTAACTTGTAGGGTATCCATTGAGTTTATCATTAGTTTGAACTAATCTTTCTCAATTCGATTTGTAAACCAATAATGACTACTCCACTAAATTTGATAGTTTAGATCAGTGGAGTAAGTTAGTATTAGGATGTTTTAGGTGTGTGTGTTTATTTGTGCAGGGGAATTTAAGAAACAAAGGTGGAGTTGCTGCTAAAGGGTTTTATGATGAATTTTCAAGTGAAAAGTGTGGCTCCAAGTGGTGTTTTGAGGAAAACTTCTCAAATGACTTCACAAAAAAATGACTGATCTAGATAGCTATTATTGAGTTACAACACACACTTCAAAATCAATAGTGACTGTCTTGGAACATGTGCATCAAAAATGACCTGCTTCGTTGTCCTCATTAGGCTAACTAGGCCTAATTTACAAATGAACATACCTTTAAACATTAAAAAACCCCCTTAAATTTTTGAGGCAGAAATTATCATGTATCCAAACCCTCAGATCCATAATTTTTCTCAGGACAAACTCACTCCACCATGCCAAACCAAAACCCTTATTTTATGCTAGTATAAGGAGGGTTTATTAAAAGGAATGGTTCCACACCTTACCAGAATATTCCACTTCCTCAAACCTTCTTAAAATCACCTACACAAGCTCAAAATACAATCACCCAACCTCTACATGCAATATTTTATCAAACCCTAGAGTGAAACCTCATTTTTCATGCCCTTTTCCATCAAAATCTATAGGGGCAGCAACACAAACCCCATAAAACTTATTCCCTTTCACTTAGAAACTTCTCATTTGATTTTATAGGATTGCGTTGGGCCCCTCTACAAAAACCTCTCTCAGTTTTGGCTATCTCAGAGTGGTTTTCCTGTGGCAGCGAATTTTCACTTGATGGAAAAAGCATCAAATGCAAGTAGTGCAAAGTTGCAAAATGGTGCAACTTTCATTCTGCAACTCATGTGACCAAGTGTACTATTCCAATGCATCCGAATAGGTATTTTTACAGTATTCATGCTTCTTTTTCGTACCCAAACACGCGGAATCGCTCTGAGGTACGTTCAATCGGATCGATCCCTTAAGGGTCCAAAGTGCTAAATAGTTGCAAACTTCAACATGCTATTAATCAAATATCATGATGCTTAAAAACTTCTCATCTAATCCTATAGGATCATGTTGGGCCCCTCTACAAAAACCTCTCTCGGTTTTGGCTATCTCGAAGTGGTTTTCTTGTGGCAGCAGATTTGTCAATTGATGGAAAAAACATCAAATACAAGCACTACAAAGTTGCAAAGTGGTGCAACTTTCATTCTCCAACTCGTGTGACTAAGAGGGCTGTTCCAATGCGTTCGAATAGGTATTTTTATGCTACGAATGGTCCTCTTTCACACCCAAACACGTAGAATCGCTCTGAGATACGTTCAATCGGATCGATCCCTTAAGGGTCCAAAATGCTAAATGGCTGCAAACTTCAGCATGTTGTTACTCAGATACCATGATGCTTAGAAACTTCTCATATGATCCTACAGGATCATGTTTGGGCCCTCTACAAAAACCTCTCTCGGTTTTGGCTATCTCGGAGTGGTTTTCCTATGGCGGGGGATTTTCACTTGATGGAAAAAGTGTCAAATGCAAGCAGTGCAAAGTTGCAAAGTGGTGCAACTTTAGCTTTGCAACTCGTGTGACCAAGTAGACTATTCCAATGCATTTGAATAGATATTTTTATGCTAGGCATGGTCCTCTTTCGCACCCAAACACGTGGAATCGCTCTGAGGTACGTTCAACCAAATTCGATCCCTTAAGGGTCCAAAGTGCTAAATGGCTGCAAACTTTAGCATGCTATTACTCAAATACCATGATGCTTAGAAACTTCTCATCTAATCCTACATGATCACATTGGGCCCCTCTACAAAAACCTCTCTTGGTTTTTGCTAGCTCAGACTGGTTTTCCCGTGGTGGCCGATTTTCACTTGATGGAAAAAGTGTCAAATTCAAGCAATGCAAAGTTGCAAAGAGGTGCAACTTTCACTTTGCAACTCATCTGACCAAGCAGACTATTCTAATGCATCTGAATAGATATTTTTATGCTAGGTATGGTCTTATTTCACACCCAAATACACATAATTGCTCTGAGGTATGTTTAACTGGACCGATCTCTCAAGGGTCCAAAGTGCCAAATGACCGCAAAGTTCAACATGCTGTTACTCGGATACCATGATGCTTAGAAACTTCTCGTCTAATCCAAAAGGATTATGTTGGGCCCCTCTACAAAATCCTCTCTCGGTTTTGGCTATCTCGGAGTGGTTTTCCCGTTGCGGTTGCGGTAGATTTTCACTTGATGGAAAAAGTATCAAATTCAAGCAGTGCAAAGTTGCAAAGTGGTGCAACTTTTTCTTTGCAACTCATGTGACCAAGTGGATTGTTTCAACGCGTCCAAATAGGTATGTTTATGCTAGGCATGGTCCTCTTTTTCACCAAACATTTGGAATTGCTCTGAGGTACGTTCAACCGGATCGATCATTTAAGGGTCCAAAGTGCTAAATGGTTGCAAATTTCAAGATGATATTACTCGGATATCGTGATGCTTAAAAACTTATCATCTGATCATAAAGGATCATGTTGGGCCCCTCTACAAAAAAACTCTCTTGGTTTTGGTTATCTCGGAGTGGTTTTCCCGTGGCGACGGATTTTCACTTGATGGAAAAAGTGTCAAATTCAAGTTGTGCAAAGTTGCAAAGTGGTGCAACTTTTGCTCTGCAACTCGTGTGACCAAGAATACTATTCCAACATGTATGAATAGGTATGTTTACACTAGGCATGGTCTACTTTCACACCCAAACACGCCGAATCGCTCCGAGCTATGTTCAACCGGATCGATCCCTTAAGGGTCAAAAGTGCAAAATGACTACAAACTTCAGCATGTTGGTACTCAGATACCATGATGCTTAGAAAATTCTTTTCTGATCCTATAGGATTGTTTTGGGCCCATCTAAAAAAACCTCTCTCGATTTTGGCTATCTCGTAGTGGTTTTTTCGTGGTGGCAGATTTTCACTTGATGGAAAAAGTGTCAAATGCAAGCAGTGCAAAGTTGTAAAGTGGTGCAACTTTCATTCTGCAACTCATGTGACCAGGTGGACTATTCCAACGTATCCGAATAGGTATGTTTATTCTAGGCATGGTCCTCTTTCACATCCAAACACGTGGAATCGCTCTGAGGTATGTTCAACCGGATTGATCCCTTAAGGGTCCAAAGTGCCAAATGACTGCAAAATTTAGCATGCTATTACTTGGATACTGTGATTCTTAGAAAATTATAGTCTGATCCTATAGGATCACGTTGAGCCCCTCTACAAAAACCTCTCTTGGTTTTGGCTATTTCGGAGTGGCTTTCCCATGGCATCAGATTTTCACTTGATGGAAAAAGTGTCAAATGGAAGCAGTGTAAAGTTGCAAAGTGGTGCAACTTTTGTTTTGCAATTAATGTGACCAAACTAACTACTCCAAAATGTCTCGATAGGTAGGTTTATGCTAGGCATGGTCCTCTTTCACACCCAAACACGCAGAATTGATTCGAGTTGTGTTCAACTGACTTGATCCCTTATGATGGCATTCAAAACAATGGAAAAGAGAAACATACAAACGATGGTTGAGAAGTCCAAGTATTCCACACAAAAAGAGTATGATCATTGGTGCAGAGCACCTTGTTCCTCCATTTGATGAAGAAGGTCTAGTTTAGTGGTTTTAGCGATTATCTAATGGTCAATAGGTTGTTGTGGGTATTTTGAGCATGCCTTTTCTTGAAAAAGGTCAATTAAGACCATTAGGTATGTTTTAGGGTGACTTTTGGGTCTAGTGATAAAAAATGTGAAAATTTCAATCTTGCATTAGAAGTTGTCTTTGTAGCCTTTGAAGGAAAATTTGTGAATTTCTATATGAGTGTGAAAGAATGGAGTTTTTTTGATGTGATAAGGCTATTTCTAAGCCATTTTTGTGGGTTTAGAGGTCATTAGTTGTAATCATTAGGTTGGAGGAGTCTAAAGTTACAAATTTGTAAGTTGCTTAAAGAAACAAATTTGAAATGCAACAGTTACTTAGTTTGAAAGTTGGTTTTTAGTTAGTTGAGTGCATGGATCAGTTAGAGAAGGGTGTAAAAGAATATGTAAATCCTTGAGAGGCTCGAATGGAGGTTTTTATTGAACTTTTGGAGAAGATCTAATAAGAATTATTCACACTGTTCTCTATTTTTTTGATTTTTGATACAAGACTTGTTGATCTTGTCCTTGGTACGACCTGTAGCTTTCTTGTATGGTCCCAAGGCTGAAATGGATTGAAAGAGGGATTATTTGGCTTTCTTTTGGTGGTGTTTTGCTGCAAAACCATAAAGGAATAGGATATTTCTTGTAATTTTTCTGCAAGTGGTCTGAAACCCTCAAAAAATAGGGTTTTGAGTGAAATTCCCTCATATCTTCCATCTCCACCATGTGCTAAGGCTAGATCTGGGTGGAATGGAAGAGTACCACGTATGTTTTGATTCCATGTTTGTTTTGGAGAATGGATTGAAGGCGGGAGAGATATCTTTGGCATTTTAGGCCTGGCATCTCTATGTGACAGGCCTGATTTTGTGTAAAATCTGATTTTTGAGAATTTTCATGTGTGTTTTGTGACAAGGGTGCTTGGGAGAATTTTATTTGTGTTGGAAAAGGTTTTAAGAACCTATTTGTGGCTGAGGGGTGTTGGGATGTGCCAAGGTACTTGATTCCTTATGTGGAGTAGCCTAATTAGGCCTACCTTGTAGCATTATGTTTTGGCATGGCATTGCTTTGTCTTTTGTTGTCAAGACATGGGCCTTTGAGGACTTGTGGGAATTGGTATAAGATGCCTAGAACTAGTGTCCTTGGTATGGTTAATTCCTTTTGAGTGGTTCTTGTGTTGATTGTCCTAGTTGGTTAGGCTGCAAGGAATAGGAGGCCTAGTTTGGAAGTGATAGGTCAGAGGTGGTTCCCAAGCATAAGGTGAGTTGTGTTGAGTTGGGTTGGTCATTTTTGGAGGTTTCCAAGTCTGCTCCAAGTTTTGGTCATGTCTGGTTTGATAGATTTCATTGTTGGGTGGTTGAGTTACCCTATTGAGTCAAGTGAATGTTAGAGTCTTAGTGGGCATATTTGAGAGAATCTATGTCAAATCACAACTTGGTTGAGCCACTCTACATCACCAATGGTGATTTTCAATTCAAAGAGTGATTGAGAGCATGTTTCTTTGTTAAATAGACCTATTTGGGGGTCTAGGACAACGTTGAGTCCATTTCTTATTTGTATTATAAATTATAACTTGGTTTCTCTCGAGTCCATTTCGTATAAAAGAAATAATATTGCAAAAAGTTGACATATAAATCTTTCGATGGTGACACATCAAGAACATATTGGAATCTTTTTATGAATCATTTCATGGAATACCAATTGGAAACGTGTTTTTTCCTTTTAGATAAAGTTGTTTAGCATCAATCAATTAATATTCAAGACAAACCATGAAGGACAACAATGATCAATTCTAGGGCTAACCAATTAATAATTATACACGTTTATAAGTCAAGCATGTACATGTCAATAAGGGAAGCACAAGTACTCAAAAACATGTAAGCCTCAAGAAGTATACACACGAATACATAGTATACACAAATTAATACAAAGTATATGCACGTAGGTATATGCATGAAAACACGTAAGCCACAAAGTATACATTTGAACACACATAAGTCACAAAGTATACATGTAAGTTGTAAAGTATACACTTGAACACACGTAACTCATATCTATTAAACCATCAATTTAGAATGAAAATATGGACACCATCGATAAAAGATATGTGTATTAACCAAATATCCATGTAGGAATACACCAATATATGTCGATATAAGTATGAAATATATGTACAAAATAGCCATATAGGCTTACGAGAATGCCATATAGGCTTACGAGAATGTCATATAGGCATACAATGTCAAATATGTCCAATACAAAATATGTACAAAACTGTCATGTAGGCATACACCAAAGGGCTCTGGAATCAAAATTCATTGCTCTCCATGCTCTGGAAATAAAATATTTCCCTTTGCTTTTCGATCAGATGGCGATAGGTATGTCACTCATTTTTTCTATGCTCGAGGAGTGCTCCTGCTGCTCCTCCTAGTGTTTAGTTCATGGTGAAGTTGTAACTATTACAATAAGAAGTAAAGACATGAATATATAGAAATTACATTATAAAAAATGATATATTTGACAAAATAATCACTTACCACCATCTCATGATCACTCTCCATGAGGGATATATTCTCACACCCATGCTCAGGCATGCTCAAGCCCTGTATAAACCATACAAATAGAAATTAAACTACGCGAATCAATAATGGTTTAATTTTTCACTAACTAACATCTATAACAACAAATGTAAATTGAAATTTACTAATTTTCCTCATACCTCCCCTGTTAGAGCCATCAAGGATTGTATAGCAGATGACACACCAATCTCCATTGTCCTCGTCACATTTGGAGGTGTTGTAGCTTGCAACATCTGAAAATAAAACAACAAATTATTCAACGTAATCAACGATGTGCATATAAACTACACAAATCTATTAAGTACAATTCATTAGTTAAAAAATTTATTCTATTACCTCCATGTAGGTTTGAGTAAATCCATTGCCACTGGGAAGTGTTCCATTGAAACCTCTAATATTGGTCTGTTCAACATCCAAATCGCATATTAAATTACCATTCGTAAAACAATGCTATTAACATGTAATAAATTTATAATTGTTTACTAGTTACATACCCTAGCAATAGATGTATTGTAGAAATAAGTAGGTGGGGGGTGGTGTATCCAGTCTCAACACTGTGACCCTACAATTTTATTAAAATCATAAAATATTTTTAGTTAATCCTGCATTTCAAAATTGAAATTTAATAAATTAAATTCAATGAACATGTTAAATTTTACCTGACTATCAATGCCATATGCCTCATACAAAATGTCAGCTACCCTCTCCATCTCCATAGATGTAGATGGATCATGCGTAGTAACCTCCTGAGTGTTGGTGGGGTCATATGAACAAGTCGCCCCGCAAGATTGACACACATGGGTTTGAAGGCCACCACTCGAAGACTCCCCTGGATGGCATTGTAGAATAGGGCTAGTATGATGGATCACACTCTGGGTCAAAGTGTTGATCACCTACAATGTCTCTACGTCAGCACTTTCCTTCGTGGTGGAAGGCATACCAACATGCTCACGAGGTGGCCTAGCGAGAGCTTGTCTACCTTGTCGCGTAGGATCCAACTGTGCACCAGGTCTATCCTGAGCTGACCCCCCACCTCTCCCCTGGAAATCCCTCATATCAAAATGATTTGGGATTTTGTTCAATATGAACTCACTGTATAGTTTCCTAAGGAAATATTGCGGGACTTTGCAATCGTTGCACGGTGGGTAATCGAAGACCATGCACCACCTATCATAAAACTAGTCCCTAATTTGTTGGTGGTGGCACCAATGGATAGGAAACCTCTTCGCATTGAGGGTAATATTTTGATTTGTGTGTGGGTCAGTGAATAATGAGCACAAATCACCTTTTGTAATTTTTAAATCCTTTAGATCTTTATATGATAGTTTATTTGCATAATAATCCCTAGCCGCTTGCCTCCTATCTTGCCATCCAGTTATTTGTTTGCTAATTGAATCTACATTTTTTAACATATATTTCAATGAATTTGCTAGGGTCATTCTTTCTACAATTGAACCATTTGGATCACTCAACCTACTGATCAAATTCTCAATTTGTTTTTTGTTGTTCTTAATTTCACTCATTAAATTTTGTTGAGTGCCAGGAGGGGGTTGAGTGATTGGTGGAGGAGGTTGTTGTTGTGGTTGATTTTGATCTCGAGGATTTGGTTGGTCTTCCTGTTGAGGATCTTGAGGGTTTGTAGGTTGATTTGCATCTCCTAAAAGTTCAAACAAATATATATAAAATTCAACCTAAAACTAACTAATTCAAAACGAAAAGCACACAATCCTTACCTCTCACACCTCCTCCTCATCATGGTGCCATCGTTGTGAAGAAATAGAAATTGTTGGTGAAGAATTTTGTTGAATGGCTCCTCCTAGAATGCGAGCGCAAAATATGGGGGTTTTGGCTGGGGCTAGAAGAAAAAAATAGTTGAAATCAAAATGACAACATCTCTCTCTTTTTTTTTTTAACAAGAAATTTAAGTGAGTGCATTATTGGCTTGTTGTTGCCTAGCCTTAGGCTCAACACAACAAGCCATAATGCGAGCATGTTATAATGCACTCACGTTATGAATTTTCAAAAGTTTTTTTTGAATGTGTCCACGAAATGGCTACCCATTTCCATGCACCTGCCCTTGGCTTAAGTCTTTTATAAATTCATGGCTTTGAAACAAACTTCTATAGGTTCTTGGGACCATTTAAGCAATTAATTGGGAATCGATTCTATCCAATAAGTTATAAAAATGAGAAAAGTATGGAACAATAATTGCTTAAGGAATAAAGTTTGAGAATATGCTAGTGAATGCCATAGAAGGGAAATTCAAATGAGTAAATATGTGCTTGATGTTGAAATATTGATAAAATACATAAAGGATTCACATAGCCATCTTAATAGTCCCATGTTGCTTTTAAAACTTATTGACATAGATGAAGCATATTCACATGACCATTATCTTGAGATAGGCAGTTTCTCTTCATCACCCAATTCTAGTGAAAGTAAAGCAAAGAAAAAGGACAAGAAGGTATAAATATTACCACAAGTACAAGGAAAAAATCTAGGTATTATGACCATTGTAGTAGGGGTCATAAAGATTCCTATTTTTAGAAGTTACATTTGGAAATGAACCCACACAAAAAGAAAGATAAAAATAAATCTAATATCTCCATTAATAATGGTAAATAGGTTAAGGAAATTGGATGTAATTAGATATGAACTCTAGGTTGACCTATGTTATGAAGAAGGTTGGTTTGATAGATACATAAGCATTCTTTAGAATTAATTTTTTTAAGTGATGTTGATGTTGAACATTAATTTATCCATGTTCATGAGCTAATTTATCAATGAATGATAAATTTTTCATGTTGTATGCTTGCTCTAGTAAGATATAATCTTCTAAGATCTTAGATATTCATTGGAACTTAAGTGTTATCACTTTTGTCTTTTCATTCCAATGAAAATCAATGTTAAAAAAATAACTCCTAGTTCAAGAAATTTTTTACTATGCCATCCAAACACATGAAGAGAGAATTGTACTAAGTTATGATTTTATTGCATATTTTGATGCAAGTTGAAGTTGAATGCATCTTTTTCCATCTTATGTTAAATCTATAATCTTTTGGGGACCGAAAGATCCCTAAATGGGTAGGCATGATCTTGAAACGATCTAATATGTACTTCATGGAAAAGTGAGGATTAGCCTTGTAGGAACAAAAATAGTTCTTATATGTCATCCAAAGTTGAATTTGATTCAATATTTTGGTTCCTCTAAAAAATTATGTTTTAAAAATGCACCTTATTTCAAGAATGTATGTAAAATTTATGGCTTATGGAAGATGGAGGATTGTTTGAAGAAGCTTTTTCAAATTTCTCAATTTCAAAATCAATACATTTACAAATTTTATAGGATAGAACTTTCAAGCTCACTAAGGTATTTAAAAATTCATAGGTATACTGAAAGAGGTAATTTCATCTTGCATATTTTTTTCCAACCCATGACATTTTAGATTTTAATTTCTCTTCATTTTTATCAAATTTTCAACTTCTTGAGGAATTCTAACTATAAATGATAACTTATTATTGAATTAAATATGAGAGTTGTAAAGTTGTATTGAGAGATGTCATAGTGAGATTTATTCATATATTTCTCATAGTTAATGATTGTTGTAGTAGAGAAGGATGGATAAATCTTGTTTGGAGAGTTGTAATTGGTCTTAGGGAGATCATATTTTGTGTTGTTAATTATTATTGTGATTAGCCCAAGGGCTAAAGATGAACTGCATAAGTTGCATTATTTAAGTGAGTGTATACTCTTTTTTGAGAACTTTTACTCACAAGGGATTTCTTCAAGGTATCTTAGTCTCTTTATATGGTTTTGAGCACTTTATTTTTGTTTCTTGTACTAGTTTATTCTATCTTAATTTACAATCAATCCTAGTTCTTATTTTCTAAGATCAATATTTATAAATTCAGGGCTACATATAGAATATCCACTCTAGTGTATAAATCACTTGTCAAGAATCTAAAGGTGGGGGAAATGATATTGAAGACACATGGAATTGATTCATACAATGTTAGATTTTTAGGTCTTTCTCAAATGATTGATTCATAATCTACAAACTAATTGCACTTCACTCTAGTTCAAATCTACATCTACAAAAGTAACCTTGATGTGTGAATAAATGGTTTGGCATATAGACTTGAACCTTTACCTACGAGAATGAATTGGCAGTATTAATATAATTGAATTTTCCTTGCCTTAATCTTATGATGTTTGAATCTAAAAAAACTAGCAATGTTAAAAAATAACTTTGGGATTGTTCAATTGTCAGAGTCAAGCCTTTCTTAGTTACACTCTTGGTTAGACTAATTTGGTGGTTTTGTAATACGACTCAAGGGCAACAAACAAACATGGAATAGACCTAAGATGGTGTATGCTAGTATAATGCTCCAATAATGTTATTATGATGCTCTCATTTCTGTTTTATGAAAATTATTTTGATATCCCTAGTATCATCTCAAAATGAGTGAATTGACGTCTTTAAATATATCATGTAAATCAATACAAACATATGCTAGGTCGGCTTACAATGACTACAAGGAAGAATTTAGTGAGATTTCATTTAAATTTGAATTTTAAAAAATGCTCTATGACAAGTCTTGCCTATGAATATGATCTAAACTAATTTGAGTAGGTGATCTAGGGATCAAGACCAATATCTCAAAATGATTGATATAGAATTGAAACATGATGATGTCATAACCCAAATTCACTTAAAAATATATCATTTGTAAACTAATCATCACATTACTAACACTAATTGGAACTAGCACAAAAGATAAAGCAAAATTATATAAATATGTAATTTTTGTCATTAAGAAATGCATTTTTTTAAGGAAATATAAAATCTTGGGGTGGACATTTATTGTTTTATTTCCTAGCTTGTTAGGGGAGAGGACCCAATAGTTGAGCACCCTAACTTCGCACTTCTCAAAATCCTACGTGGAAATTTCAAAACACTACCATTTTTTTACAATAGCTTATTTGGCAAGTCCTCTACTTAAAACTAAGGTTTCAAGGCCACATCATCAAATATGATGCCACATCAACATGTTTTTTGTTGAGGTGTCCAAAAGGATCTCAAAGAAGTTAGATCGATAGTTGTACACCAACTCATGTTTTATTGGTGTGTTGACGTGACATCACATAATTTGTTACTTTTTAAATCTAAAGAATGCATTTCATTCAATTATGAATACTCATCATCAACACTAACAACTTTAAAATCACAACTATTGATTCATTATTATTAAAAATATTGAACATTGAATCAACAAATACTGTAACAATTACCTATTGAAAGATACTCAACTAATATGCTCAATTAATAGATTTTACCCTAATTCATCTCGTTCCACCAAATTTTATTGTTTTATTTGAAAATATAAGATCTGCCTGCCTTATACACGCCGCAATAGTTGTAAGAAAATTGCATGACCGTACCAAGTGTGAAGCCTAATTTCTTAGGCACCGTCGAAAAATGTTCCTTGACCGTTGAAATTTAAAGCAAGTGATGGAAGTACAGGATAAGAATTCCAGAAACCAAAAATACCTTTACCATGAAATCCGCAACGACGAACTCTGTGTTATTGACTGCAAAGGGAATAACATGATTGGTACTACACATTCGTTAACTCCGGTGTTTTCGCATATCAATACGTAAAAGGTGTACTCTACCAATAGAGCAGCTTTTCACGTTTTCAATTTTATCGAGGCAAACAATGCATAAATAACCAGGAAAAGCTCAGGGAGCGAATAATGTTGTACCTGACACATATTTAAAGAGTTTAAATTCTAAATGACACAATCACACCATGGCTTAGAAGAAAGGGAAGGACTAGCAAATTCATGTGGAGGTTAAATATTTATATTTCCATCATTAGGATCCTTAAGGCAAGATGAAACAAGAGAAGCACAAGTAGAGGAACCTATAAGTGAATACGGAAAGCTAGCATGAGACATATAAAGGATATGTTACTAGCTATATCAATTGATGAGTTAAAGGGGCTCTATAATGAATGTTTCATAACGCATAACACTTGCTGAAGGTTTTGTAAATAGGGTAGCAAGCTAAGTGGTTTTAACCTTGGGGTAAACTCTGTGGTTAAGCGCGCTTGAGCTGGAGTAGTACTGGGATGGGTGACCTCCCGGGACGGACCAATGCTTCACCTCTGTGAGCATCACCTAGATGCAATGAGTCCTAAGTGGGCCATTCATTATCATGAGAGATGGGTTCTTGTGAACCACTACTCATGAATCATGGGTCAATGAGTTTGACTTGAAAACTACATGGTTGAATCCTGATAGCAATATCATAATATATTAATATCATCATTGAAGGGAGATTAGGGCTAAAGGATCATCAACATTAACTAAAGCATTAGGAATTATCATTAGTCATGTAAAGAGTAGAGGTAACACGCAGCTCATGAACAAGGCAAGTGAGGGTATCTAAAATATAGCAATGAGAGATTAAGATTAAAGGATCATCAACATAAACTAAAGCATTAGGAGGAAAGGTTCTCAAAGATAGTATATCATCACTATCATTAGTCATGTAAAGAGTAGAGGTCATATGAAGCCCATGAATAAGACAAGTGAGGGTATCTAAAATATAAGAATAAGCAACAAAGGAAGAGAACACAAACATGATAAAACAATGCCTTCATAGAACACACATCCCCATCCATAGGATAAAATGATACGAAAGCATCAAGCATGGAGATCAAATGTCACAAATTGTACAAACATACTAACATTTATGATCAAGGTATGGATAGAGGCTAAAAATGAGAGATGATGAGAATCCATGACATATAAATGAAACACAAACAAGGGTGGTTGAATAAGGATCAAATAGAGAATGTGCACAACAGGCTCAAAATTGGGTAATCAAAATAGAATAAGAGGCATAATGAACAATGGATCCAAACAATAATCAAATTTGAAAGAAATATGTAACAATTGAAAATATATATCCAAACCCTTAATACAACAATGTGTCCCTCACTTAGTTACATTTTGGGACCATTGAAATTTAGATTTTTTAGTAATCATATTTTGTCAATTATAACAAACAAATTTTCAAGAATTTAAGGATGATGTAAACTAATGATTTGTGTTATTTTCTACGAAGATTCAATATTTATTTTATTTTTAAAAATTATTCATATAAAATATTTTTAGATTATATTTGATTAGTTTTCAATTAACTGTATATTTTTATTATTGTTCATTGAATAACATTTTTCTATAACATGACCTGAACTATAAAATAAATATTTTCATGATTTATTATATATAAGTCACCAGTTTTCTAATATATAGTCAATAATTTTCTTTTGTAATTTATTACTATTAATTTTTTGATTGGTATTAATTTTTTTCCTTGTAACATATTTTTCTTTACATAATATTTAAAGTGATTCTTTATAATTGAAACAAGGACATTGATACAAACTATAGTGCCATTTTTTGAGATTTTATATGTAGTTTATTTTATTCTCATGTGTCTCATATAGAGGTTATTATTTTTACAATGTACCTATGTTTATGTATGTATGTATGTAGTCAAGAAAATTGATACACATGACTTAAAGGGAAAATATTACCACATATGATGTTCAAAGGACACACATACACATGTCAAGAATGTCATATACAATGAACTCAATCTATCTATCTTTGTCTCCCGAAATTGGGATAAAATGTTATTTTGTGTAAATTGATAAATCAGCTCATTGGCCACTAGTAGGATAAACTATCATGCTGGGTATGTGCAGGATCGTCCTGGAAAAAATAGGCCCTTAAGTGGCAATGAAAATTCAAAAAATCAGAGTTAGGCAACTTGATGTAAAAATTTGAATAAGTTATCTATATTATTTCAAAAATATGTAAGAATAGAATTTGTAGCAAATTGAATGTAGTTTCTAAACTACTAAGTTTATTTTAGAAAAAAAAATCTATTGGGTGAAAATTTGAAATTTCAATGCAGTAGTACTTAAATTTCAGGGAAAAAATAAGAAGTAGGTGTCTGTCTGATCACCCTAACCACAATAAAATGATAACATTTTTTTATAATATTTTAGATATAAGTAGAGGACTCATGTCCCAATGTGATGCATATTTTTTTTTTAATTTTTTTGGGTGATCCCACAATATTGGTTTACAAGTTTTGGTCAAACTGGACACTGAAATTAATTTTTTTAACTAAATCTTCACATTCTGGCACCTATAGCGGCTAAATTGTGAGGAATTTGAAGATGATGCAAACTAGAGCCCCGTCACATTTTGTCTGTAGATTCTAAAAATATTTTTTTCAAAATTTTTGGAATCAGATTGCACTTCTTTTTCCATCTCCCACGAAAACTGGTTTTTTTTTCCTTCAGAAAATAGCATTTTAAAAAAGTGACGCACACCGTATAATGCATAAATTTTTTTCCATGAAGGATAAAATTTTAATTCTTTCAAATTTAGATTTGTAACTCCGATATCTAGTGCTTCCACTTGGTTAGATAGTTTTTTGTTGAATATTTTTTCTTTAATCAAGTTTCAAAGTCAAACCAATTACAATTCAGACAAAGCGCGACCGTATAACACGTAAATTTTTATGTATATATCGATTTTTTTTTTTGTTGGATCAAGGACTTCAATATCTAGTGCATTCATATTTTTCAATTTTTTTTTTGATAATTTGCTATTTTTCCACATGTGCAGAACAAAGACTTTCATTTTTGGTGAAAAACCTATATTTAATAAAACTAGAAAAACAAATACATAATAAAACCAAAACATATCAAAATTATATTCGTTGGATAGCTCGTTCCGAGGACTACCTGATTCCAGTTGGGTTTGTGAAGTCTCTGCCATTTTCATGTTCAAACCAAGTTTCAAAGTGAAAAAATTTAAGTTTAATTTTGTGTCTGAGGGGGATAATGAGGGATAAGGGGGTTCAAGCGAACATCCTCACATAATGCATTTTTATTTGGTTTTTGGGTGGGAAAATAGGGAATGGTTTCACTCGAACCCTGGTTTGAGCAAACCCATAGGTTCGTACGAACCCCTAAAATCACATTTTTTGGGATGGGGTCATTTTTTGTGAGTTTTCCTTCCTCACTGGAATTGTAAACCACTATTGTGGCTTCACCCTTTTCCATGTAAATATTTAATTATTAATTTTTTATTAATTTTTTTAAAAAATATATAAAATCGTATGTCTAACCACCTTAACTTGGTCAAAACTTCATGAAATTCAATTCTTTTTTTTAATCCTATCACATACGAAACATAGAATGTGACACATGTTTCAGATTAAAAAAAATGATACCGTTTGAAAGCTATAGATGTTTTTCAGTCATCCTATCAATCAGGACTTTAGTCGTAATTCAAATAGAAAATAAATAATAATTATTTATTAAATTCAAAGTAAAACATAATTTATATTGGTGGAAAGCTGAGAATTTGCTCTAAAAACCCTTTTTGTTTCATCAATTTTGAGTAAAAAAAAAGTCGTCAACCACATGGGCCATCATATCACTTACATATCACCACTTTGGCCCATCATGATCTTGCACATACCCTGCTTCAACCCAAGAATAAACCCTAGGGATGTGGGAATGTCAAATTCACCAAAAAAATATACAAGAAATTACACACCTTACATAAATAATATAAGCTAATTAAAAAATAGAAGCAACTGCAAACATAATTATGAAATATATATGAACTAAGACTAAAACCAATATATATTAAACTAAATAAATTTAAATATGATACTTTGTTGAACTTCAATATTGGGAAAACAATGTTGAATAGATTTTTAGGGCTTACCCAGATGATTAGATGATTGTTTCATAATCCACAAATTAACTATGCTTCATTTTGGTTTAGATTACACTTATGGCATCAATCTTTATAAATGTATAAATGATCCATCACACACAAACGTAAAATTGTACCTATGGAAATGAACTAGCAAAATTATGATACTTGGAATTTTCTCACCTTGATATTCTAATGTCTAAATTCAAGTAAGAACTACTGATGTTCACAAATATTTTTAGAGAAATTTTTTGAATTCTAAAGATTAAGTTCTCCTCAATTATACTTCTAGTTGGACTAATTAAACAATTTTTGAACAAAATTAAGGATAAAAAGCAAGCATGTAATATACCTAGGATTCAATGTAGACTAATTTAATGCTCTAATAATGTTTCTATGTCACTCTTTTAAATTATCAATGAAAATTCTTTTGATAGCTCTAGATTCCTCTCAAAATGAATAGATGTGTTTAAATACAATAGTATAGCACAAAAATTAACACAAATATGTGCTCTAGGTCAAATTGCAATGGTCATTAGAAGAATTTAGTGAGATTTAATTTGAATTTGAATTTTAAAAGTTTAAATTTCAAATCCATAACTATTGAAATGATCTTGATTAATTTTGCACCCATATATGTGTTTCAAGGTGATAAATAAAATATTTAATGATCTAGACCAACCTCTTAGAATGAATGATGATTGAATTATGATATAAGATATAATAAGTTGAATTTTAACTTAAAAATATGCTACTTTCAAACTAGTCATTGGATTAATAACACTCTCATTAAGACCCAACAATAAGAAAAAAAATGTATTGATAGATAATTTTCACCATTACAATATATAAGAAATACATTTTTTTTCTAATAAAATTTGAAATCCTATTTTAAGAATTATTGTTTTATTTTAAAACTTGATAACTAATATCTTTTACTTGTCAAAATGTTGAGTTATGTCTTCCTTATACATGCCATAGATAATTGTGAGAGCTCATTTTCTAAAGGTGCCTTTCCAAAAATGATACTTGATGGACATGAGCACCCATGAAATTTAAGCTAGTGATGTAGGTACATATAAGAATTCAAGAACAATTTTATACTAAAAACACTTTTATCTTAAATTGGTGACCACCAACATTCAATTATTCAATACAAAATGGAATATCTTTTATCATCATAACTATGAATATGAATTTTTTTTGATAATCGATGCTATTCATGAAATTATAATTCATAATTTTTGAAGAATATATATTTAGTATTTTGTTAAGTAGTTTTAATATTTTTGCTGTGTGATTAATGCATGAAGGACATATTTTTAGATGCTTGATCTATTTTATCTTTTAGTGTTTTATCTGAACTATTTCAGGTGGACATGAATTTCTCTTTCAATTGCATGCTAAATGCAAGAAAGTATAATTATTTTTTTTATCTTTCTTTCTTGTTATTTTTATAGGGCCATAAACTCTTTAAAGATGTTGTCCTTATTGTTTGTAAACAATAAATTTATATAAGAAAAGACAATTAAAATTGTGTTTGCAACATACAAATATTATTCAAAAATTATAGTTGATGGTTTTATTTTTTCCTACATATGTGTTCGATCAATTATGAATGGTGGATATAAGATATTTAAAGGCATTGCCCTTGCTCCTTTAAACTGTTTGTAAACAAAATTCAATTAAAATTGTGTGCAACCTACAAGTATTGTTTAGAAATTGCAACTTATGGTTTTATTTTTTCCTACATGTGTGTTTGATCGATTCTGAATGGTAGCTGTAACTTGTTTATAATTCTCAATATTATATGCTGCAAGTGTTATTATTATGTTTTCCTCTGTCCCTATTTTGATAACTGTTCTTTCAGATTGGTTATATGAAACAACCGAATCATTTCAGAACCTGGAAATTCATATTGAATATGTTCTTTCTACCTGGTGTAAGTGACTCCACATAATTTTAGTGGGTGAGCTTTGATACGCATTCATTTTATGTGTAATTGCAGACCCAACTCGTCAAATACTAATTGATTAGTCTGAACACGTTTTTCCCCAAGTAATGATTCGTTAAGCAAGACACAGTTTAGATATTTATATCCCAGCAATCAAGCAGAGCAAAGTGCAAAAACCACGTCGCCCACTAAAAATGTCTGTTTTAATGGTTAAAGAAATTTTATGTCACCGAGTACGACGACAGGGAAGTGCTCCTTCACGTTGGATCCATTCGTGGACGACAATAAATTATGAACCCAATAATCTATTGAAATTTTATAATCCAACATTTTCGTGTATATTGAGGTCAAGTTGGTAATCATGGCCCCAAGGGGCACCAAAATTGGCGCATCAATTCCAGATACTTTGGATTGGAAGCAGACAGACACTAGAAATCAAAACAAACAGGTACTAGAATTGACATCGTTGAATAAATGAAATCTGTTACAAAAATGGTGATGACAATATGGTGGCACTCATTGCGCTAGTGAATATATTGTGGTTAGGGACTTTATACGAGTGATATCTTTGCTACAGTGTTTTATGTATGGCTATTTGGCTATGTACTTATGCGACTTCGGTCAAGCAGTGGCAACGATGAAGATCACTGTATTTATGATTACTTATAGCCTGGATCGGGCAACGACGTAGTGCTGCTCCTGCTGATCGTTGTTGTAGGCTGAAACAGAGCGATTTTGCTGTTTGGGTTTGCTTGCAGACTTCTTGCGGATTGTTTTGGAGGGGGCAGCAGAGAGCTTCTTGGCCATGTCTCTGAGAAGGAATTTTTGTATTTTCCCAGTGGAGGTCTTGGGCAGCTCCATGAAAACAACGGCCTTGGGAACCATGTAGTGAGGAAGCTTGTCTCTGCAGAAGCGAATGATATGCTCTTCTGTCAGAGCTTTCTTGGCTAGAAGGAAGGCGCAGGGGGTCTCTCCCCAGTGAGGATGCGGCATGGCCACCACGGCCGCTTCAGTGACGTCCGGGTGCGAGTAGAGCACGGACTCGACCTCCACGCTGCTGATGTTCTCCCCGCCGGATATGATAACGTCCTTCGACCGGTCCTTAATTTCCACGTACCCGTCCGGGTAGATGACCCCGACGTCACCCGTGTGGAACCACCCGCCGGCGAAGGCCTTGGCCGTGCCGCGCTCGTCGCGGAGATACCCCTTCATGAGGCTGCTCCCTCGTACCATGATCTCCCCCATGGTAGCGCCGTCGCGGGCCACGCTGCGCATGGTCTCGGGCTCCTTGACGTCGAAGTCCGCCAGGCTCAGGACCCCCACGCCCTGGCGCCGTTTCAGTGCGCCGCGGTCCTTGGCCGGAAGACCGTTCCATTCGGTCTTCCACTCGCAAGCCAGCGCGGGACCCGTGGCTTCCGTGAGCCCATAGGCGTGCGTGACACAGAACCCCATCGCTTCCATCTTAGAAACCACGGCCTCAGGAGGAGGTGCCCCGCCGGTCAGAACGTTCACCCGGGTACCCACCGGGCGCCTCTCCTCGGGCGACGCATTCAGCAGAATGTTGAACACAATGGGTGCGCAGCAGAAGTGCGTCACCCGGTGCTGGGCAATGGACGAGTATATTTCGCCCGCAGAAGCACTCCTAATGCATACATTAGTCCCACCTCGGGCCGCCACGGCCCACGTGAAAGTCCACCCATTGCAGTGGAACATCGGAAGAGTCCACAGATAAACAGCCTCTGTTCCCATTTCCCACAGCAGCAACATCGACAGACTACTCAAATAAGTTCCTCTGTGGCTGTACACGACTCCTTTGGGCGCCGATGTCGTTCCCGATGTATAATTCAGAGCAATCGAGTCCCACTCGTCAGAAGGCCTCACGAACTCAAAGCACGGGTCTCCGCCCCGGACCAAATCCTCATAGGTGACCATCCCTTTTGCCCAGGGATCGTCATGAATGACCACCACACGAGGCAGATCCGAGCTCGGCATGGACGCCAGTGCCTCGTTGGCGAGCGGCAGGAACTCGCAATCCACGAGCAGGACCTTGGCCTGGCAATGGCAGAGAATTGTGGCCACATTAGAAGCATTGAGCCGGGTGTTAATTGTATTCAGCACAGCTCCGGCCATCGGAACCGCGAAATGGGACTCGTAGAGAGCCGGCACATTAGGCGCCAGCACGGACACGACGTCCCCTCTTCGTACTTGAAGCGAATTCACAAGCGCCGAGGCCACCCGCCGGCACCGGTCCATCGTCTCAGCCCATGTAAATCTCACGTCTCCATAGATTATAGACGTGCGCTGCGCATACACCACGGCCGCTCTCTCAAGAAAGCTCAGAGGCGTCAAAGCCGCATAATTCGCTTCGCATTTCGCTAAGCTCTCCATTACTCTTCTGCACAAAATTTACAGACCTTTGCTAGGTAGTACAAAAGGCACAAAATTTAATGAACACGCCTTGCATATGTGCAGAAAGGTGGTGCCTATTTATACCCGTGGCAGGGAAGGGAAAAAGACCCCCACCACGCCTCGCATCGCCATCGAGTCAAAGAACGTTTCAGTGTGAACGGTCCCGTAATTCTACCATGGAATAAAAGCACTTAGAAAATCTGAAGAAACTCTCTGGAAATGGAGTGGAAGCTGGACAATTCCAATTCTAAGTTTGAACAAGACTATACAGTTGTTGGACTCTTGACCTCACAAACATCTGTGGCCAAATGTGTTTGGTCTGAATTGCTCCTCTCGCTGCGCTGACCGTACCTTGCAAAGCAGTTGATTAAACTATTGTACCACGAGCCTTCGCCTTAACAGTCCATGTATCGTTTTCGTGCTTTGTTTCCCCGGTCAAATACACGAGATCCTCTTCTAAAAGATTTTGGGCAGGTGAAATGAATGGATTCTAACTGAACTCAACTACGCCTAGTTTTGGCGTATGTGATTTCAATTAAATTGAATTGAATTGTACGTATACCAATACTTCTACTGGAATCTGGGAAAGACCTCCTGCCTAAATATGACAAAACCGTATCCCGATTTTTTTGTGGATGTTTTTCATTAGATCCCCTCTTCCATTATTTAGGCATATAAATTGTTTGACCCTTCTTTTTTTCATTTTTCTCTCTATCAGTTAATCATCCTGATGATGGATCATGGAGTTTGATCCGAAACTTTGATGATGAAAAAATTGCAGAGAGTTTTATCTAGAAATCTTGATTACTAATGATCATGGACTGTGGAAACAAAATGTTATCTGAAACATTGATGGAGAAAATAAGTTAACATAGTTTAATCCAAAAGAGTTACAAGCCATTTACGTAGTCAAATTTAGAAACTTTTATTAGATAATATTATGGACTCTGAAAATTTAATAGCTTCACTGTTTACATACTTTTTAATTTTACTATACTATCATGGCTTTAGAAACTTCTTTTCAGTTTTACAATACTATCATGGCTTTAGAAACTTCTATTATATAATATTATGCACTATGAAAATTTAATAGCTTTTACTATTCACACACTTTTTAGTTTTACCATCACGACTTTTGAATTGTGGTTTTAAAATAGGACCATCAATTTTTGTGAAGATTTATATATAATTTATACAATAAATAAACAATTCAATCTTTTAAAATAAATGATAGTTATTTTTAGATTTTTAATTGTATGGTAGAAATTGAGCATTGGCTTTAATTTAAAAATGGTATCACAAAAATGTTATTTTGAGAATTAGAAGTTACTATCAATTCTAATAATTTAATTTTTTTAGAATATTCTTGGTAAGAATTGTGTAAAGATTTCTTATTAATGTTTTGGGTTATATTCTATAATTTATTATTAGCATGAAAAATAATATTAGAAATAGTAAAATTAATTATAGTTTTAATTATTTATATAAATTACAAAAATATCATATGTATTATTAAATTTTGATTTCAAAGTAAAACTTAAACAATGAATGTGCTTTAATTAGAAAAAAATGTTACTTAATTAAATATAAACATATGTAGTTAAATATAAGTAATAAAAAACAAGATAACAATATGGTCACATAGTTTACAATAAAAGATTACAAAATTACATTACAAGAGTTTTAAATGTATTAGTATTTCAAGCATAATTTAAAATTGGTACTAGTACATATCTTTTCTTTATGTTTTAATTATAAAATATTTACAAATTTAAATTTATATAATAAATTATTACTATTATTTTATTTCTAGAAAGTGATATAATTATATATATTATAAAAATAATCATAAAAAATAGTCATATTTTAAAAATGATTGAAATTTTATAGACATTATAGCCTCAATTTAAATATAAAAATGATTATTTTAAGTCATAATTATAATATAAATAAGAAATTAATTATTATCTTTCAAAATAAAGCCATTTTTTACATACAGATTTATGTGTGTGGGCGAACAAAAGAGAACACACATACATGATCAACAAGTTATGGTAATGTAGTCCATTCTCATATAACAAAATAATTAAAATTAATACATTAGACTTATAAATAGGGACATTGAATAAATTTGAACCTCTTACAAATAGTGAATAACAAAGATGGGTATGATGATGTATCTTTCTTATTTTCTTTAGTTTGAGAGTGAAGCCTCATTTTGTCATTGCAAGTAAATCTTTTCAAATTCTTACTTTTTCTAGTTACACTTATCCAATCATTCAAAAAGACTAGAGAGGATGTAGTCTACAATTCATATGCAACAATATTTTTCAATATATTTTGTCTCTTTTCAAACACTTGTCTTGAATCCTTTTTTCACTTTTAGTTACCTCTTGTGATGGTTGTGTTATATCTCCTAAAATTGGTTCCTTTCTTAATAAATCCATCATTTGCAAGGAAGGGATAGGCTCCCTCATAATTAAAGAATATTTGAGAATGGATTCATGTAGAATCTAACTATGCTTAGATAAACCAAAACACTAGTATTGAGCCCAGGTGATGACTCAAGAGCCCCATGGGAGCATCAACATTGTAGTTCTTTGGAAGAGCGCCTTTCCACCATGTGCCTTGACTATCAAAATTTTATATATGCATGGGACAATCAAAGGTAAAGTGTTCCATTTCATATATTTTTGGTAATAGACCCTTCACAATCCAATGTTGAGACCAATTGCAATCAACCACCTTGAAGGAAAAATCTCAACAATTAGATCTCTCAAAATTACCATATCAACGAGAATACAAGAAAATATATTGTGTGATTGAATTAAGATGTGTTTGTGTCTATTCTAGAAAGCCCCTAGAGAATTGTTTATATCTTGGAAAAAAGAATCAAATAAGAATTATAGCAAAAAATTTAGGAGATAAACCTAAATAGGAGTCACCTTAAATGATTCATTTAAGGGGTTGAATTTAGGATACCATGAATTGAGAAAGAGAAGATGTTGTCCCAGAATGTAGAATTTATCACAAAGAATGGTATCTCAATCATGAACGCGATTAAATATCACAATAGGAAAAGCCTCAAGCATAAGGATAAATTTATAGATCACCTTTCATCAAGGGCTATCATGCTTTATTAATCCACTTATGTAGAGTAGGTGGTCCAAGCAAAAAATGATTGAATTGGCCAATAATCTATTGATGGAAAAATATTCCCCTTTGATTACTTATGTTATGATATCCTTGGTAAAATCCAACATTAGGGTAATTGTGGCTTGTTTAAGGGACTTTAACAACTTATTATCTATAAATTTGGCTAAAGTAGCCCTAATCTTAGTAGCAACATTATTGGGATTAACAAAAGGTTTTGGTAGCTTATCTTGAATAGAAGAGTTCTCCCCAATATTCATGATGTCATTGATAACAATGTCCTAGAGTGATGACCTCACACTGGATCCTTTAGATTAGTTATGCTAGCCATTAGGATACCCACAACCAATATAGAATAGTAGGTAGTCTTTTCAAAATTGATCTAGCCACCAACATGTGACATAAATTCCATCTTCCAAGCACCCAAAACTATTAGAAAAAGTAGAAGCCCTAAAAATGTAAAATTATAGAAGTTTTGAATAGTACCATTACAAACCTCTTATATGGGTGATCCCACAATAATGGTTTACACCTTTTGGCCAAACTTGACACTGAAATCAACATTTTCACCATATCTTCACTTTCTTACACCTATAGCAGCTAAACCATTAAGAAGTTGAAGATGAAGAAAACTAGTGATTTGTGAGATTTTGTGTGTAGATTCTAATTATATTTTTTTAAAAATTAAAAACTAAATTGTGAATCCTTTTATGTAATTTTAAATAAATTATTTTTCTACTAAACAGCATTTTTAAAAATTGATGTTTATTTCAAACAACATAACTTTTTTTTATAGAAAGAATATAATTCTAATTTTTAAAATATAGATTTGTCACACCAATATCTAGCACATGGATATTTTTTCATAATTTTTTCGTTGTATGCATATTTTTTAATTAATTTTCCAAGGTGGAGTAATTATAATTTGGATAGAGGTGTACTTCAAACCACGTAACTTTTTTTGTATGCATTTGAATTAACTTATTCTTCTTTTTTTGGAATAAGGACATCAATATCTAGTGGACATGTGTTTTTTTCAAAAAAAATTCTCTATTTTCCTATTTTTTCGTATGTGTGAAACAAAGACCTTGATGTTCATTGAAAAACCTACATTCAAAATAAATAAAACATAAATATATTAATAAAATTAATATATATTTAAAATTATACTTTTTGGGAAGCTTATGATAATGGCTACATACTTGCAAAACATAAATTTTAAATGAATTCATTTGATCTCCCAAAAGGTAAATCAAAAGTGATTTTTTATTAGCATTTTGATAGGTGTAGAGGAGACTCTATTAAATAGGTATGGTTTAAAACTAATGGGGTTTATCCAAGGGGATTTTATCTAAGGGGGTTTGATCAAACCCTCTTTAATTAAAATCCTTTAAATGGAACCTTTAAAAACTTAAATCATTATATTTTCCAAAAACATGTGATTTCAGGAAAAAATCAGGATGTCCCAGAAAGTGTAACCCATTATTGTGGCAACACCCATATATATAGAAAAAAGTTATGTAGTTTTTAGAAAAAATATTCGCTTATAAATTTGGTTTAGTAAAAACATTAAGTGATCGAATATAAATTTTAGAGGGAAAGTTAAGGATAAAATTTAATTAAAATTTAGAGGGAAGATATAATTTTTGAAGAGGTGATAAAAATGACTTGATTATGTCACGAGGTTATGAAAATATGCCAATAAGGGACAAGATTGTAATCAATAATTGACAAAGAAAGTAGATATGAAAAATCAAATAACATTGAAACTAACAAGATAGGTTTTATTCAAAACTTGAGAGCTCACACAAATCTAGAAAATTGTATTGAAGAAATTCATGTAGGTTCTACTTTGTTACATTTCTTTTCACTCAATCAATTTATACATAGTCCAAATGAAATTACAAAAAACTTATTAAAAATAGTAAAGATATCTTAAATACATCTATCTTAAAAATGCAAAGATATCAATTTGGAAATATTTTAAAAATATTATATTACTATTTTGACATGTAAATGGTTGTCAAATTTAAAATCAAAGATAATATTTTATGTTAACAGTCTCATTATATTACACTCCACCCCTTGCTACAATTGTAGAATGTATCTCAACATTAAATAGTAAACTATAGTTCCAATTAAAAATAAAGAGTTGTCATATGTGTGTCCTCCTTAGATGTTGAAAGGGTAACTATATGAGAAAAAAATAACTATAATATTAAAAAACAAGAAAATTATTTAATTTTGGTATCCCAACTTGGTGAGATCAAAATTTCTATCCCATTTGGTTGTTCAAATGAACTAGTTAGATTCATTAGAAATTAGTCGAAAATGCCTATTTTGAGCTACTTGAAGGTAAGCCCACAACACTCCTTCTAAGAAACCATTGAAAGTCTTGAAGGCATGTGGAGAGAGCTTGGCTAAGATTTTTTTGTCTTTGTTTGAGTCCATGTAATATTTATTTTTAGAGTAGAATCCCTTATCCTTTTTTGTTAGTGTAAATAGGGCCATTATCCATCTAGTAGTTTATCACCTTTTCTAAGTTGACCCATTCACATTATCTTAAGTTTAATTAGAGTTTATTTACCTTTTTTTCTCACTCCATATGTATGGACTTTACACATTTCCTCACACTTGTCCCAAATAGTTTAACATGTTTTGTATATTTGGAGGGTTAATCATTCATTTACGTGTACCTTTCTTCTTTATTCCTTATCCTATTTAAACAACTTGAGCGTCTTTATAAATTTTATACACACACTCTTTTTTTATGATAGAAATGATTTTGTGCTCATAATTCTCATTATGAAAGTTATCATCGTTCTTGCATTATGATCTTGGATACTCCAACATTTTCTATATTTAAATAAATATTGCGAAACTCTTTACTTGGTGTCATGCTTATAGGAAATCTCGCCTATTTTAAATGACTCCATCCTTTCATATCTCCATAGCTACTACTACTAGATTTGAAGGATCAATATTGGCAATTAATGGAACCCCCACTCAAGCATCCTTAGAATTTTATTTTCAAGGTGTTTCATGAGGTACATCCACTAAGACACCCATAAATATTATTATTTCCTTTCCTAATTTTGATAATGCTTGTTGATGGTTAGAAAAAAATTACTTTGAAAGGGTATTTTGTGGGAAGGTTTTCCCATAAATGTGTGCTCAAGGAATGGGTCAATAGAGCTCGGGTCTTGCATGAGATTTTCCTTGAGATCTGTCATACAAAACTTTACTTTAGGTTTTTTGTTTTGTTTTGTTGAAGCTAGTCATGTTGAAACCATTCTTAGTCATGGCCCTTGGCTTGTATGTTCCTCTTTATCAATTTCCAAACCTTCAACTTGGGAATATGTCATCTATGATAAAAAAAATACTCTTCATGTCCCTCTTTGGGTTGAGTTCCCAGGTTACCCTTGTCATGCTAGAATTTTCTAAGCCAAATAGCCTCTTTCTTTGGCACTAGATTTGTGTTGAACTTTAAAAATTATATTTAACTCATCCTCAAAAGTGGATTTTTGTTGAGGTGGAAATTTCAAAAAAATTTAAAAGAGACTATTGATGGATCTAGATTAGAAAAATAAGATACACTCAATGCTTTCTATATACCTAAATTTTCTAAATACTTTCTATTGTTGCTAATATTTTTATTTTCTTGTCATTCCCTTTGATTTTCAAGCTTCTCTTGTTGCCCTTTAGCAATTTTTTGCTAGGATTGAGAAAAAATGTTCTAGATCACCAAGCCTCTTTATTTGGCTAGAAAATTCTCAATTTGTTCTGAAGTGTTTGTTTCCACTCATTCTTACTATTCTTATTGTTGGCTCCCCTATAAATACTTTTACTTGAAAATTGAAAAATTTCTTAGAGACTTTCTTTAGGCCTCTAGTGATGGGCACTATGGATTGCATTATATTTCTTTGGAATATTATTATCTTCCCCATGATTTTTTTGTTTTTTAATTCCTTTCAATCCATCAGTGAGTTATTTCCATTTGAGTTAAATGGATTCTCAAATATCTTGAGGAAAATGAAGAATAGAAAATTCTTATCAAACATTATATCAGTCTAGGTGTACCTTCTAGATAGTTAGCATGGAAAGATCTATACCTTGAAACTCCTCTCACCATGAGGGATCAAATTTAAATTCAAGGTAATTTTTCATTAAAGGAATTTGGAAAGCTTAGGATACTATCAAGCATTGGCTTCTTTTAGAAGGGAATGACCTATGCAATGGTCTTTCAATCAACTAGAAATCTATTAGGTGGTCTAGCCTTATCTTTCTTGTCAATACCATCCCTTGGCCAAATTTTCATGCATTCATGCCTTCGAATTTTTTAAACACTTGGCATTAAAACTCTTCTAGATGTCAAATTCATTGAGCTACTATGAATTTCCTTTCTTGAAGTACTAGATATTAAAAGAATAAAAATTATCTAACCATGATCAGGGTACCTTTTAGGTTGTTATTAATGTTGAATTCGTTCTCAAATGGTCAAAAAAATTGGGGTTAGGTCTTTCATGCTTTTGTAGAAGGATTGGAAATGGTATCTTGATACACCATTTTGTAACTATAAGCTACACAAATGATATTTGTGGATTTCTCCCCATATTCCCATGGTTGGTTAGGTAAATCATTATTGGTAGCTTAAATCATCTAAGGGAACTTGGCATCATACATTCCATGCTATTTGGTAAGCTATTCATGACCCTAAATTGACTCACTTTTTTTGGTATATTCGTTATCAAGATCTTCCATTTCATTCTCAATTAATGCATTTATAATTTATTTAACTCCATTATCCAGTTTATGGACAATTAGAGTCTTGCAAGCATCTTTTTTGGTTTTGTACAAGAGCTCATGAAACATGGAATTGGATTCATAATTTTTTTAGTCTTTTTAAACCTACACCATTTCAGTGGTGTATGGTTTTATTAAGGGATTGGACTTGTCTCCCTTACAAGTTTACCTAGATTTGGTGTGCTTTTAGAGTGGGGATTCTCTTTAGCATTTCAAAAATTATAAATTCTATTACTTTTATAGATGTTTTGTTGACATTCATTTCTCTCTTTACACTAAAGTTATGATTTTATCTAGTGTGCTTATACAAATTCAACTAAAAACCAATAAATTTTCTCTTGAGGTGTTCCATTTCTAGGAGCTTTTAGACCATTAGGGTAATGCTCCTTGCACTATTTCTTATTTTTTCCTTCTTCCTTTTCCCCTCCTTGAGGATGTCAACAAGGTTGTAACTAGTAGATCAGATGAGATCATGGTTTCTAGTATCATGTCTCTCAACCCTTGAAAAATAAAGATGATGTTGCCTATGATTAGTCATAACCCTCTTAATCACCTTCTAGATCCTCTCATAAGCATGGGGCTCCTAGTTGGCATGACTTTGGTAAGGTTCTTTAGCTAGAGATGGCCATTTCTCTATTACGTACTCAACAACCATCAAAAGATACTCTTGAGGAAGAGGGTGCATTTATTGAATGAAAATTGATTAATGATAATACTTCCCTTGGTGATGTTTGAGGGAATCCTAATGATAAAGACACCCTCTTGGTGGAATTGTTTTAGCTACTTATCTTATTTTATGTTATGTTCATTCTTGGCCTTATGACAAGTTGTGATTGTTTAGACTTGGTCCTATCTAGATTTTGAGGGTTTGACTTTTTACCGTCCATATTTTTTTAATATTTTATTGTTGTCTTTTACATCAATTAAAGACTAAATAGACTTATTCATTGAAAAAAGTCTTACAAATCAATTTTATTTTTAAAATATATAAAAATACATATTACAAAACATGTTAAAATATAAAAAAAAATGACATGTCCTACATTCAATTATACAAATGTCATCCAAATACTCATAAATATTAATCAAATAAAAAACCAACCCTTTTATCATTACTTAAAATCACTCATTCCAAAAAACAATTTAGATACATTAGAAAAGGGGCACCTATTAAGAAAAATATTCATTAAAATACATTTATATAAAGAAAATACAATTAATAGTTGTAACATTAAACTATTTCCTCTACAAATTTTCATTTTTAGTTCTAATTCAAATTTATATTCATATTAATAGTTTTTTGTTTTAATGTATTTATGAATATGATATTATATCTTATATGTAGAAAAGTATTAGTATTAATAGATAATTGAGTATTATATAATGTAAATATGAGACATGTGAAATACAGTGTATATGCTTGGATCTCATATTGAGATATAGTGTAGAGCAATTTCCTTTCAATATAGATTATTGTATGGTGTTGCCATGTCTCAAAGATTTATTATTTTTTAAATATATTGATCTATGTTTTGGAGTACACTTTTATTAATTGTAACGTATGTAGGGATGATATATATGAGTTTGGATTTGGTATTGAGAAATATCATGAAGTGACTTCTTTCATGAAAAAATATTATATATTGTTACCGTGCCTCAAAAATTTGATATCTATTCTTAACACATTGAAATATTTTTATTATTAAATTGTAGAGCATATATATATGATTTTTACATAGATTTTTACCACACACATTAAACATACTATTGACTATTTGAGATCAAATAAAGTTAAAAACATATAATTAAGTTGTGTTTTATTTTGAATTAGGTAAACTACATTATTGTTCTATTTTCATATTATGTATGTAATTACAAATAAATAAAAAACTTATATGATTGTTGAGGATTAAAAATATAAAAATATATATATTCTAAATAGATTACGAGTGTGTACAAAATGTTTTTTTAAAATTCATTTAAATTAAGAAAAAAAATGTTGATAAAAAATTACACAATTTTCTCCCAAAACAATTTATAAGAGAAAAAAATATAGTTTTAACGGTCATCAAATTTAGTAAACGCCGTCACAATTAGGTAGTTTAAGAGCAGCTCCTTCACGTTTGATAGATTAAAATAATATTTGGTTTGCTAAAGTGGAAGCGTGCACAATTTCATAATTTGTTGAACGATAAAAAAAAATTAAAAAAAATTGAGGTACTCCGAAAAGACCCCGAAAAGAATTCGCCGTCATCGACGAGTTCGGCAAGAAGAGTATTGGTTAACGAAATTTAATTTAATTTATTTTATTAAAGAAATGTGCCCGTGCAAAGTTTCACATCTTTGTTGACCTAGGTCAACGTGGGCGGCCAACACTCTAATTGGAGCCTAAATTAAAGGCATAATCATCTTGTCCGCTTTTTTAGGCGGCTCTACAAATAACACGTGGAAAGACATAAATTTGATGGGCATACGGTAATATTTGATTTTTTTCATTTTCAATAGATTTTAAGTTTTTTAATGGAGGATTTATAATGGAGTATAAGAGTTTAGTTAAAAAAAACAGTTAAGAGTCATGAAGTGAGGGATATCTATTTCATCAAACTTGTTTGGGTAACAATCTTAGTCTCGCCTCTTATGGTGTTGGGGCTTTGCATTCAACAAGACTTGATTCTTGACAGACTCATTTATAATCTTTTAACTTCACATCATATCTAGGTCATTTGTATATTTATGTATATCGCCTTCAACATAGCTCATTGCCATTCATTTGGCTTTCCAAAAGACTTTGAACTAGGAGAACCCATTCACCTATCAAATCAATAGACTCCTAAACAATGTCCCTATAGACCATGTTAACAGTTTGAAATAGCAAGAAGGCAAAGATGAACAAGTTTATAGGTTCTTATTTTGTCAAATCATTCACATACAATAGAGATCAATTTGCAACATCGTATCAAGTTTGTGTCACTCAAGATTAAACTTGTAGGACTTGGAATTGAACCATGGAGATTTTTTAGTCAATTATCAAATTAAGGACATTAATATTTGGATAGCAACAAATCATTATGCATAAGCTCGACATCATTTATTAATCATCAAGTATTCATAACCCTTGCATTTAATTTGTGTACATTTATTGCAATTATCTATCCCAACTCTAATTATCTAGGTTATTTTTGTGCTTGTTGTTTCCATTTATTTAATTACACTATGTTTTATGTAAAACATACTTTATTTCCCTACATTTTTGTGAATTTGACTTCTCCAATACTTATGGTTTTTACCTTCTAAATTATGGTTTTCATATCTATTTATTTTGGAGTGTTTAATTTTATTTTTATTTTTATTTAGGGTTTGATAATTTCCTTTTCTTATTTGTGCTCCATAGCCTCCTATTAGCTTATGGTTTTTGATTTTTTATGTGACCTTACTTATTCAAACCCTACTCACTCTTGGATTCACCTCTAGGGTTTAATTTTTATATTTGATTTTTAAAAAAAATTTCACTATACATTTATATTGCTCCATCTTCCTCTCTCTTAGACATATTACTTTATTGAAGCCACAAGCTACTTGGGATCCTAATATTCTTTTACAAAGGAGTTTTCATTTCAACCTTGAAATGGCTACTCAAACAAATTATAATGAGGTCCATCCTAGTGCTCATGTTGAGGACAATTTAAAGGAGCATGTAAAATAACAAGACTATGACCATCAGGCATATATAGCTAAACAAGATGTTGCTCTTACTAGATAATTACTTGATGCACTTTATAATCCTCAAGCTCCTCAATAATTGGTAAGTATTTTACATCAAACATTAGTGAGTGCTCCACTTAGCACATATATTCTTTATTACATATCAAGGTACTTTGTTGGCTTATTTAAATGTTGCATCCTTTCATCTTCATCTTCTATTGAACCTTCTCCTTCCATAGTTACCAGTTATATGGCTATTACCACTCATGTTAGATCATTGTTTTTAGAGTCACCTCTACCTATTATATAGCTACTTCTAATGGTACATCTACTTTTGAACTCCATTAGTGTTCCTCTTACTCTCATCCATCCACATACATGCCACATACTCATACGTATCACACCACTCCTTCCCATCTGATGTCTCACATATCCCCCCTCTCACCCCATGTCCACTCCATTGTGCACAATGACCCCTCCTTCCACAACTATGAAATTGAATTTCATTATAGTTGTCATTATAATTTTTATATCATCTCACACTCTTAACACCAATATTATCCCCACTTCCACCCTAGATACACTAATGCAAGATATGACCTATATTAAGAAACAAGTAAACAATACACCTAATAATTATTTTGACATATAATCCCCCACATCACACACCACTTGTTTTAAAGTTTTTTACGCATTTATTTCCTCCTAATTTTGTTGCACCAAGATAATTCAAATTATACAATATAAATGTGATCCTAATGTTTATTTGCAATCTTCCAATGTGACATGTTTAGATTTTGCATATGAGAATAAAAGCTTAGATAAGTCTTTTCCAAGAACTAGATAATTGATTGTGTTATTCAATTTTTTTATTATTTACCTTTGAGTTCCAAATATTCTTTTGATAAATTAGCCACTACTTAGTCATTTTCACATCAATAAGGGATTTAATAACTTAACCAAGTGAGCCCAAAGAGGCAATGAGTGGCCTATTAATAATTATGAACTAAAAGGAAGCACATGTGCAAAATACACTTCATACACTAATCTATAAGACGTATGAGTATAAATAAAATTATTCATATAGATATTAATGAAATAAACAAAAAAATAATATACAATAACACAATGGTTTATGTGGGGAAAACCCTTTCATTTTCAAAACCACACTCCAAATAAACTCAATATATTATTCAACAATCAATTGTTATAATACACTTGTAGAGTTTAAGTCTTTATATGATCATCACAAAAAGGAGATCGAGAGCAATTTTTGTAGCATAATAATTGTAATGTGGGAAAATTGATCCTAGGGTTTTACTAGGATTAGCCACCTTTCACTACAAAACATTAAAATTCAAATCGACAAGGGAATTATATTGACTTGCAACCTTGAAGGTGAGCCACTTGGCCTCGGATCTAAGTTTCTTTTGGGGTTTGAAATGTATTTTTAATTAAAATGCAATGATGTAACTAAATTACTATGACAATACACAGTTCAGATGCAAATATAGAGAAATTGGAAATTGGAAGTCAAATTTTGAGACCACATCTTAAAAGAGTAGAGTATTGTGCACTTGTGGTTCAAATTTGGGCCTAATTTTGGGTGACTAAGTTGCCTAGGGTGACTATATCCTTTTTGACCAATTTTAGATTTATTTTGATAATCCTTTGGAGTCTGATCTGATTCTTCTTTCTTTCATGTCTCATTATCAGATCTTCGTCGAGTGCTAAGATAACTGAGTTTTTGTATGCTGTCAAGTTGTAGGGTTGAACATAACAATGAGCTTCAATATTCCTCTAAAATTATTCAGATCTGTAACTAGCACATCCAAAGAAAGAGGAAGGCTTGTGTCATATAGGGGCTTTCCTCAGTCAAAACTTGTGTTGGTGTTTCCACATCCACAATGGTAATGTCAATGAAAGAGAGCTTATGGGTGATCCCACAAAATTGGTTTACAATTCCGTTGAGGAAGGAAAATTGCAAACTTTCTCCCATGATTTTTTTTTTTGGGTTTTTATGGGTTCAAATGAAGGGGAGTTCCCATGAACACAAAAAGGGGTTCCTCAAACCCCCTTCGAGCAAACCCCTTTTCATGTGACCCCTTTTTGCCACGTTTTTAAAATGGAAACAAAGGGAAATTCAAAAGTGGGGTTCAAGCGAACCCCCCTTCAAGCGAAGGGGGTTTCGCTCAAAGGGGGATTCACTTGAACCCCTTTTTTTTTCCCTTCTCCCCCTCTTCTAGACCAAAGTTCTACAAAATTTTGCCTTTCAAAGCTCAGGTTGAGGATGAAAATGGAGGAAACTTCACAGACCCAACTAGATGATGGTAGTCCATGGAACGAGCTATCTATCGAATATAATTTTGATATATTTTGGTTTTATTATGTATTTTTTTAGTTTAATTAAACATAGGATTTTCACCAAAAATCAAGCTCTTTGTTTTGCACATTTGGAAAAATAGTAGATTATCAAAAACAATTCTAAAAAATATGTTTGTGCTAGGTATTGATTTCCTTGATTGAGTTAAAAAAATTGAATTTCAATACATACAAAAAAAGTTATGTTGTATAAGGTCTGCCTATGTCTAAATTTTAATTGTTTTGACTTCAAGACTTAATTAAGAAAAAATATTCAATAAAACACTATGAAACAAAATGAATGTGCTAGATACTGTGTTACAAAGCTAAATTCAAAAAAAAAAAATGTATCCTTCATATAAAAAAAATTATGTTGTATATGGTAAACATCGCTCTTTAAAAATGGTGTTTATTGTTAAAAACTAGTTTTTGAAGGAGATTGAAAAATAAATGGAATTTGATTCCAATTTTTTTTTTAAATATATATTTAGAATCTACGGATAAAATTTCACAAATAACTAGTTTGCATCATCTTCAAATTCCTCATGGTTTAGTTCAATGTCTAGTTTGGCCAAAAATTGTAAACTAATATTGTGGGATCACCCTTATCCTTTTGATGGATAGAAGCTAAATGTCAAATGAATGATGAATCAACAATGGATGCAACTCACCACTCAAATATGATTCCTTGAAGGACTAGAGTCATACAAATCTCCTCAAGATTTGATTTCAAATTGGGTTGATATGCTTGGAAGACCTACAAGGGTTAGTCCTTACAAATAAAATGATAACATAAACATGAAAAAACTCACATAAAACTTGAAATGATGTTTTAATATTGAAATGTTATAATAAATTTTCTCTTGACTTCTCTTGACTTGATAATAATTGCATGATCACCAAATTCTTGCAATAATTGCCACTTAGATTTGAAATGGTGAAATGACTACATATTTATACACAATAATTTTAATTTCCTAAAAAATTAAATCTCGATAGCTGACATTTGAGATTTGAAATTCAAATAATAAAATTCCAACTTTGACATATTAAAATTTAGAGGCAAAGTAGGGGTATCAAGTCCCCTAAGGCGACTTAGTCCTGACCCTATTTTGAAAAGTGTGTATCAAGAGAAAAATATTAAATGTTTTATTTAGTTTTGTACATGTGATTTCTCAAAAAATGATTAAATGGGTCATGGAATGCATAACTTAAGACATTAGATGTACATGCACTTAGGAGGGAGAAAAACTTAGGTCCATGCACTTAGGAGGGAGCAAATCATAGTGTGAAATTGTCAAGGGTGACAATTAACTATGCTACAACAATATCTAAAGAAATCACTATAAAGCCTTCATATTAAGCACCACATAAATAGGAGAAGGATGAAACCATCAAATGAAAAATAGGAAAAAAGAAACTATAAAAAATCAAAATGCTATTCTCAAATCCCTTTTCAAAATCTAACACACAAATCTCAAGATGAGTTTAATAGGCTAAAAATAGCATATTCCTTACACTTGACATAATCTTTTAATAATCCATTCACTAACTTGGGAATTCAATTTTGGATCCATTATCTCTATTTATAGATGCCTTATGAAACATTTCATAACATGCATCATAAGTTGGTCAATAAGTGTAACATCCTCTTGCAAATCTTGTATGTGCCATAGATACTCTTAAATTTTTGATACATGGGAGATCCAACTTACAAAGGCCATAAATTTTGATATAGGAAGTTGATTGAGCCTTTTTTTAAAAATTGAATATCTTGAAGAGATCCATATCATCATAACCAACTAGATATAGGTAAGGCCCATGTTGACATATTTTAGGGCCAAATTGACCTCTAGAACCTTAAAAATTAAATTTTAGTTCTCTTCACAATAGGATGCAAGGTTGAGACACATTTCTAAGCATATATATGTTACTCATTTTTAATAATTATGGGGAAAATGTAAGCATCATTTTGATAATGATGAGCTCCAAACCATTTCTTGAAGAACTTCTTCATATCATTAAAAGTAATGCACTCTTAACTTGTTTTCCTTATTTTAGAGACATGTACTCACTTCCAAGATATTGAGGTCAAAAATTTTGCATCTAACACAATTAAGTATGGATCATAATTTTCTACAATTTTTAGCCCTTTAAAGTATCAAAAGTCTAGTAATTTTTCAAAGGTTAATGGTCTTAGGAAAAAAGAAAATGTTCATCAAGTGGATAATACTTACAATATTATTGTTGGAGTAATTAGGATAATGAATTGATAATTAATTAATCATTAATTAATTATTAAGTCCCTTATTAAGTTAGTTACTTAAGATAAACTTAGGAGTGATTTTTTATTAATTAGATTGGGCTAATTATAGGTCCACTTGTCTCATTGCATGATATTTAGACACTTGTCATAATATAATGAGATTCTCATCTAGGGTTATCTTTATTTTGATTGTATAAGCACACACATTCATTGTAATCATTAATTCACATTTATTCATTCAATATGGAAGACATATCCAATTTTTTTGTGGATTCAATCTTTTCTCTCTTGGTTGCACAACAAATTAGTTGCTTTGATCTCTTGTTTGTGATAGTTTTTTTGGTTCTAGGGATTTCTAGGAACTGTGGGGTTTACTATCAACTCCAACATGGTATCAAAGCACCAAATTTATGACTTCCTATCCAAATTTTGAGATATCCAACCTTGAGGGAAAAATTGGCTCATCCTAGGATGAAATAGTTGTATTGTAGAAAAATGCATACCCTTGCATTTTCACACATTTTTGGGCTTGCCTTGATTTATTTATCCTAATTTATGGCTTAATTGGTCCTATTTTGCATCCAAAAGCCCTACGAATTACATCTTTTTCTAGCTAATCTTGACATTCTTTAATGCATAATTGATAATCTAATGATTCTCAATTATGTGCCCTTGATTTTTGGGTCAAGACTAAAATTCCACCTAGGGCATCTTTGTCCCCTAAAGGTTTTGAGACCCTAATTTTGAGGCATCTTAATTGGGCCCCTTTTTGGTGTTTATGCCCCAAGTTTCATGATTTGGACTAAGACGCCACCTAGGGCGTGTTAGTCCTCCTTGAGTCATTTTCAAGATTTAATTTCAAATTTTGGTAGGATTTAGCCTCCTTTGTTTAATGAATTCATATGTTGGCTTGGTGTGATGTAATTTTGAGATATTAAGCATAAGCAAGTATAAATACAAGGTTCATTCATTCATTTCAAATCCAAGTATTTTGTGAGAGCATTCATAATATCAAATTGAGTTCACAAGAGTATTCAAGAGAAATTCATCAAGCATTTGGAGCCATCATCAAGATTCAAGAATCATATCAAAGATCTTCTTGCATCTTGTGTGTTGTTGTGCTAACATTTGTGATGTAGGGTTTTCGATTCAAACAAGTGTTTCAATTAAGGTCAACATCATTCAAGCAAGAGTCAAGATCCATATCCATTGCAGCCATTTCACATAAGTTTGCAAAATTTAGAAGGGTTTGGTGAGTTGTAGCATTGCATGTTCATTCACCATTTCTCTTTATTACTTTATTTCATTTCAAGGTTTAATTACCAACAAGGGGTTTGACCAAGGCAAACCCCCATTCACTAACAAAAAACAAGTTTTTCCCATGTTGCATATTTGTGATTGTAGGTTTAGGTTGAATTCTTGAGGATCATTTGGAGTGCAAAGTTGCATTACAAAGTTGTCATATTCATAGAAAATCACCTACAGGCGAAATCCAAAAGTTTCAGCACCTGAGATAGGAAAGGAAGCAAGTGCAGACCTTGGAGCTCAGGATCACATTCATAGTTTTCAAAAATTCAGAGTGGGACTAATACGTCACCTTGGGTGTCTTAGTCCCCCCAGACATATTTTTAGATATTCTTTCAAATCCGGTTCTAACATCTGAAGACTCTGCATCTACCCCCAAAAAATAGCAGTGAGACTAATATGCCACCTAGGGCATCTTAGTCCTCCATAGCACATTTTGGTAGCTTCTTTGCATTTCCAGAATCCTCACAACATCTCCAGACTTCCTAGGTACACATATCCTATCTCCCTATTGCATAATTTCATTATTTGCATATCTCATTTAGCTTTCATAACTAGGTTTTGTAGGTTGAATGGTCATTGGTCTTTTCCAAGCGTTTGCTTGGTGGTGAACCCCCTTGAAGCTGAAAGAACCCCCTCCCAGGTCTTCCTCATTGTGAATTGACTCACCTTGTGAGGTTGTTAGTCAATCTAATTAGGACTCCTAGGATATATTTGAATGATTAGTTGGAGAAAGAGTGACATTTTATATGCCTCCTTTTTCACCATCAATCATTTTGGTGAATCTGACTTCTTTGAACATTCATTTTTGATTTTGGAGTCCATTCAAATCATAGATATAGGTTGCATTCATTATTGCATTATATCAAGCATTAGTGAAAGTGCATCTAGGGTTTCTTGCATCTTGCATTAGTGAAATTACATTTAGGGTTTCCTATATTTGAATTAGTGAAAGTGCATATAGGTTGCATTTTTTATTTCTTGCATCATTGCATTTAATTGAAAAACTGAAAAGTGCATATAGGTTGCATTTTTTATTTCTTGCATCATTGCATTTAATTGAAAAACTGAAAAGTGCATATAGGTTGCATTTTTTATTTCTTGCATCATTGCATTTAATTGAAAAACTAAAAAGTGCATTGCTATCCTCTTAATTGAATTTAGAAACATTCTTATTGCATTCCAAATTGAAAAAATTACATTCAATTGTTTGTTCCTAGTCACTTTTTCTTGCATTCATTCACATAATTTTTTGTTTCCAAACATCAGGTCCCTAGACAAGTAACCTATAAACACTGTAGACAAACTAGAATTTTCTATTTTTCTAAGAAAAACCTCTGCTAGGACTAAAATACCCTTCCTGGTGTCTTAGTCCCTCTCAGGTTTTTTGCTAAAAAATCCTCTCTCTATTGTTTGTTGTCTATTTCACTCCCTGGAACTTCAGAATCTCACCAGGAGGACCAAGATGCCCTTACTGGTATCTTAGTCCCTATTGACTTTGAGTCTCTAGTTTTTAGGGTCTAAAATTGGTTTTCTATGTTTATGTGGGTTGCCTTAAGTTTTCAATTTTAGTTTCTAGAATTGTTGTTATTCCAATTTTTTTCATTTCAAGTGTAATTGCAAGCATAGGATATTGTGTTCATTGCACTTTCCTTGGTTTATCCATTGTATGAGTTGTAGTACTTGGTGTCCTACTACTAATACTGTGGTTAGAAAAAGTGTGAGACTCATGGAATCCCATGATAAGACAGTCATTGTGGATCTTGGGTTATCAAGCTCTCTTACTTCTGGTGTTGGCATTAGTTCACTAGGTATGAAACATACCTTTGAAACCTCTTTTAATTTGCATACCTTACCTACATGCATTATGCCAAGTGTTCAAACAATGGTTGATCATATCCCTAAAGAAAACATAATGAAAATGCATGAAGACTTAGCTCATTTACAAGATAGTGTGAGTACTGAAAAAATTTCCAACACTATTATACTTTCTATAGATAGTATTCATCACATGATGGAAAGTGATGAGGGACTGGAAGTTGTGTGTAACATAGCTCACATCATTGGAAAGAACCTTCCTCCCACCACCAATGATGCTCAAAATTCAAGCAATGTGCAAGGAGGAAATCAAACACCTCGCTCTTCAGCCATAGCATTCATTCCCACCTATACAACTCCTAAAGTGACCACAATGATGCAACCTACTAGCAATATCCTTCCTACCTCACACATTTCCACTAGTACTCATACCTATGTGGAATCTAATCTCATACCTCCTCCCACGAGCAATCCATTCATTTATCCTTCCAACACATATACACCACCACCATATTCATGTCCATCCCAAACCACAAGCAATGACCCTATCATTAACTACCTCTTACAAATATTTTCATCCCTTCAACATCAAATCTCTACCATAAATCAAAATCAAAATGGTACAGCTTCATACTATGTAAAAAGCAACCCATTATCCTTGGAGATATTGATAACTTTGGTGCCACAAGGTATAGAGATCCCTAGATTTGAGAAATATGGAGGAAAGGGAGACCTTGCTAATCATGTTAATGCCTTCACTGCTTTTTGTAGTGACTTTATCCTTGAAGACAAACTTTTGGCTAAAATTTTTCCCCGATCCTTGAAAGATATTACCTTGGAATGGTTTTCTGCATTATTGAATAACTCGATTTTTTCATTCAATGAAAATTTTGAGGCCTTTATTAACATTTCCAAGTGCACATGGTTCCTGAAATGACATTGGCTAATTTGATGAGATGGAAGAAAAATGAGGGTGAAAAATTCATTGATTTTATTTCACGCTACCAATCACTTTATTCCCAAATCAGTGTGAAGATTCTCGATTCCCACCTTCAATAGATGTGCATATAAAATTTACAAAGTAAAATATGAGACAAGCTCACCATGATGAAATTCCCTTTCTTTATGCATTTCCCTTTGAGACTATCAAAATTTCGTAAGTGCTAGTGAACCAAAAGCTACCCCTACCTATCCTAAAAATTCTAAAGCTTCAAACTAAAACAATTATCAACCTTTCAAAAGACAAACTAAAAGTTTCCTTCAACTACATTCCACTTCTCAACCTACCCAACTAGTTGATACCCAAGTAGCCACTATAAAGAAGAGTAATCTTTATATCTTTGGGGATCTTGAAAGGAAATTTACTCCCTTACCCGACACACTCCACAACATCATAACCCATCTCTTAAATAAATACATGCTTAACTTACCTCTCATCCAACCCCTTGACCCTAGCAAGCCATTACCTCTGAGATTTAGACACAATTCCTATTGTTCTTATCACCAACAAAAAGTACATGATACAAAACATTGCAAGCATCTTAAACATCTTGTGCAAGACCTCATTGACTCCAATCATATCCTAATTGGAGGTTTGAATGAAAAAGGTAATAATCATGTGGCTCCTCCCAACCAAAGCTTGCAAATATTTACCAATCACATGCCTAACCACAATATTTCATTTGTTAAGGCTAGTGAAACTAAGCCCGATGTGATGAATGCTGATACAAATGATGAAAATATGAGCAATCATGAACAAAATCCTATGGATGATGATGAAAAATTCCTATGGATACTAATGAAAAAATTCCTATTGATACAATGATAGGAGTGATTGGCATTGAGCCTCATAAACAACAAACCATTGACATTACTTTCTCTTCCGAAGAAACAATTAAACATGCACTTGATGGTCCTCTTTACATAGCCAAAAAAATTAATAACAAGCCCACTCTTGGGATTTTAATTGATCTCATTTGTGGAGAGAATATGATCACAAAATAACTCTTATATGTGCATAAAATCACTCAAGATAGATATGATAAACCAAAAGCATGGATTAAAATGCATGATGGTTTTGTTCATGCTATGATGGGCTCGATCACACTCCCATTACAAGTAGGACAAAAGAAATCAAATGTATCATTCTCTATTATATCTAATTCAGACCAATTTTGTGTGAAGTTAGGCTATAAATGGCTTCACTCCATGAATGTGGTCCCATTCGTTGTCCATAAGTGCTTAAAGTTTCCAGTCGGCAATGAAATATTCATCGTAAACCATAGTGGCTTTAGACCCCCATCTTCCTGTGGAAATTTCTCCTTAGATTATTTTTGGCCTGAGCCCATGGAACCTATAAGACCCCATGAGGACTTCCTTTTCATATCCTACCAAAAGTTCAAAGAAAAATGCATAGCCAAACAATCCCTTGAAAAATTTCCTCCATACATGATTAAACCTCCACCCATGCTTGAACCTCCACCACCTAAACAAAATAAGGTTGAGCCTAAAGCCCTTCCAACAAACCAAGACCCATCCATGGATAAACCCTTACCTATTTCCTACAAGAGACTTAGAGAAAACCAAACAAGCCTTAATCCACCTCCTAAGAAAATTTATAAAGCCAAAGAGAAAGTGGTTGAACAACCTTCCATGGTTTCTTCTGTTCTTCCCTCACAAGAAGAAAAGGAACCTATGGTTGATAAACCTACTCCTACAAAAACACAATTTGAAAACTGTAATAAAAGGAACTGCAAAGCTAGAGAGTGTAGGTGTAGGCGTCATGCTATTTCTTGAAAGATGAGTGACGAGAACAATGTTGAAAATCAAATTTGAACTTGACAGAAGCAATAAACGATGAGCTTCCTCTCTTACCAGAGCTTTTAAATTATACACAACAAGGACCAAAACCTTCTATGGATATTATCATTCATCCTTGTGTTGTGGTTAACTTGGATGACAATGAGGAAACAACTAAAATCAACGAGGAATCACATAATGAGTTGAATTTTTTATTTTCCTCATCCATGAGATTAAATGATAACAACCATGGTGATCCTCCTAAACTGAATGATTCACCATGTGTTGAACCTGGTGACTCTCCTAGTACAACACTTGATGTGATCTCTCTCACTAGTGATTTGCATTCCATATATACTAAATAGTACTGAGATGCAGATGACTTGCAGGATTGTTGATCTGCATGTGCCTTACTAGTCTTTTACATTTTATTTTCTCTTTCTCTTGCGTGTGTGTATTGTGATCCCTCATAATTTTCTATTTGATGTTTCCCTCTCTCTATGCATTCCTTTATTTGTACCTTCATTCTTCTATATGTCATGTATTTTTTCCTTTTCTTTGATCTTTGATCTTTTCTTTTCATTTTCCTTTTTTTCTTGTGTTTTCCTTTTGGGGATGATGCAAGGCATCGAGACACCCTATGTCTCTTCCATGTTGACCCAAAATATTTTTCCTTATCTTTGGTTTTCATTTTCCTTTTTGTCTCTTTTTTTCCTTTTGGGGATGATGCAAGGCATCGATACACCCTATGTCTCTTCCATGTTGAACCAAAAGAATTTGCTTTATTTTCACTCTATTTGTGTCATTCTTCTAGTTCTATGTGTATTTGGGGAATGATGACAGTTCTGAGCTCTCTAATATTACTGCAGCAAAGACAAATACTGACCCTGAATCCATAGATCCCTTATGTGTTTCTGGGGGGGACCCTCTTTTCCTTTTTCATCTTTTGGCTACTTTAAAGTAATTGCTCACAGTATGGTGTTAGCAGTTTCTTTAAAGTGGGGGCATACATTGGCATTATTTTAGCATGATTTCATTTGTATTTTTTCATGTTCCTTGATGTGATTTTCTTTCTTTATACGATTTTTTTTTCCTCCTGGAGGTGTCTTTGGATTTTTCTCCCTTTGAGAGCATGATATTTCCTTGTCCTCTCTTGGAAACATTAGATACAATGTTCCCTAGGATGAGACCTTGCACTTTTCCTCTCTTGGAAACAAGATAAGACCTTTTGCGCTTGTCCTCTCTTGGAAGCATTGGGTATGATGTTCCCCAGGATGAGACCTTGTATCCATCCCCTCTTGGATATTTTAAGCATGATGTCCCCTAAGAGTAAGACCTTGCATGAACTAAGAAAAATCCCTTTGAACATCTCTCATTCTTGTTGCATTGCATTTTCTCTTTTGTCCTTATTAAAGTCATGGAGGTATGGCTTTGATATGGACCTCCTGGGGCTCACCTAGTGAACATCTAGCTTCACTAGCCCTTGTGAGCATGCATTTTTGTACCTTATTAAAGTCATGGAGATATGGCTTTGATATGGTCCCCTTGTGGCTCACCTAGTGGACAACTAGCTCCCACTAGCCCTTGTGGGGATGCCTTTTGTTTGCATAGTGGACAATGCATTCCACTTGTAAACTCCCTTTTTGGACAAATAGCCTAGACCCAATCCACTATGTTGGATGGGAAGTCGAAGCTTGATTCGTTGTATTTTTTCTCTTCTCCTTTTTTACTTTTTCCTATCTTTGATGGTGTATGTTTGTGATCTGGTTTTGGCTTCATATATCATCTACATGTGTGTTTCTCTGTGCCTATGTTGATTTTCCATATGATCTTGATCCTGGGGGCTTGGCCACCCTCTTGATTATTGTCATCCTTTCATACTAGCATTTGTACTTTGGAACCCCTCTCAATTGCATGGTTGGCTACTTTAGTGTGAGTTTGAAGCAAGTTCATGCTTTCACTAAAGTGAGGGCTAAATATAGTGTAGGAAAATGCATACCCTTGTATTTTCACACTTTTTTGGGCCCAACTTGCTTTATTTATCCTCATTTGTGGCTTAATTGGTCCTAAAGTGCATCCACAATCCCTATGAATTACATCGTTTTCTAGCTAATCTCGACATTCTCCAATGCATAAATGATAATCTAATGATTGTCATCTATGTGTCCCTGATTTTTGGGTCGGGACTAAAATGCCACCTAGGGCACCTTTGTCCCGTAAAGGTCTTGGGACCATGAATTTGAGTCATCTTAATTGGGCCCCTTTTTGGTGTTTGTGCCCCAAGTTTCATGACTTGGGACTAAGATGCAACCTAGGGCGTCTTAGTCCTACTTGAGTCAATTTTAGGATTTAATTTCAAATTTTGGCAAGATTTAGCCTCCTTTATTTATTGAATTCATATATCAGCTTGTTGTGATGTGATATCAAGATATTAAGCATAAGTAAGTATAAATACAAGGATCATTCATTCATTTCAAATCAAAGTCTTTTGTGAGAGCATTCATAATATCAAATTGAGTTCACAAGAGAATTCAAGAGCAATTCATCAAGCATTTGGAGCCATCATCAAGATTCAAGCATCATATCAAAGATCTTCTTGCATCATGTGTGTTGTTGTGCTAACATATGTGATGTAAGGTTTGTGATTCAAGCAAGTTTTTCAATCAAGATCAACATCATTCAAGCAAGAGTCAAGATTCATATCCATTGTGGCCATTTCACACAAGTTTGTAGAATTTACAAGGGTTTGGTGAGTTGTAGCATTGCATGTTGTTCATTCACCATTTCCCTTCATTACTTTATTTTATTTCAAGGTTTAATTACCAACAAGGGGTTTGACTAAGGAAAACCCCCACTCACTAACAAACATGTTTTTCCCATCTTGCATATTTATGATTGTAGGTTTAGGTTGAAGTCTTGAAGATCATTTGAGTGTAAAGTTGTAAAAGTTGCAAAGTTGCATTACAAAGTTGTCATCTTCATGGAAACTCACCTATAGGCCGAATCTAGAAGTTTCAGAACCTGAGATTGGAAAGGAAGCAAGTGTAGACCTTGGAGCTCAGGATCACATTTGGAGTTTTTAGAAATTCAGAGTGGGACTAATACACCACCTTGGGCATCTTAGTCCTCCCAGACATATTTTTTAGATATTTCTTCAAATCTAGTTCCGACATCCGAAGACTCTACATCTGCCCCGAAAAAACAACAGTGGGACTAATACACCACCTAGGGCATCTTAGTCCTCCATAACACATTTTGGTAGCTTCTTTTCATTTCTAGAATCCTCACAAAATCTCCAGAATTCCAAGGTACATGTATCCTATCTCCATGTTGCATAATTTCATTATTTGTATATCTCATTTAGCTTGCATAACTAGGTTTTGTAGGTTGAATTTTCATTGGTATTTTCCAAGTATTTACTTGGTGGTGAACCCCCTTGAAGCTAAAATAACCCCCTCATAGATCTTCCTCATTATGAATCGACTCACCTTGTGAGGTTGTTGGTCAATCCAATTAGGACTCCTAAGACATATTTGAATGATTAGTTGGAGAAAGAGTGACATTTTATATGCCTTTTTTTTCATATTAATCAACATGCATCACCATTGAGTCCATAATGACTAAACACCCTAAGAATGCCTATCAATTTTCTCAAATCTAAGCAGTTGTAAAAAAAAAAAAAAAATTTAGCTTGCCTATATCTCGAGGCCAAATCCACACGGCCATACGACTACCTATTGACCTGCGTAGGCAAGCATTTGCATCAAGTACAAGGTTTCTATTTTTTTTGGTTTTTTAGAAATAAAATTTTATTTTTACTTGAAAAATTAAAAATAACAAAGTTTGTAGGCTTATGCCTTGGAGCTGTACCTACAATGGGACAGCTTTTGTAGGGCGAGCCCCACCACTACCCCCCATTTATCCCATCGTTGGCCACAATATTATTACTCGGTGGCCACAATATTGTTTCTCAGTGGCCAAATACCATGGCAAGCATCAATGATGGAATATTTCATCCCATAATATTTTGAAGAATATTCCAACTACAAAATCTCTATAAAGAATATTCTCGTAGGCAAAAAATCAACGCTTGTTTTTGACGACCATCAAATTTTTTTTTGGGAAGGGAAGTTTTTTTTGACAATAAGGTATATTTTAGAAAATATTCACTAGTGTTAGTAGGATGTCAATAGTTGTACGACCCCTCCAAGCCCCCTCCTAGGCCCCATTTTCCTTAAAGGACTTGGTTTTATTTTTATTGGCATAACTTGGGCATACGATGTCAAAATTGGGAAAACAAGATATTGTTAGAAAGCTAGTTTTGATCAATTTACAATGGTGGAGGTCTCAATATCATATTTTTCTACTGATTCTTGTTATTCACAGTCAAGTCAAATCTTCATTTTGTGCTTTCGTGCTCATAATTTTTTTCTTGTCTCCAATTTTTGCGATTCTAGCAATGTTGGAAAGGTATTTCAGAGCTTTTCAAATCTATTCATGCATTTTTTCTAGAATCTTCCCCAAGTACATTTTATTCATTATTATGTGATTTCACATTCTGCTTAATTACTTAGCCATCTTGGCACCTAGAAAGGATTCGTTTGCATTAGATGATGTCATTTGATTTGCTTTATTAGTAATGAGGTTATTAGTCTCTATTTTTTTTCATTTGAGTGAGTATCATGGGTTTTTTGTTCATCCTTTTGTGATCAACTTGGAAAAGGGTAATTATGAGTCTTGGTGAAATTGTATTCTGACACATCTCAGGTGGCTTGATATTTTGCCTTATTTGTATGGAATCATACCTACACTAGACACACCAGGGAGTTTATCAACATGGGGTATCATCTAAGATCATATTGTAGGGGTTATTTGTTCCAGTGTTAATCTTGACACTATGTGTGTTGTATTAGACATTGATTATCCCCACACACTTTGGTTAGACTTTGGGAGATCCATGGAGACCCTCATATCTCTCCATACCTAGAGGATCCTATTGCAGATTGTCTCATTCCTCTTACAGATAAAAATTCCATACCCTTTGATGATGATACTTTGAGGAGCTTGAGTATATCATAGGTCTTGCATGTTTTGATGGTTTAGAGACTTGTCTTTGTTTTCCCACTCTTTAGATCAATACTTCATCATCATATTTTATTGTTATTCATTAGTTTGACATCACCACATCTTTGTCCCCTATTGATTTAGTGCAACAAGACATACATCTTCCAAACATAGCTACTTTGTATTCCTATCTTGTAGACATAACATCCTTGTTTATAGAGTCCTATATTGCAGATATGGAGGATTACTTTGAGGACATTCATCTCCTCTTTTTTGATAACCACATCATCCTTGTTGGTCCATCATCTTCATCATCTTTGGATCTTGTTCTACATCAGTCTTCACAGGTTTATGGATTGACATCACCTCTTTCTGACATTTGGATACGTGAGCATTTTTTAGAGACACACATCATTTGGATTTAGATTATGAAATCGCCCATATTTTTGGATTGGCTTCTCCAATCACCATTGGATCTATTTCTTCCTAAGGGGAGAAATTGTAGAATTTGAGAAACCCAACCTCACAAACCCCAAGAATCACCTGCATGCAATAACCTATCACAAAGAATGAAAGATATTCAAAACCAAAGAAGATGTTTTGCAAGCCTCAAAGTAAAAATGCATTAAGAGAATCAATTATTACAAAGAGATCAATCCTTATGAAGGAGATGAAAACCCTAAAGGAAACCTAAAAGGGAAACCCTAGTGTGCACACTTAATAATTAATAAATAATTATTAATGTGCCTAAGTTTAGCTTAAGTAACTAAAGTGATAAGTGACTTAATTAATTAACAAATATGATATAATTAATTAAGTGGAATAACTTATTACTCTAACACCCCCCCTTAAGATGAACTTAGGAAGTAGCTAAAACACTAGAAAAATACACATGAACGCAAAGATGGGTCTCAACAACATAGACCTGATCAGGTACCCATTTACAAATGCAAGAATGAGGTAGAGAAGAAAAACCCAGTCGGACAAAACCCCCCTACAATGAGATGAAATGCTGCAAAGAAGCACTAGAAGAACACTGTGGAGTAACATTGGAACTTGAATTTGACAAGCAAGGAAAGATACTTTTGTTTACTACTAAAATCAAATGAGAGTCACTAATTGACTCAAGGAATCATGATAAAGCAACAATAGATCCGATGCCACAGAACACTCAAAAACTCCAAACTGGCACAACCTTGGAATCTATGAAGCAACAGTAGATTATTGAATGATGTATTACTGAAATGAAGTACAAAGATTCAAGTTGCACCCTCCCAACTGTCAAAATATCCAAGTAATCTCCAAAACACCCATCAACCCAAATTTGGAATAAGCAATCAACCTAGGATAGATACAAAAAAATTGCATGACTAGCAACATAGAGCTCCTCAATACCTTTCCAACGCCGCAAATATAGAAAATATCAAAGATCATGGCAAAAATTTATGAGCTCGGAAGTGATAAATGCACATCTGACTTAAAATAGAAATAAATGCAGCTAAACAGAAAAATATTGAAACATAAACTACACCACAAGATAGTCCTTGGAACCAGCTTTCTGGCAATATCTCGTTTTCTTGATTTCGACATCGTATGCCCAAGTTATGCCAAAAAGAAAAAAAACTACTCCTTTAGGGCAAACAAGGGTTAGGAGGGGGCAAAGAGGGCCGTACGACTGCTGATGTCATGATGATGTCATCAGTTCATGAGCATAAATTTGACGGCTTGGAGGGCGTCATGGAAAAAAGGTTCCATCCTTGCAAAAAAATTGACGACCATCGGAGATGCTCTTGGTCACCCACATGACCACCATAGGAGTTGAGCGCTAGTGGGGGTTGGGCGAGTGGCTCCCGGTTCCCAATATGACCGCAGGCCAGAGACTAAAAGCCCTTAGGGTCTGAACATAGGGGAGCGGTGGGATTTGGCGGCAATGGTCGCCGGGTGGCTGCTCGGGAGTGGAGTCCTTCAAAACTGTAAGCACTTTTTTCAAGCACTTTTTTATATTTAAAAAACAAAATCAGCCTCATGAAGCGTGCCCTAGGGCTGTACAGCCTTGGGGCAAATTTTTTTTGCCTCTCCGGTCGACTGTGTCCAAAATGGACAAATTTTATGTGAAAATAGGGGTTTTTGGGCACCGCGGACTCAATGGCAAGGTCCGTTTTGTCCAAAAATGCCCAAAAAGTAGGCTAGCCCCAGATCCACAAAAAAATAGCCTGGCTTGAAACCCTTGGACAAACAAAATCACCATGAGAAAATATCTTCAAAAGATGAATAGGAAGCTACAAGTCTAGAGCTCTGATACCATGTAGAAGTTGAGAAACCCAACCTCACAAACCCCAAGAATCACCTATATGCAATAACCTATCACAAAGACTGAAATATATTCAAAACGAAAGAAGATGTTTTGCAAGCCTCAAAGTAAAAATGCATTAAGAGAATCAATTATTACAAAGAGATCAATCCTTATGAAGGAGATGAAAACCCTAAAGGAAACCTAAAAGGGAAACCCTAGTGTGCACACTTAATAATTAATAAATAATTATTAATGCGCCTAAGTTTAGCTTAAGTAACTAAAGTGATAAGTGGCTTAATTAATTAACCAATATGATATAATTAATTAAGTTGAATAACTTATTACTCTAACAAAAATTTTGTTTGCAAGTAGTGGATCGTATTCTGTCTTCAAGCAATCATCATTGGCACAAGAGCTACTTCTTTATCGAGGGGGGTTCATATCCTCATTTTCTCTCTCCTATCGAGGGGACATATATTGTAATTGCATGAAAAAATTAGTCCATGGGGGGTCACATTGAGTCCTCCTTCTATCCTTCTTTCACTAGTGCAATCATTTATTTTTCTCTTTTGGAGAGGAGTTTTTTCCATGTGGTTTTCTGCTTTTCTCTAGTTATGAAAGATTCATTTATTTCTACATGAGTACTACATCAAGACTTGTATTCAAGACCCATCCATGCATTTATCATTGCATTCTACATTAGGGTTTTTAGCTACTTCCTAAGTTAATCTTAAGGGGGTATTGGAGTAATTAGGATAATCACTTGATAATTAATTAATCATTGATTAATTATTAAGTCCCTTATTACTTTAATTACTTAAGCTAAACCTATGAGTATTTTTATTAATTAGATTGGGCTAATTTTAGGTCTAGTTATCTCATTGCATGAGATTAAGACACTTGTCACAATCTAATGTAATCCTCATCTAGGGTTTGCTTTATTTTTCTTTTATAAGAATGCACATTCATCGTAATCATTAATTCACATTTATTCATTCAATACAAAGGGCACATTGGATGCTTTTATTGATTCAATATTTTCTCTCTTGGCTACATACCAAATCAGTTGCTTTGATCTCTTGTTTGTGATAGGTGTTTTGGTTCCAAGGATTTCTAGGAACTGTGGGGTTCACTATCAACTCCAGCAGTTATTTCAAAAAAATACTCTTATAAAACTTACAAAGTTGTATGTATCTTTGGACATCAAGCTTAAATTTTTACTGAGCTCAAATTTGATTTATTTTCCTCCTATTTATCCAATAGATCTTAATAAAGTAATCCCTAAGAATTATAATGAACAATAATTTTGTATTTATCATAGATCTAAGAGACATTAAAATCAATTGTGAATAGGTTTGAAGCATAAGATACAATATTTTATTAATAATAAAATCATTCATATTGAAGGTGTCAATGACAATGGAAATGATTCGGTTACACCTCCAAATCAAAACTTGTAAATTTATACCAATCCATTACCTAACCATGCTAATAATTTGAAGACAAAAAAATTAATTGATATGGGCTATGATACTTCAGATGATCATTATGTTGATTCAGAGACTACATTGCATACACATACTTTTGTGAAAATGATACATTCTCAAGATACATCTTCATCTTCACATGGTACTCTATTGATCACATTTTTAAAGAGAAAATCCCACTAGACAATCATTATGGACCATTAGATGTGATGAGGCAATCCAAGATAAAATCATTCATAAAATTCTTTTAGGTGCTACAAATCAATACAACATATGAACAAAGAAGTTATTAGTTACTAGGAATTTGAGGCCATGTCCTTATGCTCATTTAAGAGTATATTTAAAGATGACTGATGGGGCATTGATTCATATATTGGGATGTGTTATAGTGCCTCATAAGGTTGGAACTAAGTAAATACATATCGTATGTCATGTTATTGCTACTTTTAATAGATTTTACCTATTACTTGGTAGACAATTGTCAAGGAACACTTGAGAGTTTTATCTTTTGTTGTACATCATTATGTAAAATTTATTCATGAAAGTAGAGTTGTAAATATTAAATGGGATGTATATCAGCCCCTTGTAGGATTGAATCATTTTACTTTGGATATTTGCATGCCTACTACTAAGGAACCTCCATATAAAAGTGAAAAATATCTTCATAGTGTTTACCAAAGATAATTAGAAGAAAAAATAAAGAGAAGGATAGTGATAAGGTGGTAGATGATAAAGTAGAGCATACTTTCCCACATATACCACCTGAGAGAGACACAAATAAATAATATTTCATACCAATATTTCTATTACATGGATTCCAAATAAGAATACAACAAAAAATTCTAAACCTTTCTACATAATCATCTCCAAAGTTACGATAAAAATGGATAAAGAAGAAACATTTAATGCTCCACCTACTAATAGTGCATTTGTAAGAAGTAATCAAGAAGAAACAAATGTGATTACAAAAGTAATCCATGAAGAAGCACATAATATAATAGAGTAATCATAATAATATGATGAAACATTTTGGGAAGAAGATGAATCCATAGAGATAGATCTTGATAGATATGTTATATAGTACATTGAGCATTCGTATATATATATGTATATATGTTTTTAATTTTTTTTAAGCCTAGTCTCATTTCACCTTATATATTGTGCTTTACTCCTTGTTTCCTCACTTGGGAGTTATCACTAATCCTAAAAAAATAACTATAAATTTTGATTAATATTAATAAATAAGCTAAGTAACTATATGTAATAAGTATTACAATCATGAACTATTATAAATTCAATGATTTTCTCCATAATACAACCATTTGTCTTATTAGTTAATTATATATATATATGTTAACTAACTTAAGTGGGTGATAACTAATCTAATCATTAAACAAAATTCCTCATGAATCAACTAACATGATAAATATTTGTTCCCTATAACAACTCCTTGAATGCCTTATTTTCCATGTAGTTTTAATATTACTCATTTGTAGACCACTTATATTTCATCAATTTAGAATACTTCTCAAATAGAATTGATTGTGTTTAAATAAAAATCTAGGTTTCAAATTTGAGTTAAGGATATAATCAAATCTTAGTTTTATTTCATTGTTCATAGTTTTAACAATGCAATTATAATATAATGATTAAAAATACTTAATATAAATAATTCAAATGATTACTAATATGTGAATCCACAAATAATTTAGATATAAAAAATTATCTAATTTTATAAATGTTTAATGATCAAGTCTAAATTTTAATTTAATTTATTACAAATACAAAATCATAATATAATTACTATAACCTTTCATATTCATGTCTTGTAATATAATATTATAGACATAATTACAAAATCAGTTCCTTAATTTCTTACGATTACTACAATATTATGTATAATCATGTAACATCATAGTAATTTCTTACTCATTTTACTTTCAAAAAACAATAAAAATGTTGTAAAAAATGTCCCTTTATATTCCCATAATTCAACATCCACAACTTCCTCAAATTAACAAATAATTCATCATCAAATATATCCCTACCATGGATTCATGGCCTTGTCCTAAACCCTCTCCAAGGCACATGGTGGGGTGTAAGAAGTTATAAAAAAAACCCAAAGAATGCCCATAAAAAAAAAACTGATTGATCAAAAAGCCAAAATCACATGACTTCACACATAACAGAGGTAAACCCCCTAGGGTTTAAAATCCCAAAATTACTTTTTATCTTTTCATAAAAGTAGATAGCCGTACCAAATAAATAATTCTAGATTTCAACACTAGATATAATTACATCCTCAAATTATCATAACATTTACCCTTATGTCAACCTTGAGAGGGATTCCAAACATATTACTATCATAATGAAACGAGAGAATAAGTGTTCAACTATACCCATCTAAAACTAATCTCAAAATGATTTAAAAACATTTGTTAACTAATCCCGCAATAGTGTGCCCTATTTTTTGGCTAAAATGGGACATCAAAGTTAACATTTTTAATCAAATTTTCATTTTCTCATCCATAGTAATTAAACTATTGAGAATTTAAAGATGATGTGAACTAGTGATTTTTGAGATTTTGTGTAAATTCTAAATGTATTTTAAAAAAATAAAATTGAGTTGTGATTTTTTTTACGTAAGTTTTAACAACCTAATTTTTATAGCTCGTTTTTTAAAAGTGACATTTGTGCCATATAGCATAATTATTTTACAAAAAAACAAAGATCAAATTATAAAATTTTAAACATAGATTGGAAACACCAATATCTAATGCATACATATTTTTTCATTTTTTTTTTCTTGTATACTTTATTTTTTATTAATTTTTGAAGTGAGATTAACTATAATTTAGACATAGATTTATTCTATATCACATAATTTTTTTTGTATTATCCAAATTAACCTTATCAATATCGAATGCTTAAATAGTTCTTACAAAATTTCTTCTCTATTTTTTTAATTTTTCTACATGTGTGGAATACAAATCTTGATGTTTAGTGAAAACTGACATTCACTAAAAAATAGAAAATAAATATAATATTCAAATTAAATATATTCAAATTTATACTTTTTGAAAAGACTATACTAAGGGATACATACTACCAAAATATAATTTCTAAATGAATTCATTTGATTCCTAAAAGGGTGAAGCACAATTTTCTTTTATTAGCATTTTGATATGTGGGAAGGAGACTCCATTGAGGGTTTGATTTAAGACTAGGGGTTTTATCAATGGAAATTTGATCTAAGGTGGTTTGATCTAACCCCCTTCAATTAAAACCCTTTAGATGGAACCCCTCAAGACTTAAACTAGTAATATTTCTAAAAATATATTTGATGTCAAGAAAAAAATAGGATGTCCCATAAGTGGAACACACTATTCTATCAGCACTATTGAACAAGCCATCATTTGCCTACCATGAATGCTTTAGTATCCTTTGCTGACTCAATTATAGGTACAACAAAAAAAATTGTAGAATGCAAAGCAATACCATTTATAGATACTAAAAGGTCCAAATCATTTGATAGGAACACTACCAATGACCCTTATAGAGGCTAAAAATGTATCATCATTTAACCATTAAAAATGACCATTATAGGTCAAATAACTTAATTGTTATAAAGAATAACAACAACCATAACAATCTTGAAGAACATAACCATTATAACAAATAGCCACAATCTTTATTGGTTAAGAAACTTAATAATCATAAATAATAATACCTATAATGGATTTAATTATTATAAATAACTATGACCATGGCTATTGTAATAATAGTACCCAAATATATTAACATAAAATATAATATCAATGACCATGACTAGTTAGTACCCATAAGATATTAATAGAAAAGATAACATCAATGATCATGATTGGTTAGTACCCAAAATATATTAATAGAAAATATAACATCAATGATTATGACTAGTTAGTGCCCAAAACATATTATCAAAAAAGGTAATATCAACGCTATGATTGGTCAACAACCAACACATATTGATAGAAATGATAATACCAAAAACCATAATTGGTCTAAAAAATCATTTAAATTCTCAAGGGAGTACATGGGCCAAATAATAATCAAGCATAGAATATCCCCTCAAGCTAAGAAAAAGTGAAACTAATATCTAAAACTATTGACATACTCTATTAAATATGCATAAAAATTAATAAATAATATTATAGTTTGAGAGTGTTAACAAACACCAAAAGCTCCTAGATTTCTTATTCCTTTGATTCTAGTGACCACCACTACCCCCTTCCAAAATAATATTAACCCTCTTTTAAAACTCTTAGGAATCCATGAGCAGGAAAGCCAAATTATCCATCAACATGCAAACCATTAGAAGGTAGAAATTTTTCTACCAAATTGAAGAAGAGAAAATGAAAACTACCAAATGGAGTAGTAAAAATTGCCCTTCAAATCCCAATAAGTGGTTGTAATAACTTCAATTAATGCATTTCCTTGAAAAATATCAACTAAACATAAAACAAATGGTTAATATTTGGGTTGAGCCGAATATCTAACATTTAAAAATCAATCCTATTGCTAAACTAGGCTATTCATTAAGTTCAAGGTAACATGATAAAACATAAATATAAGAACTTGATAAATTTTTATTATAAAATGTATTCACTAGAATATAAACATCATATTATGACCCCTAATCCTAATCCAAAACCTCCAACCTAACAACCTAGAAAGGATAAAACCCATAAAACCTTGAGCCAGAAATATGTGGCCATTGGGCTATGTGAACTTAAGCACGCACCTCCAAAATGGATTGACAAAATACCTAATGCTATTGTGACAAAAAACTCCAAAAAAAAAAGAACAAGAAAATCGTAGACACCTGAAAAATTACCTGAGTATATCACACACCTAGATTCCACTTACTAACATCATTATTCATCATAATTCATCTAATTTCTCTATTTAATTAAATAATATCCAATTATTTAGTTAAATTCACTTAATTCTCCTATTAATCAAATAATTAAGGTTATTTGATTAATTTATCACCTTCATGCTAATTTCCCCTTTTGATTAAATAATTCCTAATTATTTAATTAAAGGTCTAAATTCTTTCAACTTGCACAATTAAATGATTTTCTAACTTGTTTAATTAACTAATTTTCCTCCAATCCTCTAACTTGCAACAAGAATATTCCCCCAGGAATATTCCCTTTTCAAATTCAAATTCTTCCATCCACTTGAAATATCTCCAACTTAATTTCATGAATTAAGAGATATTGTTGAGTCTCTCATGGATTATGAACCATTGATTTAATCCTTGATCCATGCCTCATGGATTATTAGCCACGTGATTAATTATTGATCCCCATTCGCCTCCTTAATCTTCTCTCATCCATTGATTATCCAATTTAATCCTCACCATTGATCAAAATTACTAAAATCTATAAATATCAAGCCTTTCAACATGAATTCTATTCACAATCTTCATAACACCCTTACTCTCTTGAATTGTTGAGTCATTCTTGAGAAATTTGAGAGTATTTTGAGAGCATTTGTGAATCAATCACCTTCAAATAAAGCTTTTGAAATAATGGATTAGGAAAATTTGAGCACTCCACATCACTACACTACAAGTTTGCTTCAAATCCACAATGGGATTGGGAGGTTTGCACGTTAGTTAGATTCAATTGCTTTAAATTATATCTTTAATTGATTTGAATGAGTCTTTTAGTGTTAATCAAATTTTATTGAGTATGGATTCTAATTTGATCATTTATCTTGTTAATTGCTTTAATTTAGTTGTTATTTGATCAATTGGGGTTAACCATACGATATTTTGGTATGCTCGGTGGGACCCACGTCCTTGTCTAATCAATTTTTTATGAAGTAGTGAAGAAATGTGAAAAAACTTCTAGAAGGCTATGCAAAATGAATTTGAGATGTCTATGTTAGGAGAATTATATTTCTTCTTGGGGTTGTAGATTATTTAATCAGGCAAAGGAATTTGTATTTCACAACACAAATACATAAAGGAGATGCTAAGAAAGTTTAGAATGGAAGATTGTAAACCTATTGCAAAACCTATGGTTACCAGATGTGAGTTGAGCAAGGATGATGATTCTAATTTGGAAGATCAAACTTTGTACTGGTCTATGATTGACAGTTTTTTGTATGTGACAACATCCAGGCTAGATATTATGTAGGAAGTTGGAATGGTTGCCAGATTTTAGGAAAAACCTAAAGAGACTCATGTAAAGGTAGTGAAGAGGATATTCAGGTATTTGAAGGTTGCTACAAAATTTGGTCTATGGTATCCAAAAAGTGAAAATTTCACTTTTATTGCAAATACAGATGCAAATTAGGCATGATGTGTGGATGATTGGAAGAGCACAAGTGGCAGTGCATTCTTCCTTAGAGACAGTTTGGTGTCTTGGTTGAGTAAGAAGTAGGAAATATTTTCTTTATCTATGTTAGAAGCAAAATACATTGATGCAGAATCATGCTACACTTAAGTTCTTTGGATGAAGCAAAACTTAAAGGAAATAAAAATTGAGTTTGAAGATCCTATCACTATTCTTTGGGATAACACAAGTGTAATACATGTTTCAAAGAATCTGGTGATGCACTCAAGAATAAAACACATTGCAATCAAATATCATTTCTTGAGGGATAAGTTTGCAGAGAAAGAAGTAAGATTGGAATATGTGGACACAAAGGAGCAAGTTGCATATATTCATGAAGCCACTTCCTAAGGAGACATTTGAGTTTCTACGATAGAATTTGGGAGTTGTTGCTCCCTCCTCTTGATTCAAGAGGGAAGTACAGGGTGAGGGGGAGCTTGGTCTCCCTATCACAAGAAGGGTTGGTGCTCTTGCGAAGTGTTTTCAGAAGTAGTGATGCATGGACTTAGAGGGATTCTATCCAAAAAATAGGTTTCTAGATGCTACAGTGTACCAATTTGGGAGAGAAATATTGTTGATCCTTTTCCATTGATGCCAAAGGGGAAGCAAGTGGGCTCAAAATGTTGAATTGATAAAATGCTAAATCAAAATATCTTATAATGCCATATATTTCATAGGGGGAGTAAATGCTATAGAGAAGAAATCATTCAAAATTGTTGGCGGCCCAAAAATCTTGATGTTTACCATCAATGACAAAGGGGGAGATTGTTGAGAATAGGTTGTCATTGATGTCAAAATGATGTCAGTAGGTCATCATGGCTGACAATGGTTATCAAAGGGTGTCAAGACTGTTAGATGTGAAGGTTGTCAAAGATGAAGAAGATTGTAGGAGTACTAGAATTTTCATTTATCTTTGTTGCAAGGTGTGCACCCTTGGTCTCCTTGTGTTGTGAAACACAACGCTCAAGTTTGTGACATGGCTTAACCACCTCTCATGGATTCATTTACTCTGGTGGTTGTCTCAGGCATTAACTGGTCAATATTTTGGTACAACAAAAAATGTTTGTACAACAATTGGTATAAGAGCCTAGCTCACAGGTTTGAACTCCTCACTTGTGCTAGGGTGATTTTCAAGGTGAGCACCCTTGGTATCCTTGTTTTATGTAGTGCACCGCTCGGGTTCGTGACATGGCCTAACTGCCTCCCATGGATTCATTAACTCTAGTGGCTATATCAAGCATTAACATGTCGATATTTTGGTGCAATGACAACCATCTATGCAACAATCTTAAGGTTATGAAAGCATGTTATTTTTCACTGTGTAGACTATCTAATTGATTTAGGTATCATGAAGGATGTTTTAGTTGTGGTATGAATGTCTTCATATAGTTAATGTATTTATTATACCATGCTGAGTGTGCAGTCAAATCAATGTGGTGGTCTGGAAGGATATCTTTTAGGTAGAGAGATTTATTAAAATGGTTGTCATTTCTTTTAGAAATGCAATATAGCTCTATAGTTTGGAAGGAGAGTATGTCTATAATAGTTCTATCAGTTTCTTGAGTTTCCAATGGTGTGACACAATGTACAAGGATTTTGAAGTGTTAGAAGGTTTTTCAAGCTATTCAAATTTTGAGGCATATGTGGTAACAACTAGTAGCATGCAAAATTCAAAGCATGCATGTGGAGTGAGGATATGACCTATTTCAGGTTCTCGTGGTGGCACAAGGTGTCAAGTTTTTTTTGCAACAAGAATTTTTTGTTTGGACCATTGTATTACATGTTTCATGTGTATTTGAAAATAGGTCCACCATATGTTGTCTAGGTCTATACAAATTCTTGACGATATTGGAGAGTGTTTATATAAAATTATGTATATATTTAGATGCATTGTAATGTAACAGAGTGTTTCATAAGTGTGGTAACAATGTGTCATATGTAAGTGTAATGAATGAAAGTTATGTGATAAAAGTGAATAAAATAAGGAGAGCTAGTATTAGAGGGTCATTCTCAGTGTGAGAGAGTGTTTGCTGTGTCTCTGGTGCATGTCAAAGTTATATTTCAAACCCATCATTATTTTTGTATTCTAGTAGGACTAGTGTTCTACCTGTTATATTGCTCTGATAGGATATTGGTGTCTCTTTTCGGTGAGGATTATTGTCTCTAGTAGGTTGGTGCCTATAGATTCACTTAGGGATTGATGTCTCCGGTAGGTTGGTGCCTACATCACATTGTAAAATTTCACTATTATATTCCTGCTTGTGAGTGTTTATCACTATGGTTTTTCCCATTTTGGTCTTCCACATATATATGGTGTTATGTGTTATCTTGTGTTGTGCTTTAATTAATAGCTTGTATGGTTTAGTGCTCTTCATATTGATAATATATATAATAATTGTAAAGGTTTTCATATTTTTTTAATCTATGGATTCATCCCTCCTCTTAGTAGATTGTGTGCCCTTCCGAATGTTGGTATGCTTATGCTATATTTTTAGAAAGATCATGATAGGGTTGAAGGATCATTCATTATTATGATATTGGAGGCCTTTGGATTCCCCCCTAATTTTTGTAACATGTTCAAGGTATTATTTAATGATACTTATATGAAAATTGATATTAGGTGATCCATCATAGAGCCCTTCTCCCTATAGAGATCAATTAGGCAAGGCTACCCTCTTGCCTCCACACTACTTTATAATTTATTCTAATGCCATGTATTATTTTTTGAGAACTAACCATTCTGGTGAAAAGGTCAAAGGGCTTATTCTACCAAATAATGATAATTTATTAACTATTCAATTTGTAGATGATATTACACTTTTTATGGAGTTGGAAGAGAACGATTTTTATAATATGATGAATAGGCTCAATCTATTATGCATGATTTTTGATGCTAATATATTTGGTAGTAAATCTACTCTATTCAGTTGGTATGAAAATCCTTTGGAGTGGTTTATAAAACATAAGCTTTTGTAGGGGCTCCTAATACATAGGCCAAATACCTTGGTATACCCTTGTATATTAGTCCTCTTAAGGAAATGTGGAACTTAATTTATGATAAAATGGACAAGAAATTTTCCAAATGAAATAGGTAATACCTATTAATGGTAGACATATTTTAGCTATGCTAATTTTTTATCCTCACACAATATTTACTATGTTTCTATATGGCTCTTCAATAGTTATTAGATCAATGATATCCAAATAATTATTAGGAACTTCCTATAGTATGATAAGCAAGGTAGTATGAAGAGAAATAAAATTAATTGGCAATAGTGTTATATGGATAAAAAGTAAGGTAATATTAGTTTAAAGGATTTTGAAGATCTAAGGTGTCACTCTTGCAAAAAAATGGATAGTGAAGGTGTTTACTAGGGATGAATCTTGGAAAATCCTTATTAAAATAATAGAATGTTGCTCCAGAAAAGGTTAGGTAGTGGAAAGGGTTGCATCCCCATGATATCTTGTTTGGTAGAATTTTTGTCATTCCCTCTAGTTCTAATGTGTTTATAAGTATTTGAAAATATTTGGAAGTTGTGAGAAGTTATATTAAAGGTTGCAGTTCCTATAGTAAAGAGGATAACAAGATCTATAACTTTAGGTTTGTGTGGTGGAACCTCTAGTGAAAAAATAAACCTTTTTCTCTTTTGCAAGGATGTTCTAATAAGTGCTAGAATAGTAAAGGAGTGAGTGAATTCAATGAAATTATTGGTGAGCTTACTTAAGAGACTAAAAAAATCTTAGAAACAAGTTTGGGTTGCCTCGTTCTCATAAAAAACTCAATCCATGCTTAAAAAATCTTGTTGTAAAATGGACTTTTTCATCAATATCTACTTTGATTATAAAATATATGACAATTTCCTATGGAGAAATAGTTTTTCCTTCTTGAAGATCAAGACAAAAATCATCTACAAAAAGTTGATTGATTCACATGGTGTCATTGCTCATGTGAATAGGAGCTAGAATCTTAAGCTTAGTCTTATTCAATGGGTTAAAATATTTAATGTTTGTTGGTCTAGCTTTCTTGAACCAAAAAAATTGTTTTAAATGCCCTCTTTTACTGAAGAGATTGGTTTTGGGAATGAATTATTTTAATTTTGACCCCACTAAGAGGAACTATAGTTTTTGTAATGTGCCTGCATTTTTTGATCACATCCTTTTTAGTTGAGTTTACCAAAAGTGTTTGGTCCTTTTTTATCCAATCTTAAGGGTTGGGATAATAGGGATGGATTTTCTTGGTATGAAATAATGTTTGGTTATTTTGAAGGGCTTAGTAGTAAATGTAATTTATTTTGGTTTGTTTTAACCACTGAGATTCTTTGGCTCTTATGGAAATTGAGAAATGAAGATATATTTTAGGACAATAGGAGAAACCTTATGGATTCTTCTAGAAGACTCATGCTTTATAATGTTGTGATGCACATTACTTTAATGATTGAAATATCCAAAGATAAATTATTGGAACTCATAGATGAAGGAAAAATTGCATCAAAATATTAGAGATAAAATTTGCTAAGTACTAGCCACATGATGTCTAGATAGCTCAATGATTTTTTTTTTAAACATTATATTCAATTTCAAGAGAATATAAGAAAATTCATAAGTTTGAAGATCTCCTAGAAGACATGGGTCTTAAGAAAATATACATGTTTTGATGGTGTTGACTTGGAGGTGCTTATGGAGAATGATAATATTTTTGCTATCTCATTACCTATGGGGGCCTTTCAAATTAACAGTTATAGTGAAATTTGTAATAATTATAGTTGAAATCTATTGCTTAGACTCAAGATGCGGCCCTTTTTGAGGCTATGTATGTTGGGATATAATTTGTAAATATTTTGAAACTGATTGCTTATATTTTTATTTCAATTGCCTAGTGGAGCTTGCAAAATCCATGGCTATTTTAAAATTTTTGTGATCCCTAATGTTTTGAAACTCCTCAATTATATTTTCTTAGGGTTTTAAATTATGCATAGAGCTTAAACCCTCCTAAAACCCTAATTGTTCCTTGCCTTGGTATTTTTATCTATCTGCTCATTGACCTGTTATACCTTATTCTCGGTTAGTTAAATTGTAACTTATGTCTTAGGTGGTCACTCTTTAATCCACCCCTTTACCTCTCTTTTTCGATCATAACCCCATTCAAATATTTGATCATTATCCCTAGGTCGAGGAAGTATTTCACCTAAGTGTTATTTACCTAGGAATGGCCCCCCTTTTTAAGTCACAACATAAGGCACGCGCCTTTTAACTCTTTTAAGTTGGACAGGTGGCATAATTCTATTACTCATTGAGGTTGTGCTATTTTTGTGTCAAAGAGATTGCAATAATAGTCCTTCTAATATCCTGCAGTGTCTTCAACATTGTTGCATCGAGGGGACTCCCAAAATGTTCACTTTGATATCTTACAATGTGTTAGATGAATTGTGAGTGGTTGGTAGTGGGGTATGATGATATATGATGGATAGCTAGTGGTAGCTCGCTAGCCCATGGTGTTGTGGTGGGCCCTTTTTTTTGCTTGGTGGGGGAGCGAGGAGGCAACATGTGGCATGGAGGGACTCGACATGGGTTAGGACCAATGTGTTTTTGCTACATTGAGGGGACTCAAATATTACTCCCCTCGATATGTTGAGGTCCTTTCAGTTGTTCCATCAAAGAGACTCTATAAGGTCTCACTCCGATATATGGTTGTCTTGTCAATAATGTTTGATGGTAATCAGATGTGGAATTTTGTGGGTGCATCAGACACATGGTGATATATCTCTTGGTCACTTCACATCATTGTTGTGAAGCAAGGTGATAGGGTGGTTCTCATGATGTGTGATGAACACAAAGTGAAGGATGGATGGTGACATCAAAGGGTTGATAGGTGGCAGTTTTTTTTTGCATCGAAGGGACCCAAAAATTTGTCAAATCGATATCCAGTGGTCCCTTCGATGTCGCTCTATCGAGGGGACTTCGAGGTGCCTCACTCGGGTATGTTTCTTTCCCTTCAATGATGGTTATGCAATCTCTGGGTAACCAAAAATTATGTTTTAAAGCCTATCAAGGATCTGATATTGGCCATCTATCTCATATCTGATGGTCAGAATTCAAAGTGTGACGATTAGCTGCCTCATTTCATGGGTAAACATAGAGCAATAATGGCGTATTTGTATCTCAACTACCAAATCAAATTAGAATGGCTCCAGATTGAATTTTGGTGCTTCTTCCAAGCCAAATTGATTGTTGAGCGACACCATTTATTCTTTGATGTGTTGCAGAGGTCAAGTTATATGTCAGGGTATGTTTTTCTTGATTCTGATAGTAGATTTCATGGAGTGCCATACCTACATTCATGAACGCCATTATGCTAGGGTGTTCTTGAGGTGTCAAAAGGGATTTTATGACTAGTTGTTGCTTTGTTTTGGAGGCAATTTTGTTGTTTGTAATATAATCGAGATTCTTTTTCTTGTAACCCTAGTTGGAGTTAGGGTTAAGGATTTTGAATTTGAATATGAGTTATGCCTACACTATAAAGGAAAATTTTGTTGTCTTGTTTTGGGTTCAGACTTCTGCTCTCCAATATGAGGGTTTTGCTGTAGTGTTTCCCTTCCATGATTCTATTTTTTAATTTTCTACAAGTCTTTGATTGAGTCAAGTTAAATAGGGTAAGTCCTTATGACATAGATAGGGAATGCTTTAATATATGCTATGTAATAACAATAGATGGCTTTAATACACATTGTATTTTTTCTCAACTCTAAATGTTAATTTGTCATGTTCTCCAAATATTATACACATTATTTTTTGAATCAAAAGTAATCAAAGGTTATTTTGATGCTTCAAGCATATTTATTGTTTGAATTATTTATGTGTTTTCCTATCATTCAAGGAGTGGTGTAATTGCTTGCATAGAGATAATGGAGGTATTTTTGTTGCAATGTGGATTAATAAGTAATGTGATGGTGTTGTCCTTTTGTTCGTTTCTTGCTGCAAGGTAGTAGGGTTATGAGAATCCATGGTTGGTTTATTGTAGGATTTTATTTCACTCCTAACTCTATATGGATTAGGCACTTGTCAAGGAGATTCACAAAGTTTGAAGCTAGGGCATAATCAAAACCTTTAAATCAAAAAAAATTCCCTTCTTTCTTAGTTTAGATTTGCTTTCATGTTTCTTGTTTGTCCTTTCCACACTACTAGAAGTCACTGATAATACATAAGGTTGAGTAGATGATTTAGCCCATCAAAGGCCTTCCACCAGTGTAGTTGGTCTTCTTACATGTAGGGATACCCACCTTAGTTCTACAGAGCCTAAAGTGCATAGGGGAATCTTGCCAATCATCTCATGTTCGTTGGCCACTGACCTAGGGTCTCTAAGCATAAGGAGTAGCTACCCTTTAGGAGAAACTATACCATCATCTAGAAACACCAACACTACCCATAGTTGGGCCTTGTAAACTTGTATTGTAACCTACATTTGTTTTAGTAATAGATTATCAATCCATTTTTTTTTAAATTAGAGTTGATAATCATTCAATGCAATTAGAAAAAATAATTTAATAGACAAGATTTGGGGCACTAATTTAATGGTCAAGATTTGGGACACTAAGACATAAAATAGATGATAAATAAAATACAAGACATTAGTGCTTACCTGCAAATTATATTGATATGAAATTTGATTCTTGTGACTCTATGACAAAGAATTGAGAAACATAATTTGGAAGTGGATGCATTAAGCTTGAGCTTGAGACTAGATCATCCCCATGTTTTGGTTTGATTAGCGTGATTCTATCTTAGGTGGCACAATCATATCTGACACAAAATCTATCCTTTAGAGCATGTAGAAGATGTTTGCCTAGATGTATATGCGGGTATAAAATAGTGTGGTATTAAAGAGTGTTGTTGGGAGCCTCTTTTCTATAAAAGGAAGATGATTCAACTTCCTTGATAATAGTCAAGTTCCCAAATTGATTTAACAATATTGAAAGTGATAAATACATAATTTTAGATGTTGAGTAAACTACAACTAATACAAACTAAAACAGAGGCCAAATTATTATACTATATATAATCAAATATATAATTATCTCCAATATGATATAAATTCTATATGATTATGAAAATGAATATAATAATGTCCGTGAATACATAATCTTAAACGTACAACTCAAATTTTATTAAAACTTAAACCCATTTAAAATAAATAAATAAAAATCCTTCAAAATATAAACATGTATACTAAAATCATACATTAAAAATATCCACATAAAAAATAAAACACACTTTTCTACTTTTACACATAAAATATTATATTAAGTGAATACCATCATATCTCTTTTAAAGCCGAAGGGATAAAAAGGTAAACCACTTTTCTCATATTAGAAGAAATACTAACCACTCCGTTCTAAAAAGATATTCGTTTGAAAGTTCTTTTTGTTACGAGTGGGATAAAGAGGGTTTGAAGATACCTAATCTTGTTCCCTTTCTTCACAATTGAAGACCAAAACGGAAACTTCAATCTAGAATAAAGTGGGCTAAATTTACCCGCTCTCATAATGAGCCGAGTGTCACTTACTCACGGGATAATGACCTCGAAAAGTTGATTCATAATGGAATTTTCTTGGTGTCTTTCAAATCATCATCATGATTTTTTTATTTCTTAGGAAAAAGAGTAAATAACTTTTTCTTTTGATTAAGATGGATGGGTTTTTCTTTGACTATCCACAATTTTTTTCATATTTGTAAGTGATGAGAGATTTTTTAAACAAATATCTAAAGTGGGTTAAATAAATAAAATTAATTAAATGTAGGCGATAGTTTAGGTACGAGTTTTTTTAAGAGGGTAAGTACTTTTGATCCGAAGTTATGAATTAGTGAAGTCACAAAGGAGACTTCATCCCTAACATAATATTCAACAATAACACCTTAAAGGGGTTTGAACTTTGATGACAAGAAACAACATCACCATGTATAAACCATCACATTATCCCACTACCAACAAAAATGGTTTAGATATGAATTAAATTTAACAGTATGATTTAGGTAAGTTAAATGAGTAAAGTTTCATATATATGTGTGTGTGTGTATGTGTACATATATATACATATACACATATATATACATATATATACACACATATATATACATATATATGTATATAATCTTAAACCCAAGCATGCTGCTAAAAAACTCAAAGGTAACGCGGGTAACGCTCAGACGAGTGTGGTGACCAGTTTGTGTGAGCTCAAGGCTACTTCGGCCAAAATTGCTTACAAAGCCACATCGAAGAAAAAGGGAAAAGATAACAAAAATGGCTTAATGGAGCCTATGGAAAAAGATGGCAGAGGGAAAAATGTTGTGGGGAAGGATTCCAAGGGTGACACGGTGGTGGAGGCGACGGTTATGACTGGAAGAGAGACCACTATTCGGAGGTCCAGGAGATTGGCAAAAAATAACAAAAAAAGATAGGTGGTGGTGGACTTGGAGGAGGAGCAGTCAGACAGTAAAGACTACAAGGAGGAGGAGATGTCCGAGGAGGAAGAGGAGGAAAATGTGAAAGGACCCCACACCATCTCTGACAATAGCAAAGAGTCGAAAGAGAACTCGGCCTCTCAGTCTTCGTACCCACTGGATGTTGAGCATGTTGAGAACCCGAAGGTTGCCGACGAGGGAGAGGAGTGTTGTGTGCTTGAAGAAAGAATGGACAAGCTGGATAAGAGATTTAGGGGCCTAATTCGCTTCATTGTGAAGTTGGTTCATTTCCTCACCAACACTCTGTCTGCAGTGATTAAAGATGAGCTGGAGGGAAAGAATGCAAATGAGAATCAAGAGTGGGTCGGGGACGATGTCATGGACCTCTTGTCTAAAAACTGGGATAATGCTAGTTAGCTATTATTTGGTCTATGTTTGGTGCTTCTATTGTTAGTCTGTGGTCGGTGTACTATTTTTTTTTTGTTTTTGTTTTTTGGCTAGCTTTTTTTGATAACTTGGACCTGATCTTTTTTGGCCCTTGGGGCTCGATGTGTAAAGGGTACAAAACCTTGTAAATGTTGCTTACTGTATCAAAAGCATATATATGTATATGTATATATACATATATACATATATACATATATATATATACACATATATATATACACACATATATATACATATATATATATACACACACACATACACAAACACACATATATATATATAAACTTGTATTAAATTTGAATTTGAGAGAAAAGACTAAAATGAAGGAAGCTAAGTGTTTGGGATGTCATAACGACAACAATTTTGTCCAATTGTGTGATCCTATCTTGATTTTTGTGATTGAAGTGACCTTTGCTAATGGAAAGGTTTGTTTAGGAGACTATATTTCTCAAGATAATTAGTTAGGGTAAATTAAAGCTCATGTTGAAGATGGAAGGACCAAGTCTCTTTTGTGCATGTTGTGCATCCTTAGTTTGGAAAGGAACTTGTTGTCTATAAGTAAAATGAATGATTTGGGTGTGCATGTTAATTTTAGTAAAGATGGTTTTAATTTTAGCAAAGGATCCATGATATTAGCTAAACAAGTTGATTCTAGTAATCCACTTAGTATTTATGTTAGTAAATTTGTTGAATGTAATAGTTCTAAGGTTTGTGATTTTGAGAATCATAAACTAGTTGCTAAAAATACTATGATGTTTCATGAGCACATGGGCCACATTGGTAAAAAGGATTCAAGGCATCTAGAAACATGGTTGAGAGGCTTCTTGAAATTTTCTTCGATTTTGACTTTTGTGAACACTGTACACATGAAATGAAAATCATACAAAGTTTTATTAGAGCTCTACTAGATTAAATGTTATTTTAGATATAGTACATAATAATGTATTTGGTATTATAAATATACCCACCTTAGGAAAATCCCTTTATTATGTCTTTTACTGATGAATAATCCTAAAAGCTTGGGTATTTTTTGAGATGAAAATTATATGAATTCAATAGATTATTAGAGTTAAATCTCTTGTGGAGAATCAGATAAAGAATAAGAACAAGGTTATGATACTGAACAAAGGTGGACAATTTTGTATTTTGCTATTTTTGACAAATTTTGTTAGTACAATGGCATTGTAAGGAATAGAAAAAATATATACACATCCTAGTATACATAAATTTACACAAAAAAAAACTAATGGATAAGGTTAGGGATATGCTCAATGGAGTTGGTTTAGACCACAAATTCTAGTAAAAATATACATTTTTTAAATTTATTATAATGTCTTCTAATTCATTTCTTATGGAAAAAGCCCTTAACGAGTTTTTAGTTGGTGATAAAATCTCATTGCAACATCTCCCCAATCACATGCATCTCTAGCATGACCAAGATACTACAAAAATATATTTTTGGTGCATCTCAAAATGATGTAGGCTATGGATACACATTAGGAAGGGCGATTCACACTTTAGGAATTTCTCATCCATTCTAGGGTCATCCCACCACATCCAAGCCCACCCCTAGTATTGGATTAATCCAATTCTATTGTCCATCAACATAATTCACATTTTAGAGGCACACTAGAAAGTGACCTAGACACCCTCATCCTTAACAATTGGGAAATTATAAACACTTGCATGCTTTCTTGTTGATTTTCAGACATTTATGAATGTTGTAAATCTATCCATTTAAGGAGTTGATTATGGAAAATGTGAGCCATCATAAATTACAAAATTTCTCCAAAATATTCTTAAATATCATCAATCATTCAGTATCGATAGAAAACAATTAAAATAAATTGAAAAGAAAATGCACATGATTTTCCAAAACCAATTCATAGACAACAAAATATATCCACATTACATAAAATTGATCTAGAACTATAAAATAAACCTTAAGATAATCCTAGATTAGTTTGTACACTTCAAGACCATTTATTTCTTATAATGTAACCAATCAATTTTATAAATCATTTACAATCAAAATCTATCTTCAATTCAAATAAAAAATACACACTTGCTTCTCATTTTTTTTTTATATTCATTTATTACAAAATTATATGGGTTAATATAAGAATGCATATGTAAACATGTCAAAGATGATATATTTAAGTTAGATTTCATAGATAAGTTTTTTCTCATCAAATAATGTAATTTAGTTAAGGGATATAAGCTTTGGAATCTTAAGACTAAGAAGATAATATATAGTTAAAAAGTGTTTTTTTGGAGAGATTAACCTTCTCCTAATATTTTACAACCTACAAATGAAGAGAAAATAATTTTACAAATAATCTCAAGATTGATAAGATTATACTTGAGATTAAACCAAATGCTCAGTATATACTTATTGAGGAGGAGACTCCTTCAAATATAATTTAGATGAATCATAGGAATACGAGTAATCTCATACCTTGTTGTTAAGGATGTTCACTCAACAAAGAAAGTAACCAAAAAGGTATTTCCTAAATAATTTTATTATATTTTTACTTTGTCTACTAATAGTGATGACCATAGAAATATGAATGAAGAAATGGATTTTAAATATATACTTTTCTAGAAGATGGCCATAAATATGATGGTTGATTTATAGAATAAAAAATTGCACCTTTTATAACTTCCTTAGAGTATGAAATATATTGGTTAGAAATGAGTTTTAAGAAGTTCAACTCTAAGGAAAATATTTAGAAGTACAAGGCATGATTTATGAAAAAAAATTATTCCTAGATTAAGGGAATATATTTTGGTGAGATTTTATCTCACATTGCAAAACTTGCATCCATTAGACCTTTATTAACTATTACTGTCACATTTGAACTTAAGATTAAGCAAATAGATGTTAAAACAAATTTATATTATGGGGATCTAGAGGAGGAAAAAAGGATGGTTTATGGGTTAAAGAAGTAAAATGTTTAATCTAAAATAGTCCCCTAAGATATGCTATCATGCATTGTAATCATATGTTTTGAATTTGGGATATATGAGAGCTAAATTTGATCAATATTGCTACCATTTCATATGTTATATTTTTAATCAATAATAAGGAAATGATAACATTTCTGAAACCTAAAATTTTATTGTATTTGTATATGAAGTATTTAGGAGTTGATACTTTTATCTTAGGGATGCATATCAAGAGGGATAGAGATAACATAAAACTTTGGTTAAATTAGAGGAAGTATGTTGACTCTATTTTACAAAAAAATCAAGATGCATGACCACAAAATAATGAGTGTTCCTATTCATGTTGGAATAAATTTGTTAGAAGAATAATTTCCTACTAGACATGATGATATTAAGGTCATGAGTCATGTTCCATATGTGATTTATGTATGCTATGTTCCAAAATTTACACCTAAAACATTACCTAGTCATTCATCACATAACCCTAATTGATCAATCTCATCACCTAGTCCTAATCGACCTAATTACCTTCACCTACTCCTAATCAATCAATATCATCATCTAGGACATTCCCCCTTTACCTTTTTCCATCTCCTCACAATAAATAAATAAATAATTATAATTTCCACATATTATCCATCTCAAACATGTGGCTAAAATAATTAAATAATAATATTATTTAATTAGGCCATTATTCTCTCAAAAAATTCAATAATAAAGGGAACGTAATAAAAAAATTCCTAATGACCCCCTTATTCTCTCAACACAACCCAAAGTTATAGCCTTCTTAGGTGCACATGTCCCTAATTTCCCATATGCTCACTACTTACTAAATTTGGTATGTTAATCCTAGTCATTCATAATCTAACCACTTTCATCTTCACCCTTCATAATCTCCTTGATCCTAGGTAATTCCTCTCAACCATTCACCACCCTTAATCTCACAATAAAATCTTGACCATCCATTCTATCTTCCAAAATCTTATAAATTCGGGCACTCTATCCTTCATTCCTATTCCAATTATCACTTAAACTAGGTATAGAATGTCAAATTGGCAATCTTCAAGTAAGGAGCATCCACATCCCAAAGTCATTGGAGAAAATAAAATCACAATAGAGTTTATGGTAATATTTCAAGTTATTTTTTGATGTTATTGCTTTGTTTTGATATCTTTTGTGAGCTCTATCTAGAGGTTTTTCTTGTTTTGAAATAGGAATTTGCATGCTTGTTTGTTCTTATTTGCATTTCAAATATTAGGCATTACAAATTGTTTAGAATCCTATTATGGATGAATTTCACCAAGAGATGCAAGAACATAAGAAATATGTTTGTCAACGTCTAATGGTGCATGCTATAGAAATAAGGGACAATACTCTTCACTCAAGATCAATGCAAAAACGAGTTTCACCTTTGGTTGATTATCTAGTTATAGAGTAAGTTGGAGAAAATAAAAATGATATTTAATAAATCCAACAAGGAATTATCTCACCTCAATGACTTTAATTGATTAACATTCCTCTAGAGAGGACATGACTTGATTTAGAAGAAGGGGGTAATGTTGTACATGATGTAAGGGATTTAGCATGTAAATAATTATTATTTGATGTTGAGTTCATCAAATCCAATGAATTCAAAGCCCTCCTACTAAATAAAAATTTAGAATCGTTTTTCAAAGAATGAATAAATAAAAGAGGTAGGTTGGAGATGATGAAATTAAGGAAGTAGCTCAGAATGTCCTAAGGGACATTGATTTTTATGTCAATAGGATCAATCTAGAGGAGGGAAGGAGATTAGTTAACAAAAATGTTGGTGCTTACTCTTACTAGGGTGGGAAATATACTTTTTCATAGATATGAATAATATAGTATGATAATACAATGATGAAGATATCTTGAGATTTGAGAATCAAGAGCTAAGGAATTATACTTTAGGTAGGTTTCAGTATTAAATTCAAAAACCTTATGCATATGGGTGATAGCCCTTAATTATAATAAAGTGACACAATTTTCCCTCAAGTAGTATCCTTGGTAGATAGCACAACATTATTTAGTGCTTGATAGTAGCAAAGAAATTGCAAGAAAATATTGATAAATTGCATAGTAATCGCTTTGAGTTGCTGCAAGAATATAATAGGGTAAAATAATTTATTCTCATCCTAAAATTATTGCATCAAAAATTGCAACACCTCCTATTAGTTTAGGAGATATATGTCCCAACAAGAAATAGTCAATTTCATGTTGAGAATTGTATAATTGAAGGATAAGCTTGTCGTCATGGAGATTGCACGTGGATGCTAAGTTTATATGCTCATCAATCTCGTGAAACATGGAAACATATTCGAGCCTGTGGGTATGCTCATAGTGAAGATGAATCTCCAGATTATGGGCCGGTTCCCTTATGATTTTCTAATGAATAACTGGTTTTTTAAAGAAAAAGGGATAAAAGGAAATGAAGTGAATTAAAAAACTAAACCTAAAAGAACGGTGATGCACCTAGATGAATTATGAAAATGCAACTTGAATCACAAGTACTCCTCAATATATATCTATTTTGCACAACCTAATTTGAATAGCTAAAACACATAAGTGATTCACACAAAGGGCTTGACAATTTTATCCTTCTTAAAAGAAAAAGCATTTTTTTCACAACTAGAAATATTTAAACTAATCTTTTGCACAATATATGACCTATGAGATTGAACTGAAAGTGTGTACATGAACTTATGAATGAGATAGAAAATAGAGGTTTAAGACTTAAACAAAGTAAATTTATCTCAAACCATACATAAAATATGACACCTGAAAGCTGGAAGCAAAATACTTGATCTTTTATCAAAAAGTAAAAGGAATTCATCTGCAAATAAAAAAGTAAATAACCTGTAAAAAAATAGTTGTATATATTAATAACTATAAAGAAATGAGTTATAAGATCAATCTCTCTTTGCATAATGCAAAGTTAAGAAGCAAGAATCGAGAAAAAGACTAAGTATTTTTCAATATATACAATAAATGACATCAAAGAGCTAGGAGGTGGAGCTAGCAACTAACTATAAGTGAAAAATATCTCCAAAAACCCTCTCATGAGCAAAGATGAAAACCCATGAAAAGGGGGCCCACAGCTGATGTAAACTTGACTCAAACGGTTTCAAGCTCAATCTACATGATAGTAAACCCAAAAAGGCTCGTCAAAAGGCTCAAATATGACTGAAAGTCAAAGAAAAAGGACTCCAAGTATCATTAGGTGCATGTGAACACTTCAGTCTCACTAAAACTCAACTCTATCTCAATCCAATACATGAATCCTGCATGATTCACTCCTCAATGCATGGACAAAATCTTCAGTTCCACTTCTGATTTGTTCACCTTCTAATTTTTCATTTTATTACAAATAATCAAGTAGTTTATAAATTACTACTTTATTATTTGTTTACAACATGTGTAAAATTAAAACCATGCAAAAATTTAGAAAGGAACAAATGATATTTTGAGTAAAATTTTTGTAATTTTGCAAAGTTGGCAAGTAGGTATATATGACGCCTAATAGACAACAATTCAATATATTCAAAGGTTTTTTTTTTTTTAAAGGAAAAAGTGCCTTATGTAGAAATCAACCACTTAGGGTAAAAAAAAACCTAAGTGACAAAACCTGTGGTTCCTCCATATTGCATTTCATTTCATACTTAGCAATTTTTCTGAAAACTCTGTTGAAAACCTGGCGCTGCCATGAGAGTTAGGATTTCAATACTCGAGCCTTCTCCTGGGTTCTGAAGCTTTTTTTCCTACGGGGAGTCAACACTGTGAGTATTTATTTGGAAAAACATGTAGAAAATTTTTCAATACCTTCATTTTAATGCGTTTCTAAGGCTTTGACCTACGACTACCATCATTTTTTGATGTATTTTCTTTGATAAACTTCCACTTCTATGTTATGTGGCCACCATGAATGAATTTGGCTCGGGTTTTGGAGTGCTCTCTCATAGATTTGGGTGCATTTTTTGACAACAATTCCTTAGGTAAGTTTCTCTCATTCGAGCTTGCATTATCTCTTTACTTTCTAAAAAGATGCTCAATTTGAGCTCATTGAGTGCAAAGTGATGAAGATATTTGTTTCTTCCATGCTTCTTGAAACTCCTCTATACTCCATAGCGCCTTCACTTTTTTTGGGTGCTTTTATTTTCACAGAATTGAAGAATTTTATGCATTATGTAGTTGCATTCTTGCAAATCTCTGGGTTATTCCTTTATTTATATACTTATACATTCATTTATTTACATGGACTCTCATGGGTTTTAGCCACTTCCATAAACAAAGAGGAATATATATAAAATATCAGGTAGTAGCTTCTTGAAATACAACAGGTTGTGGCTTCTCCTTCTTGTGTCGAGGGTTTGATCTTTTATGCAAGCCACGACTAGAATGTTCACACTGGTTTCTTTGAAATTTTGTATACATTGTATGCTCTTTCACCATTCACAAAACCCTTTGATATTTGTCATGAAACATGGGTTTCATTTTTGTGCAGATTCTTGTTCGATTCTTTATGTAGGAGAGAAATAAACATTTTTGTAGATACCCACCAAGAAAGGTTGTAGCTAAAACCATGAAATATGATTATTACAAAATTTACACTCCTTTCTATTGCAAGCACAAGACTGTACTACCTTGAAATATGCTTCTTTATAGTTATTATGATGAATGCTCATTGAAATGTAAGTAGATGGTTGCTATGACATTGATATGCAATGATGAAAATAGACCATTACTCGTCACTTGTAAATGAGAGAATGCAATATGCTGGGCTCAACCCTTGTGGGAGCCCATTCTCCTCCACATAATGTAATGTTTGAATGAGATGAACCATGTAATGAAAGATGAACCTGTACCTGCACAATGAGAAAACTAGTTAGAAAAATATGAAGTTCAATGCTCTTCTTGATGATTTCACTTTCATTTGATGATCTAATTTGGTTCCTTTGCATTTATCTGATAATGGCTCAATTGATTTAATGCATCATAGCTATAAGTTATATGTCTGTTGGTGAAACATGTGATTATATTTCATGTCCCGAGATCTAACAAAATCTTTCAATCATCTGCAAGTGCATCTAGAGATCAGGAACGAGAGGATCTGAAGATAGAAGAATCAAGCTAAAGATTGAAGGTCCAACATTTACATCAACCCTTAAGGAAATGATGGATATGATCAATTCTCATGTTTTTTTCTTTACTTATCTTCAGATGTATAGTTTACATATGTTGTTATATTAATTCAATTAAGTCATTCCCATGGCTTGTGTGGGATATTTAAGCATTCTTTTGATCTTCAATGAATGAAACAACAACATTGTATACATTTTTACTTCAACATGAATGAAATAAAACAATACCATGCAGTTTGTATAATCTCTTTTTGTTGTAAATCATTACATAATAAAAACTATAATCCACTTGAAAATTCAAATGAAAATGATTAGGATTTGAATTTTTTTATTAAAGTACCTTTCACCTTAAGTGTAAGAACTATTTCAGCTCTACCAAAATGAGTTGCAGGTGAAATTTTGGGAACATTTCTGGTGATTTCTATTGAATGCTTGCTTGCTAAGCACGATAGACTAGTTGCCTTAAATAATCCATTGGGCATTGAGTCAAACTCTTCCCTTTCTAGACTCTTGAAACCATTGTAACCTAGCTGTTTGGAATTATACAACAGTAGAACAAAACATAAAATAAACTATCATGACTCTATTTAGGACATGGCCAGCAAAGAGTGCATCTGCACTTATTGAAAAACAAAACTGAACTGAAATGAAATGTGCCATGGACACTTATTAGCTAAAAATGACTATTCTACTATGTACATTTGCAAACTTTGATTCTTAATAGCATTGTTTGAGATGAATCCCATTGAAAGGGATTGGAAACACCTTTCCATCCAACTTTGAGAGCTGGAATGCATTATGTTATTTGCATTCTGTGATAATGTATGGGTCATCCCACATGACATCAAATTTTTTGTGTTTACCTAGTATTCTCTTAAGTTCATCCCATTTAAACACCAGATCTCCTTCTTTGAAAGTTCTTGGGATTTCCTTTCATCTGAGCTTGGTGAATTTCCAAGTTCCTTAATGCCTCTTTCCTTATTTCCTCCATCTCCATTAGTTGTGTTAGCCTAACTTCTATAGGTTCTTCAATAAGCAATTCTAGTTCTTTGATCATGTTTAAGGTAGGCAACTCAACTAAGATAGGAATTTTATCCTCTTTACCATATGTTAGAATATAGGGTGAATTACTTATTGCTCTCTTAGGTGTTATCATATTAGCCCAAAGGGCTAACTTTAGTTTATCATGCCAGGCTCTTTGATTGTCTTGGATTGTCTTCTTAACGATCTTGATTAAGTTTTTGTTAGTGGACTCTGCTTGTCCATTACCCCGAGGGTAATAATTTGAGGAAGTATTCAGATAAATATTGTTCTTAACTAACCAATTTGAAACTTTTAAACCTATGAATGCTAATGCATTATCAAAAATGATATAATCTAGATTACCAAACCTGTAAACCAAGTCTTGATAGAAATTTAGAATAGAAATCTCATTTGCATCCTTCAGTGCAACCACTTCAGTCCACTTCGTAAAGTAATCTATAGATGTAAGTATCCATTTATGCACAACACTTGAAGGTGGGTTGATGGGACCAATGAAATCAAGTCCCCACTTTCCAAAAGGGTGCTCCACTTGAATTGGATGTAGAGGCAAGGCTACAAGCTTCTGCTTTCCTATAAATACTGAACATTTAATGCAGTTTTTGACCCAATCATGGGTATTTATAAATAAATTAGACCAATAATACCCAATTCTCATTATCTTCAAGGTTGTGGTTCTTGGTGCAAAATGGCCTCCAAAGGGCCCATCATGAAATTATTTCAAAATTTTCTCAATCTGTTATGGTTCAACACATCTGAATAAAACACCATGAAAATCCGTTTTTTATAAAATTCCATCAATTATAGCATAAGGGATGGCTTGAAGCCTGTAATAATTGCATTTTGACTTGTCCAAACCTTCAGGACATTCACCAATATGTAGGTAATGGATCATTTACTGAATCCAATTTGTTGTTGAAGATGGAACAACAACTTGTTCTTTGTTATTGAGCACTGTTACAACTTGCTTTTCGGTTACTTTTCCATTTCTTCATTACCAACAAGTTGTTCACATAGGCCTTTGCCTCTAACAAGCTTGGTGAATTTAATATCAATGCAATATTCCATCATTTTTGTAATCCATCCTGCTCTTTTATCATTAATATCCTTGCTTAGCAAGAAATCTTTAACTGTTGAATGAGCAACCAATAACTATATTTTTTTATTCAAGAGCACATGCCTAAATTTCTTAAGGCTTCTTACTACAACTAGTACATTCTTTTATAAAAATGAGTATTTAACTTCATAGTCATGGAGAACTTGGCTAAAGAAAGTGATAGGTTGCTCTAGTCCTTCATTCTATTGACAAAGCATGGTTGAAATTGTGCCAACACTCCCAAATGCATATAATATGAAATATGTATCAAAAATTGGGTTAATAAGAGTTGGGGCTACTGCAAGAGGCTCCTTGATTTCTTCAAAACTATTCTTACCTTCCTTAGTCGAGCTAAATGGAATGTTATTTTTAGCATAGTTGTAAGAGGCTACAATAATGCTGCAATGTTAGGTATGAACCTCCTTACAAAATTAATCCTTCCTAGAAATCTTTGCAAGCCTTTCTTATAATGTGCAAGCAAGGGTAAAGCTATAATTGCAGCGATTCTTTCTGGATCAATTGTGATACCATGCTTTGAAACAATATGTCCAAGAAGCTTAACCTCATGGACTGAAAAAATGCTCTTCTTTGGGTTTAGTGACACCCCATACTCTCCACGTCTTTCAAATATATGCCTTAGATTATCAAAATGTTCGTTAGCCTTCTTTGAAATACAACAATTTCATCTAAATACACAAGAAAAAACTTATTAATAAGGCCCTAGAAAGCCATGTCCATTGCTCTCTGAAAGGTTGCCCTTGCATTGGACAAACCAAAGGGCATCTTTTTTGTAAGCCATGGTACCCCACTTGGTAGTCAAGGCTATTTTGAACTGGTCTTCCTCTTTTACCAAAATCTGGTTATATCCTGAATAACCATCTAGCAATGAGAACTTTTCTAAACCTAAAACAACTTGTAAAATCTTCTCCATTGAAGGTAGTGGGTAATGATCTTTGAGGGAGGCTCTGTTGAGATCACAAAAAATTACACATAGCCTAATCTCACCATTCATTTTCCTAATAGGTACCAAGTTAGAAACCCAAGATGCATGCTTTATCGGAAAGATAATGTTACCTTCAATTAGTTTGTTCAATTCTGTTTTCATGAGATGCTCCAACTTGGGATTTAGAGGCCCCTTCTTTTGCCTCACTAGTTTTGCATTGGGTTCCAACTCAATGGTATGTTGAGCTAACTCAGGGTTAAAACCATTTAAATCTCCATGCTCCCAAGCAAAAGCATCACTAAATTCTTGGCAAAGAAAGATAAAATCTTGTTGTTCTACTTTGGTACAGACCTTACCAAGCTTGAGAAGCTTGTCTCTAAATATTTCAATTGGTTCATAGTGTTCCTGCTTCACTGTTATACTGGATTTATTTTTTCTAACCTGATCATTAGTGTTAAAAATTGACTCTAAGGTCACCAAACCTTTGGGAAGCTTATTGGACTTTAATTGCAGAATCTGATTATCATATTGCAACTCAAACTTCTATTGGTTTCTAGCGAAAAACTCTACTTCTTCCATCAAAAAAATGATAATATGCTCATCACTGTCAAAAACCTGCCAACTAATATTATTATCTAGTACAGATGGTCTCAAAACCACTTTTACATAATGTTGTACCTCAACATTATGAATATCAGTTGGAATATCAAATTGTGATCCTATGGAAACAAGTTTACCAACTTGCTTATTTTGATTTCTAGGAATAGACAACAAATTGTAAGCATTAAATGCTTCAATTAAATCCCAAGTTTTGTGCTTATACAGCTTAAGAAAATAATTTTTTTTTATATTTAGATTTCTAACTTCATTTTTTATCAATTCAAAATCACCAAATACTTGCAGACACTTTATACCTTTCTTTCTGGCCCACTATAGGCCATGAATTAATGCCTTGTATTCATCAGTATTGTTTCAAAAACTAAAGAAAAAGTGAAGTACTAAATAATATCTTTCTCCATCAGGTGAAATTAGTATGGCTCCTCCACTAGCACCCACTTTACTTCTTGAGCCATAAAAATATAGCTTCCAAAGCTGATTACCTTTTTGTTCTGGTTGTTTTTCATCTTTGACCAAGTTTGGAACAATTACATCAGGCTTCTGAATCATGTAAATTCCCAAACATACTTCATCCATGTGACTGAAAGGGTCAACCTTGTGATTCTCAGCTACCCCCTCATCTAAATTTATATAAGGAATTCCCTCAATAGGTACACTGGGGTCTAGGGTCATGGATTGATCCTCCTGCTCATGGATAGCTAGGTTTGCATTTATAGGATTAGCAACATAAGGCTCAATATGATCTTTGGCTCGTGGTTATGAATTGACGGTCACTCTAGTGCCAAATCTAGTTCTGAAAAACATATGTGTCCAATTTGATGATAAATACCTACCCAAATTTGTGGTAAAATATTTAGAAAGGCAAATGGCAAAGAAAGGTGGAAAATCAATGAAATAGATATCTTGTGGGATTGAGAAGTTTGGACAAGCATGTAAGGTAAGGGGCAGACTTTCAATTACTCCAACAAACTTAATGGTTGTACCATCTAATTGAACTACCCCCTTTTAAAATGGCTCATAAATTAATCCTAACTTATCCACCAGTTGTTTAGGCACAACAAAGTTGCTTACTCCTGAGTCTATCATGTAGTTATGCACTATATTATCACCAATAATCAAACTGACATAAAAAGGAGGTGGGTTTACCTCTTGGGCTGGCTATTCACTCTTTCCTTCAAAATTGTTTGGAAGAACCCTAGGCGGCTCTATAGTAGACTCATTATAAATTGAAATCATAGCTAAAGCCTCTTGCAGTAAATCCTTTTGCTAGGGAATCTACAATGCATCCAAAATTGACAAGCTGACTGTGGCTTTTCTCATATGATCAACAATATTAAATAATTAAATATTGGAGTACTAGCCTTTTGCTGCACTTTGGGAACAACAAATTTAGTTTGTGCTGGTAAAGGCCATGATTGAGTCTTTTGCTATTCCTTTGTAGTTTGAGCTTATCCTCTTGGCAAAATTTGAATGTTTTGAGGAGTAAAAGGCTGAATTTTCCCTTGTTGGGCTATAGAAGTGTGACCTTTATCTTTACCGGCTTGCTGTTGGTCTTTATTTGCTTAATGCTCCTTAGAAAGAGCTTGCTATCTTAAGTCAAAATCCCTTTTCTTTGACCTTGTATTGGCTGCAATGGAAGTAGATAAATGATTATGTCCTTGAACATGATTCACTGCACAAAATTCATTACCTTGCTAGTTCATCATGGAAACATCAAGATCATTATGTTGCATTTGAGGATCTTGTTGACCATTATTCTCCTTTGTTGTATTTTCAGAAGCAACATAGTTAATCTGTACCATAAGGGCCTAATTGACCACTCCATTCATGCATGTAGCCTAGTTACAAGGCTGATTACATGGATAACACCACACACAATCTTGTGCCAAATTGTTCTTCACAGGTACAATCTCTTTTGAAGAGTTAGCAACATTTTGATTATATGGCTACTTAGACCTAGCATTGAAATTTCTTTTTTTTCCTTGATAGTCAGCCTAATAAGGTGGTCTATTTGCTTGGAATGGTACTTGGTAAGGTTTGAAATTCTGACCTTGTTTATTTTTGAGGCTCACTAAGTCATTGGTAATAGTTTGCAACAATTTTTCCATTTGTTGTTGGGTACCTTTATGCTCTTGCAAGTCTGAATGTGTTGGAACAACATTATTTTGAATAGCTACTTGATAGCATAATGTTGGAACAACAAATAATGGGGCAATAGGGGGTATTTATATAGGCATTAAAGGTTGAATATCATAAAGGTATAGGAGGCCTTGGTGCAATTTTACCAGCCTGAATAAGACTATTCTCAGCTCTAATAGCTATATCAAACACTCCTGGCAGTGTCACTCCAACCATAGATTGAATCATTACAATGATATCACTATTTAATGCTATGAGATAATACAAGAATGCATGATCAGGTGAAGGTCTCACCATTGCTGGGATTCTGTTCCAGGTTCTTTGAAACCAGAAGTTGAAATCGGTCACCTGCTCTTGCAAAGATCTTTTAATTTTTGTCATTTTCTCAACAAAGGAAAGATGATCTGACTTATTTGAAAACTGTTTACTCATCTTATCTCCAAATTCATCCCATGTTGCAACAGTATTAATAGGAAAACCTCTGAACAATTGGAGTGCTTTTCCTTTGAATGATGTTGCTAAAAGTCTCAATGCTACATTCTCTTGTGTAATATGATGAACTTCGCAAAGTGAAGCTACATCCCTTATATGCTCTATTGGTGTAGTCTTAGATTCACTAGTGAAAATAGGTAAGATTTTGAGTGCAACCATTGGTATATCATCTTGCTACTGTAGATTCAATGGCTTGCCCCCATTGAATAGAATAAATGTATGAGCTCTGGTCATTAGAGCTTCTTGAACTCTAGGATTTGGGACTTGTATTATTGGCACAGGATGTGCTGGAATTATTGGTATTGAACCTACAAATCTGAGACTAGGAGGTGTAGAATGAGATCTTGGTGTTGAGCGTGATCTTGATCTCCATAATCTCCTTCTTTCTATTCTACCCTTTCTCTTGGGTGATGAAATTTGTAGGTATTCAAAGGGATCAACACTTCCTCTTGTCTGAATTCTTCTCATGTGTTGCTTGAATTTGCACTAAAACTAGAAAAATGGAGTCGCCAAATTAAAAATTTAATCTCTGACAGGTAAATCACTGTTGTATATACGAGAAAAATAGTTCTAAAACTTAAATTTTTTCTCTGAAGTGAGCTTTAGAGTCCCACTGGGCATGCCAATTTTTTTTTGTCATGGAGATTACACTCAGATGGTAATTATATATGCTCAACAATCCTGTGAAACATGGAAACATCTTCGAGCCTATGGGTATGCTCATAGTGAAGATGAATCTCCAGATTATGGGTTGGTTCCCTTATGATTTTCTAATGAATAACTAGTTTTTTAAAGGAAAAGGGATATAAGGAAATGAAGTGAATTTAAAAACTAAACCTAAAAGAATGGTGATGCACCTAGATGAATTATGAAAACACAACTTCAATCACAAGTACTCCTCAATATATATCTATTTTGAACAACCTAATTTGAATAGCTAAAACACATAAGTGATTCACAAAAAGGGCTTGACAATTTTATCCTTCTTGAAAGATAAAACAATTTTTTCACAACTAGAAATATTTAAACTATTCTTTTGCACAATAAATGACCTATGAGATTGAATTGAAAGTGTGTACATGAACTTATGAATGAGGCAAAAAAATAGATGTTTAAGACTTAAACACAACAAATTTATCTCAAATCATACAAAAAATATGACACTTGAAAGCTAGAAGGAAAGTACTTGATCTTTTATCAAAAATTAAAAGGAATTCATTTGCAAATAACAAGGTAAAATAACCTATAAAAAACTGTTGTATATATTAATAACTGTAAAGAGGTGAGTTACAAGATCAATCTCTCTTTGAAGAATCAAAAGGAAAGAAGTAATAACTGAGAAAATTACTAAGTCTTTTTCAATATATACAATATATGACATCAAAGAGCTAACTAAAATTGAAAAATATCTCCAAAAACCCTCTCATGAGAAAATATGAAAACCCACGAAAAGGGGGCCCACAACTGATGTAAACTAGACTCAAATAGTTGCAAACTTAGTTTACATGATAGTTGACCCAAAAAGGCTTCTCAAAAGGCTCAAATATGACTTAAAGTCAAAGTAAAAGGACTCCAAGTATCATTAAGTGCATGTGAATACTTCTGTCTCACTAAAAATCAACTCTGTCTCGATCTAGTGCATGAATCCTGCATGATTCACTCCTCAATGCATGAGCATAATCTTTAGTTCTACTTATGTTTTGTTCACCTTCTAATTTTTCATTTCATTACAAATAATAAATTATTTTATAAATTACTACTTTATTATTTGTTTACAATATGTGTAAAATTAAAACCATTTAAAAATTTAGAAAGGAACAAATGATATTGGAGTAAAATATTTGTAATTTTACAAAATTGTCGAGGAGATATATATGGCGCCTAATAAATAGTAATTCAATTTATTTTTTTAAAAGGAAAAAATGCCTCATGTAGAAATCAACCACTTAGGGTAAAGAAAACCCTAAGTGACAAAACCCGTGGCTCCTCCATATTGCATTTCATTTCATACCTAGCATTTTTTCTCAAAAATCTGCTGAAAAACTAGCGCCGCTATGAGAGTTAGGGTTTCAATACTTGAGCCTTCTCTTGGGTTTTGAAGCTTTTTTTCCTATAGGGAGTCGACACTATGAGTATTTTTCTACAAAAAAATGTAAATTTTTTTCAATACCTCCATTTTAATGTGTTTCTAAGGCTTTGACTCATAGCTACCATCATTTTTTGATGCATTTTCTTTGATAAACTTCCACTTTTGTGTTCTGTAGCGACCATGAATGACTTTGGCTCGGGTTTTGGAGTGCTCTCTCATGAATTTAGGTGAATTTTTTGGCAGCAACACCTTAGGTAAGTTTCTCCCATTTGATCTTGCATTATCTCTTTACTTTCTAAAAAAATGCTTCATTTGAGCTCATTGAGTGCAAAGTGATGAAGATATTTGTGTCTTCTATGCTTCTTGAAACTCCTCTATACTCCATAGCTGCGGCCTTCACTTTTTTTGGGTGTTTTTATTTTCACAGAAATGAAGAATTTTATGCATTATGTAGTTGCATTCTTGCAAATCTCTAGGTTATTCCTTTATTTCTATACTTATACATTCATTTCTCTACACGGACTCTCATGGGTTTTAGCCACTTCCAGAAACAAAGAGGAATATATTAAAAATCTCAGGTAGCGGCTTCTTGAAATATAACAGGTCATGGCTTCTCCTTCTTGTGTTGAGGGTTTGATCATTTATGCAAGCCATGACTAGAATGTTCACACTAGTTTCTTTGAAAGTTTGTATATATTGTATGCTCTTTCACCATTTGCAAAACCCTTTGATATTTGTCTTGAAACATGGGTTTCATTTTTGTGCACATTCTTGTTCGATTCTTTATGTAGGAGAAAAATAAACATTTATGTAGATACCACCATGAAAAGCTACGACTAAAACCATGAAATATGATCATTACAAAATTTACACTCCTTTCTATTGCAAGCACAAGACTGTATTGCCTCAAGACATGCTTCTTTATAGTTATTATGATGAATGCTCATTGAAATGTAAGTAGATGGCTACTATGACTTAGTGATATGCAATGATGAAAATAGACCATTACTCGTCACTTGTAAATGAGAGAATGCAATATGCTGGGCTCAACCCTTGTGGGGCCCATTCTCCTCTACATACTATAATGTTTGAATGAGAGAAACCATGGAATGAAAGATGAACCTATACCTGCATAATGAGGAAACTAGTTAGAAAAATAATGAAGTTTAATGCTCTTCCCGATGATTTCACTTTCATTTTATGATCTGATTTGGCTCCTTTGCATTTATCTGATAATGGATCAATTGATTTAATGCATCATAGTTGTAAGTTATATGTATGTTGATGAAACATGTGATTAGATTTGATGTGCCGAGCTCTAGCAAAATATTTCAATCATCTACAGGTACATCCGGAGATTGGGAATGAGAGGATCTGAAGATAGAAGAATCAAGCTAAATATTGAAGGACCAACATCTACATCAACCCTTAAGGCAATGGAAAATATGATTTCTTCTCATGTGTTTTTCTTTACTTATCTTCAGATGTATAGTTTACACATGTTGTTGTATTAATTCAATCCTCTCATTCCCTCAGCTTGTATGGGATATTCAAGCAATCTTTTGATCTTGAGTGAATGAAACAACAACATTGTATACATTTTTACTTCAATATGAATGAAATACAACAATATCATGCAATTTGTATAATCTCTTTATGTTGTAAATCACTTCATAATAAAAATTGAACTCCACTTGAAACTTGAAATTGAGATTATTAGGATTTGAATTTTTTTATTGAAGTACCTTTAACCTTAGGTGTAACAACTATTTTAGCTCTACCAAAATGAGTTGTAGGTGAATTTTTGGTAACAAAGCTAAATAAAAATCAAAATAGAGAGAATGACACAAAATATAAGTGAAAGAAAAATATTATTGATCTAATTAATAACCTTTTGAATCATCTTATGTATTGATTTTTTTTAGAAATCTAAAGTAGATTGAATAACCCAAGAAACATTTTAAGAGAAAATCAAAGTTACATAAACTGAAAAAATAGAAATAATATGAACCAAAACTCTGAGAGATTATGCAATTTCAAGATGAAAAATTTGCATTAAGAGCTTCCAAGATGCAAGAGAATGCAAAAGTATGAAAGTACAAGCTAGGTAGTGAGTTTATAAAGAAGTAAGGAGAGGATGGAGGTGGAAAATCCAAGCAATAGGAATTAACCACCAAAAGTGGAAAGTGTTCCACCCTTTAAGGAAGGGGACACCACATCACTTATCTCCTAGTTATTAAATAATAAAATAACTTTATTATCCTAAGAAGGCTTAATAAAGGTGTGGGAAAATCCTATAAACTTAAATATCCCTCTAGGAAATAAAAACCTCACTAACACCCCCCCTTAAGCATAGCTTAGGAGGATGTAAAAGTTGTTGGGTCTTGGAAAATGAGGCCATGTTAGGTACCCATGTACATATCGAATTCCCCTCCAAAGAATAAGAAGCCATCCCCAAAAATAGAGAGAGAAGAAGATGAAGGAGTCCCCAAAGAGGACCCTGACCACACCCCAAGCAATGCTCACAAATGAAGAAAATTGCTCTCAGTGAAGGGTTTGGTGATGATGCTAGCAGTCTAATATGATGTTGAATAGTACTTGAGATCAATGATATCTCCATGAACCAAATCCTAAATGCAATGCATGTGGATCTCAATGTGCTTGGTTTGTTGACGATGGATTGGATTGCAAGAGATCTGAATTGCACTCTGGTTGTGAAAATATATGAATTTTGGCTTTCAAAAGGGAATGCCAAACTCAATGAGAATTTCCTAAATCTAGATGGTCTTAGTAGTAGCATTAACTACTCCTTGATACTCAGTCTCTATAGATAAAAGAGCAATAGCAAACTACTTCTTGCTCGACCCACAAACTAGAACAAAACCAAGGGAGAATCAATACCCTAAATAGACTTGTGATCCTAAGAATCACCTACCCAATCTATATCTATATGCCCTACCAAGTTAAAATCAATGCCTACTACATAGTGAATCCCATAATTGTGAGTACCCTTTATGTAGTGAAGAATCCACTTAGCTACTTTCTAATGTAGCTCATGTAGCTCCTACATGATTAGGATACTATTCCTACTGCATATGAAATATTGGGCCTCATATGAGTTAGATAGATGAGACTACCAACAAGTTGTCAATACAAAGTGCCATCCACCAAGGGTGAAGAATAATTAGCCTCAAGTTTGACCCCTGGCAAGAATGGATTCAATGTAGGCTTACAATAAACCATGTGAAAACTTTGGAGAATATAAAGTGCATACTTAGGTTGTGCAAGAGAAATAACTGTAGAATACTGAGTGATCTCAATCCCCAAAAATAAGTGCAATAACCCCAAATTAGACATCAAAAATGGATCATGAAGGGCAGTTTTCACTGCTCAAATGATGGATGAGAGACTTCTTGTGATCAACAAGTCATTGATGTAGAGAAATAGAAAGGTGTGAGTATCATCCTACTATAAAATGTAGACATTATGATCATAATGTAATCAAGTGAACCTCAATTTCAAAAGGATTCCATCTTGGAATACCAATCTCGAGGGGCTTGTTTGAGGCCATACAGAGAATTCTGAAGATGACACACAGGTGAAGGATTCTAAATGAACCCCTATGGTTGTTCCATGTATATCTCCTCGTAAATATCATTGTGAAGAAAGGAACTCTTCACATCCATTTGATGAACATCCCATCTATGTGATACAACGATAATAAGGACAATTTAGTTAGAATTCATTTTCGTGATTGGTGAAAAAGTCTTAGAGTAGTCAATCCCTGAAACTTGGGAGAATCCTTTGGCAACTAAGCGAGCCTTATGCTTGTCAACCAACCCATCTGCTAATTTGTTTTTTGATAGACCCACTTGCATCGAACATGTTTCCTTCCTTTAGGAAGTGAGACAAGATCTCATGTTTGGTTCCTCTCGAAGGAACTAAAATATTCTTGCATGGTTGCATCCCACTCGAGATACTGGAAGATTCTCGAAAGGATTGTGGATAAGAATCTAAGGAAATGAAGACATGTGGAGCATCCTAAAACTATGATCTTATTCTTCTATGATCTAAAGGATCCCCTACCCAACCCCTACTAACTACACTATTTGTTAACCCAAGGAGGATAATCATCATCCTCAAAAGGTGGATCATGTGCACCCTCATCAACATTGTCATCATCCAAAGTGGAGGAAAAAGACTCCTCATCATGATCAAAAGGATTATGATCCTGGAAAGGACTATCATCATGATGTAATGACTCTAATTTGATGGTGGTAGGATAAGTGTCAAGAAAATAATTGGAAGGAATCTCCTCACCATGATAAACACTCCTCTCAATTAACAACTCATGTGTGGTAGGATGAAGAATATTATAGCCTTTGACATCATCTAGATAACCAATAAATATGCAAGGCTTGCTGTATAGTTCCATAGCCTTGTATTTCTCTGCTAGAATGTGGGCTCATGCACTAGATAAAAACATTTGAAAGTGCTTAACAAATAGTTTCCACCAGTCCAAGCTTGAAAAGGTGTTACCCCCTAAAATGAAGAAAAATAGGTCATTAATGAAAATGAAGGGGGGATAGGTTTATGATAGACCTATCTTCCTCAATTCATTAGGAAATGAGATCCACACAAATAATTTTCTTACAATCATTAGGTAAGTCAACTCAAGGTGTGAATATTCAAATTTTCCTATGACTGAAGGAAGAGGGTCAAGGTCAAATAACACTTTGGGGAGAAAAAATAAAAAATAGTAAAATAGCACCAAAATGCAATTTAACACTTGAAACAACAATTTTAAACTCTATACTAATAGAACCTATAATCAAATTGTAGATTAGAGAAGGGAAGATCTGAATGTACCTTTCACCGAAAGTCAAAATTCTAAAGTTGATCCGGGACTCATTCGCCCATGGTCGAATAGGTCCTTTGTTAAGGTTTTTCTGTAACTTTCGGGAGTCTCTGGTCCTATCTTTGCACTTCTAGATTCTCTGGGTTTTAATGTCGGAAAGTCAGAAATAAATTTTGTAAATGAGTTTCTGTGAGATGACAACTTTTATGAAAAATTTGTCAACTTCTTCAAATTTTATCTTTAAGAGATCTTCAAGCTTTCTTCCACCTAGATCTACAAACACAACATGAAAAGAGAAAAAAATGTTTGTTTTTGGTGAATGGGGCTTGCCTTGGTAAAAACCTATTTTGGTAATCAAACCTTGAAATAAAATGAAAAATGAAAGAGGGAATGAAGAATGAAAAAAATCTATGTTACCACTCAAAAAACCATTGAATAAACCTTGGAATGGAATTCTGAAACTTGCATGAAATGGCTTCAATGGATGTGGATCTTGACACTTTGAATATTGCTTGAAATAATGGATTTGAATGCTTTAATGGATCATGAAACCTACATCATATTATCTCCAAAAACATGCATGATGCAAGAAGAATTTGACATGACAATTGGATTTTGAATGCTATAATAAAAATATGATAATTCTTTTCTTGGATGCCTTTGAAGTTCTCCAAAAATTCTCTTGAATTTCTTTTATGAAGTCTCATAAAAATTCTCTAGATTTTTTAGATGAAACATAGTGAAATGACCTTATATTTATAGATATGTATCCTCAATTTATCAAAATTCAAATATCACAAGAAGACATCTTAATATACGTAGAGATATTCAAATCCTTCCAAAAACATAATTTAAATTTAGGTCCTATGGGCGAATGCGTCCTAGGTCCCTAAACGTAGGGCACACATTTCTCAATGAGAAGTGTTATGTTAAGGAATTAATGAGTGTTAGGTTTCCTCTTTAGAAAAAATAATAAACTAGGCTTGGTAAATGAATTAAGGGGCCAATTAAGGAAAAATTAAGCTCAATTAATTAAGGGGGCCCTAAAAAAGTGTGAAAGTGTAAGGGGTGCACTTTACAGAAACTAAATTAAGGAAAATTTAAGTCCAAATTAACTAGGAGGGCCCAAACAAGTGTGAAATTGTAAAAGGGATACATTTTTCTACACTACACTTAGCGCCCACTTTAGTGAGAGGATGACCTTGCCTCAAACTCACACTAAGTAAACATTCAAAACATATGTATGTAACAGTAACAAGATACTCAATAATACAATGTCAAAAACAAAATAAAATTAAAAATAAAAAGGTCAAATCAATCCTCAACTTTTTTTCCAATGTGATGTGGATCAAGCCTCAACTGTTTGTCCAAAAAATTTCACAAGAAGAACCTTGGTTGTCCACTATGCAAACAACATGCATGCTCACACAGGCTAATGGAACTTTGAATTTCCACTAGGTGAGTGCCCAAGGGTGGAAAATGAGAGAATATTATTAAGCTCCCATACCATACCAAAGGTATCCCTCTGATAAATTCAATAAAGCACCACAAAAATATGAACTTTGAGACTCATAAGGTTAACAAGTTGTGTTATGCTAAACACTTATGAAAAAAATATAAATAAAGTTTGCTCAAAGGGATTTTTCTTTGTTTGTGTAAGGTCTCCTCTTAGGAAACATCATGCCTAATGTCTCCAAGAGAGGATAAGTCAAGGATAAAATATTCACAACCTAGAGAATGCAACACATATCATCACCACTAAGAGAAAAGTCGTATGCCAAGAAAAATCATGCTCTTAGAGGACATCAAACCCAATTACACCACGAAGAAAAAAGGCACATCACAAGAAGAAATAAGATCGCACAATTAAACATAATGAATTTCAAATATTTCAAAAATAGTAATGCCAATGTATGCCCCCACTTTAAAGAAATTGCTAACACCATTGTTTGAGAAATTTACTTTAAAGTAGGAAATAATCAATGCTAACAATAAAGGAGATATGAGAGCTTATTTAGAAAACCCTATGAAAAGTCATATGTTTCCAAATGAAGCTATGCAATGAAAGAGAGAGGAAGGGGTTGCTTCAAAAATGAAATCCCAAAATAACACATAAGGGATCCACGGATTCAGGGTCAATATGTTTTTTCTCCAATGTTGATTATAGAGCTCGAAAACATCATCATTCCCAAAATACTCATGGAACAGGAAGGATAACACATAGAGGGTGAAAACAAAGAAAAATATTTTGGGTCAACATGGAAGAGACCTAAATGTCCCAATGCCTTGCATCATCCCCAAAAGGAAAACACGAGACAAACAAAAATATAAAGGTTTTGACATATAGAAGAATGTAGGTACAAATAGAGGAATGAACATGAAGAGATACATAAAAAAAAATAGTATGGGGGATCACATTACGCATATGAAATCACATAAAGAAACATGAAAAGAAAACAAAGCAAAAGACTAGTAGGACACATGTGATTCAACCTATAGTAGGTTTTCTGCATCCCAATCTTATTTAAATATGAAAAAGGCATATAACTAGCCAAAGGGACAACATCAAGTGCCAAACTAGGACAAGCACCAAGTTCAACACTCTTATTAGGAGGATTATCTTATAAGCTCATGGAAGAGGAAAATAATGAATTTAGTGGTTTATGCACTTCCTCATCAATATTAGTAGTTTCATTATCATCATTCTAGTTAATCACAATAGGAGGTCTAATGACAATATCCATAGAAGATTATTTTTGTTTATGTTGTAGCGAAGGTGGAGAAGCATCATGCATTGCTTGAGACAAGTTTGGATTATAATTTTCTATGTTGTTATTTTCTTCTTTTTCTTGTTACGATTGAGCAATAGCATGACATCTATGCCTGCACTCTCTAGCGTTTTGGTTCCCTTTCATTTATTTTTCAAGTTGTGATTGTGTAGGAGTTGGTTTGTCAACCATAGGTTTCTTTTCTTCCCTTAAGGGAGGAACTTAAGGAACCATGGGAGGTTGTTCAACCACTTTCTCTTTATCTTTGTAACTTGTTTGAATTTAGGAGGCACAACAAGACTTATTTGATTATCTCGTGGTCTCTTATAGGAAATGTAGTGTAGAAAAGTGTACCCCATTAAATTTTCACACTTGTTTAGGTACCCTCTCTTGAAATTGGGTTTATTTATGCTTTAATTGGTCCTATTTTGCATCCACAAGCCTAATTAAATGGATTTTTCTAAGGATATCCTAAAATTTAATAAATGACAAATCATAATTTAATGTTTTTGGATGTGTTTCAGATTTAGGGATTTGGGACTCATACACCCAATGGGGGTGCATGAGTTCTCCCTAGGTCTTGGGACCTGATTTCAAATTTCACATTGAACAAAATACTTCTCAAAATCTGTGTCTTGGGTTTAGGCCTCTAGGACTCATATGCCCAACCTAGTGCATGAGTCCTGCTTTAACCTAAGACCTATTTAAAATCAAATTCTTCGTGCAATTTTAATATCCTTAATTTTAGTTTTCAAATGTTAGCTTGTAGTGTTGTACTTTTGGGAAATTAGGCATAAACAAGTATAAATACAAGGTTATTTCACACAATTTCATCTAAGAAATTTCAAGTAAGCTAAGAAAGCAATCTAAGAGCCTTCAAGTATTCATTCAAGAGCATTCAAGAGAAAATCATTAAGCATTTGGAGCTACATTGAAGATTTAGGCATCATGTCAAAGTCTTCATGCATCATATGTGTTTGTGAGCTAACATTTGTGATGTAGGTTTCATGATTCAATCAAGCATTCAAGCAAGTATCAAGAATTCAATCAAAATTCAAGATCCACACCCATTGAAGCCATTTCAAACAAGTTTTCAATCTTCATTTCAAGGGTTTGGTGAGTTGCAACATCAAAAAATTTCATTCATAATTCCTTCATGCTTTTCTATTTCATTTCAAGGTTTAATTACCAAAACGAGGTTTCACCAACACAACCCCTATTCCCTAACTAAACAAAAAAATTCTCTCTTGATGTTTGTTTGGATATCTAGGTGAATTGGGGCTTGAAGATCCTTTGAAGACAAATTTGAAAAATTTGTCAAATTTTTCAAGAAGTTATCATCTTCATGGAAACTTACCTGCAAGCCAAAATTTAGACTTTCAGACTTGAAGATCAAACAAGAAGGAAGCTACAAAAAATCAGTAGAGGCTATATAAATATTAGTCAAACCCTAGTAATGGGAGTAAATTTTCGTATTGGGTGTATCATTCATAGTATAGCCTTTTTCCATCTTTATGCAGATCTAGATTAGTCACCAGAAGATTCTAGATTTTTTCTAGAAACCTTGTAGTAGGTCTAAATAACCCAGCGTGGTGTATCTTTCCTAGTTTACTTAAAAAATAAATATTTTTAGTGTTTATAGACCTTGTTTTTGCCTCTCCACTCCTTTAGGTACTTCTTTATTTCATTCTATTTCTTAATCCAATTTCATGTTTTCAAGTTTCTAGGGTTTTGTGCATAAGTGTTTGCATTTCTCCTTTGAAGCTTCATTTAAATAGTGAACCCCTATCCAATCACACAAGGAAACCCCTAGCCCATTCTTCAATCAAGTCACTTTGTTGAGGGATCTTGGTTTCTTAATGAACTAAAGTGTGAAATAGGTCCCAAGTTCCATCTCCTATAAGGTGGACACCCATTTCCCATGTGTTCATTTTGGTGAACCCAACCTTTGGACCCTTGAATTTATGATTTGGAGAACATTATAATCCTAGATCTAGATTGCATTAAATTTTCATCATATTTTCATTAGTTGAATTGTATTTAGGACTTCTAAACATTGCATTAGTGAAACATGCATATAGGTTGCATTTTTACATTTTGCATAATTCAATTTCATTGGAAATCTATAATTACAAATAATAAATTGAACATACAATCTAGAAACATAGAAATCAACTCAAAATTTGTTGATTTAGGCTTAAAAACCCTAATTTCGGACTCGTTCACCCACCTAGGTGATTTAGTCCATGTGCAGTTTTTTTTCCCAAATTTTTGGGTATTTTGTGCTATCTATTTTTCATATCTAAACCTTCCAAAAACTCTAAGTCAGACTAATACACCCACTTGGGAATATTAGTCCCTGATGAGGTCTGAATCTACATTTTGGAGCATTGAAATCTTGTCATTTGTGCTTTTGGTTGCTACATTTAGGTTATTGTTTCAGTTTTCATAGTTATTGTCATTGACAATATTTTCAAATTTGGTTTCATTTCAAGTGAATTTGTAAACATAATAATTGGAATTAAAACATATCATTTATCTTGTGTTCATTAGAAAAATTATTTCACTAGTGAAAATTATTCAATCTGTTAGATAATTGTTTGCATCTCCAAGCATTGCATAAGTTGGATAGATTACTCTTCACAAATTTTAGTATCTTTATTTTACAAAATTTCAAATAAAAACGCATTAGAAAGCATGTTAGTCATGAGAATATCTTAGTGAAATAAATTGAGCTTGTTGACATATTTTGTGCTACCACATGGCCCATCATCCCCTCATCCCCTAATACCTCTCCTATTTGTGAGAATATTTTGGTGAAAGAGGATGTAAGCTTAGACAATAATGATAATCATAGTTGCTCTTCTCTTGATACCTATCCTATTAGTGATGAAGTAATCTTGGTGAAAGAAGATACAATATTGAGAACCATGAAAGTTTTGTCTATCCCTCTCCTCCTCTCCTTTGGGAAGGTATTATGATACAAGAAGATGAGATCATTGACACTACTTTACCTAGTCTCCATTCACATCCTAACACCTCCCTTACTTGTAAGAATGCTTTAGTGAAAAAGGATGAAATCATGGACAATCATAACAATCAAAATTTTCCTTCTCCTAATATCTCTCCTATTTGTGACAAATATATTTTTATGTTAGAAGATCAAACCAATGAGAATTATGAGAGTCCTATTTGTCCCTTTTCCCTTAGAGAGAACATTATTGAACATTAGAATTCTATCATTGATAAGCAAGAAAATGCAAACATTGAAAACTCCCCTACTTGTGATGAATTCACTTTAGAAGAACCAACCTTTGAATGCCATCAACATCTAGTTTGAAGATCTCCTAAAAGTTATCCTACTAGGAAAGATATCATGGTGCAAGAGGATGATAGAATTGATGCATGCCTTTCAAAAATTAATAATGTGGCCTTAGTTGATGAAAATGATGAGGTAACCTTAGAATATCCTTTTCTAAAAGATCATCAAAATAAGGATGATTACTTTGAAGTTATGCAAATTAGATATCCCTTGAAGAAATCTCTTGAGCTAGTTCTTATCCTTTATCCACCCTCACAACAACCACGAGTTCAAAATAAACCTATGCTTACCTTAGAACCACCTAAAAGGCAACTTGATAATGAAAATGTTTCACAACAACCAAGTTACAACACTGTTGGTCATACATATAGCATTAGAAACAATCCACAAAAAAGACAAAAAAACTCCAACATCCCTCCCATTGCCTCAACCTATCTTGCATAGTACCCCTCATTTTCCTTTACATAATGGAAAGGAGTATGATCTTGTTGAACAACTTAAGAATACTCCTGCTAAGATATCCTTATGGGATCTTATCCAAGCCTCACCTAGTTATCATAACATGCTTCAAAGTTCTTTGAAACAAGTTCCTCCTAATGTGCAACCAAATGACATAGCAACCATGATTCAAGGAATGAATGTAGACATTGTTTTCCACCAAAGTGAACTACCTGCTTTGGAAGTGCAAAAACAAAATGAATCTTTCATGATAAAAACTATCTTCAATACGAAAGGGATAAAGTGAACCCTTGCCAACAACGGCTCAACTCTTAATGTGTGTAGTATAACCCTTTTGGATAAAATTGGCATAGATAAATCAAGAATTGAACCCGATTCCTTATCGATTCGAGGATTTGACAATGTAGGAAAACAACCACTTGGTGTGATCACTTTTCCTATTACAGTTGGAAAGGATACATTGCAAACTCCTATCCATGTTATACCTCATGATATTTCATAAAATATCCTTTTAGGAAGACCATGGATTCATGAGATGCATGTGGTGCCTTCAACTCTTCATCGTATAATTAAATATGTCTACAACAACAGTGTATACAATCAAAGTTGATCCTAAGACTTATAGTGTTTTACAACTTGAAAAAGACAAGGAAAATCCTTTTAAAACATTAACACCAACTACACAAGTGGAACCCATAAAAGAGAAAGGAAAAGAAACTTGCATATTGAGGAAGTCACAAACTTATTGGAAGATTATTAGGGTTCCTTAGATTTGACACCTACATTCATGGGCGAATGTAAGACCACAACAAAGGAGTCTAAAAAGGGAAAATAAAAAGCGATAATGTCAACACAAAATTTGAAAGTATCCACCTCAACCACTTTAGAAGAAAAGACTAATTACACAACAAACTTTGATGAAGTTGATTATGAGCAACCACCAATTCCAAATGAATTGGAAAATTTTTATGGAAGAGGATATGAACTTTTAAAATAACTTGGGTAAGTGGAAAAGGATGTGGTGTTAAAGAACCAGATATTTGTATCTCTATAAAGCCTAACATGCAAGAAAAAACTAATGGTCTTGGTTATTGCCCCTCAAAAGAAATAAGAAATCCTTCAATCAATATCAACACTCTTACAAAATATTCTTCTAAACCAAATTTAATATTAGTGGATCTTGAACTAATAGACACTAGTGGTCGTGATTATTATACTTCGAAAGAAATAAAAAAACAAATTAATCTTCACTTAATATCAATTTCATCACAAAAAACACTATCAATTAGAGTGTTAGATTCTACACCTTCCTTTAAAGAAGAGTACAAAATCTTGCCATCTAAAGAGTCTTGTGTATGTATGACACCTTGTACCAAGCAAAATATATATTTTTCGCAAAATAAAGGAACATATTCTACTATTGATCAAGAGAGTATCTTGTCAATACTCCTCCATGATCTTTTGATAGCCCTCCCTCCAAGAGCATGAAATAAATTTTACTACAAGAGTTTATTTTGTGCATATCATAGAGTTCATGGTCATTCTACTAGTGAATATATGAATTTGAGTAATAAAGTTCAATATCTTAACGATTGTGGTGCTCTTCCTTTTATTGAAGCACCTAGTTCCTATAATTGATACTAATTTCCAAGTTTTTCATCAATCACCTCGGCTCACCCTTGTCTTGCACTAAGTGGGGGCAAGGGGGTTAGGTAGCCTTCTCCTCATATGACACTTTTTGTTGTCTCTTTTTGCTAGTTGACCGGCTTCCATGTATATATAAGAGCAAGCTTGGGATGTGGATGACATGCCTTATGTTGGCTCGCATGTGAAATATTTTCTTCCTATGTTTAATATTTCATTTTGGGGGCAACCCCTTATTCATGATGTAATTTCATTTGAGAAAATATGACTTGGCATAGGGCTATCCAAATAATCTCTCATGTATTGTTAGCATTTATCATTTTCTACTTTAAAGTAATTTCTCACAGCATCGTGTTTCACAATTTCTTTAAAGTGGCGGCATATATCGGTATTATTATTTTTCAACTCATAGTTTATTGTGTGGTCTTCTTACTTCAAGCGATGCATCTTTCTCTTAGTAATGAAATTGGACATGATGTCCTTCAAGAGTGTGATATCTCTTAGCATATTATATTCTTCTTAGTGGAAATGTCAAGCGGTGTGCATTCCCTAAGTTGTGAATATTCTATTCTTTGATTGGCCCTCTCTTGGAGACGTTAGGCATGGTGTTCCCTAGATTTAGACCTTACATTAACTAAGAAAAAACCCTTTGAATGTACCTTACACTATTTCACATTTACAATAACCATTATATGGCCACCCTATATAACACACTTTTCTTGCATGTGGATTCATTATGTTTGTTCTTGGGTGTTAGCATACAAAGTTTTTCTTGCCTCATCAATCCTACTATTCATGTTGTGTGGGACCTTATCAAATTTATCAGGAGGTATAGCTTTGGTATGGTTAGTATGTATGGGATCCAACCATAGGCATGACTTTCCCATAACAACTTGCTTGTGTGTGTGAGTGCATACCGGCCACGTCCGTATGTGTCTCACCTCTCTGGGGGCTAACCTAGTGGATACCAGAGTCTATTAGCCCTTGTAAGTGTGTTTTTTTTTCATTGTGGACATCGTGTTCTACTTGTGAATTTCTTTTTGGAAAAATAGCTAAGGATTGATCCACATTGAGTTGGACAAATAGTTGAGGCTTGATCCACCCCCACTTTTCCTTTTCTTTCTTCTTTATATCTTTGACAATGTATGCTTGTATCTTGTTGTTGCTTGATACAACATTCCCATGCGTGTTATTTTGTGCCTATGTTGGTTTGCCATAGGATCTTGATATTGGGGGCTCGATCATCCCTCTTGATCGTTGTCATCCTATCTCACTAGCATTGGTACAATTAGACCCCTCTCAATGCGGATTTGTCTACTTTAGTGTGAATTTGACACAAGGTCATTCTCTCACTAAAGTGGGGGCTAAATATAGTGTAGAAAAATGCATCCCTTTACATTTTCACACTTTTTTAGGTCATCTCTCTTGAAATTGGGTTTATTTATGCTTCACTTGGTCCTATTTTGTGAACCATAGAAAAATGGGGTGAATGAGTGTTCACCTATTTCTCTAGGTCATTCAATAATGTCCTAAGAACCCTAATTGGATTGACTATCAACCTCACAAAGTGAGTCAATTATCAATTAGGAGGACCTAGGAAGGGGGTTCTTTAAACTTTTAGGGGTTCACCACCAAGCAAATGCTTGGAAAAGACAAATAAGCATTCAACCTACAAAACCTAGTTATGCAAGGTAAATGAGTTATGTAAATGATGAAATTATGCAACAACAAGATATGATGTGTGTACCTGGGAAGTCTGGAGATGTGATGATGATTTTTAAAATGCAAAGAAGTTGTCTAGATATGCCAAGGAGGACAAAGACACACTTACTATTGTCTTAGTCCCATTGCTATTTTTTGGGGTAGATGTAGAATCTTCAGATCTCAAAATAGAATCGAAAAGAATCTCTAAAAATACCCTTGGGGGGACTAAGATTCCTTAGGTGGTGTATTATTCTCATTCTAGATTTACAAAAACTCTGAATGTGATCTTGCGCTCCATGGTCTGCACTTGCTTCCTCTCAGATCTCAGGTTCTGAAACTTTTGAATCTGACCTGTAGGTGAGTTTCTATGAAGATGACAACTTTACAACTTTGCAACTTTTCACTCCAAATGATCTTCAAGTCTTCAACCTAAATCTGCAATCACAAATATGCAAGAGAGGAAGAAGTTATTGATTATTAGTGAATAGGGGTTTGCCTTGGTCAAACCCATTGTTGGTAATTAAACCTTGAAATGAAATAGAATAATGAAGGGAAATGATGAATGAACAACATGTAATGCTACAACTCACCAAACCCTTGTTTTAAAGTCTGTAAACTTGTGTGAAATGGCTACAAGGGATGTGGTTCTTGACTCTTGAATGATGTTGATCTTGATTGAAACACTTGCTTGAATCACAAACCCTACATCACAAATGTTAGCACAACAACAAACATGATGCAAGAAGATCTTTGATATGATGCCCGAATCTTGACAATGGCTCAAAATGCTTGAAGAACTGCTCTTGAATGAATACTTGAATGCTTGGATCCTTATTATGCTCTTGGATATCTTGCTTATTATGAAAATGAGTGAATGAACCTTGTATTTATACTTATATTTACTTAATATCCCAAAAATTACATCACACCAAGCCGACATAGGAAAAAATTAATTAAAGGAGGCTAAATCCTGCCAGAATTTGAAATTAAATTATGAAAAATAAGCCAAGGAGGACTAACACGCCCTAGGTGGTGTCTTAGTCTCGAGGATCAAATCTCAGGGTGCAAACTCCAAAAAGGAGCCTTTTCAGGTGTATTGAAAATCAGGGTCCCAAGACTCTTGGGGGACTAAGATGCCCTAGGTGGCATTTTAGTCCCAACCCAAAAATTAGGGATGCACAAACAAAATCATTAAATGATCATTTTCCCTTTGATGATTGTCGAGATTAGCCATAGAAAGATGTAGTTTATTAGGCTTGTGGATGCAAAATAGGACCAATTAAGACATAAAGAAGGATAAATAAAGCAAGGCGGGCCCAAACAAGTGTGAAAATACAAGGGTATGCATTTTCCTAGACTACATTTTGCATCCAAAAGCCTAATTAAATGTATTTTTTCTAAGGATAATCTCAAAATTTAACAAATGATAAATCATAATTTAATGTTTTTGGCTATGTGTTCCATATTTAGGGATCTGGGACTCATACACCCAATGGGGCATATGGGTCCTCCCTAGGTCTTGGGACTTGATTTCAAATTTCACATTGAATAAAGCACTTCTCAAAATTTGTGTCCTGAGTTTAGGCCTCTAGGAATCATACACCCAATCTGGCATATGAGTCCTACTTTAACATAAAACCTATTTTAAATCAATTTTTTGGCAGGATTTTATTATCCTTAGTTTCGATTTCTAAATGCCAACTTGTAGTGTTGTAATTTTGGGAAATTAGGTATAAACAAGTATAAATACAAGGTTATTTCACATAATTTCATCTAAGAAATTTCAAGTAAGCTAAGAAAGCAATCTAAGAGCCTTCAAGTATTCATTTAGGAGAATTGAAGAGCAAATTATCAAGCACTTGGAGCTACATTCAAGATTCAAGCATCATTTCAAAGTCTTCATGCATCATGTGTGTTTGTGAGCTAACATTTGTGATGCAAGTTTCATGATTCAATCAATAATTCAAGAAAGTTTCAAGAAATCAATCAAGAGTCAATATCCACACCCATTGAAGCCATTTCACACAAGTTTGCAACCTTCATGTCAAGGGTTTGGTTAATTACAACATAGAATTTTTTCATTCATCATTCCTTCATGCTTTTCAATTTCATTTCAATGTTTAATTACCAAAATGGGGTTTGACCAAGGCAAACCCCTATTCCCTATTTTTTTTTTCTCTCTTGATGTGTGTTTGCAGATCTAAGTGAATTGGATCTTGAAGATCCTTTGAAGACAAAGTTGTAAAAGTTGTCAAGAAGTTGTCATATTCACAAAAACTCACCTACAGGCCAGAATTCAGACTTTCAGACTTGAATATTGGACAAGAAGGAAGCTATGGAAGATCACTAGAGGCTAAAAAACATCAATCAAACCCTAGTAATAGGACTAAATCACCCTATTGAGTGTATCAGTCCCAATATAGCCTTTTTTCTACCTTTTTGCAGATCAAGATCAGTCACTAGAAGATTCTAGATTTTGCCCAAAAACCATGTAGCAAGACTAAATCTCCCATCTTGATGTATCAGTCCTAGTGTACTTCAAAAATAAGATTTTAAAGGTTTGCAAACCTTGTTTTGGCCTCTCCACTCCTCCAGATACTTCTCTATTTTATTTTGTTTCTTAATTTGTTATGTATTCAAGTTTCTAGGGTTTTGTGCATAAGTGTTTGCATTTCTCCTTTGAAGCTTCATTTAAATTGTGAACCCCCATCCAATCACACAAGGAAAACCATAGCTCATTCCTCAATCAAGTCACTTGGTTGAGGGGTCTTTTTTTCATAATGAACTTAAGTGAGAAATAGGTCCCAAGTTCCATCTCCTAAAAGGTGGACACCTATTTCCCATGTGTTCAGGAAATAGGGGAGGATTTTTCATAGGCTGGTCTTGCATACTTGGAAGGGATTTTGGTTTAATCATGGTTTCATCAAGGATAGGAGGCTCAATCATGGGTTGAGGCATATTGTTAAGGGATAATTCTACCATGCACTTTTACTTCAACTTTTGATAGGATTTGAAAAAGAAGTCCTCACGGAGTTTAATAGCCACTATGGTGCATAGTAAAGATTTCATTTCCAAATGGAAACTTTAAGCATTTATGCATAATCAATAGGATGAAATTCATAAAGCAAAGCCACTGATAGCCTAACTTCATACGAAATTGGTCTAAATTTGGGATGATGGTGAATGAGATATTTAATTTTTTCGGTTCAACTTTTAAAGGGAGATTTATCAAACCTATCATACAGAAAGAAAATCCATTATGTGTTTTGATCTATGCTTTCAGTCTTTCATATGTATCTTGATAAAGGTCATGCACAAATAAGAATTCTTCAGTGATCATGTTCTCTACACAAATGATATCAATTAATATCCCATTAGTAGGCTTGTCATTGATTCTTCTAGCTATGTAAAGAGGACCATCAGGTGCATGCTTAAGTATGTCTTGATGTGAGAAATGAATGTCAAGCAACATCTTAGTTAGGACCTTATGAGGTTTAACTTCAATAAATCCAACCATAGATTCTATAGAATTTTCTTCATTATCGTTCATGTTATCATCATCCATGTCAACATTCATCACATTATTCTTCATTTCACTAGCTTTGACAAAGGAAATGTTATGATTTGGCATAGGATTTGTTTATATTTGAAATTTTTTATTAGGAGGAGCTACAGATTTATTACATTGATCATTAGCACCATCAATTTGAATATGATTAGAATCAATGAGGTCTTGCATGAGATGTTTAAGATGCTTACAATTTTCTGTATCATGTGCATTTTGATGATGAAAATGACAATAAGCATTTGGTCTATAGTTTTAAGGTAAAGGTTAAGTAGGATCAAGAGTTCTAACAAGAGGTAAGGAAATAAAAAAATTGTCTAAGAGCTACAACATGATATTATGAAGGGTATCAAGTAGGGGTGTAAACTTTTTGTTTCTATCTCCAAATGGATTTTTCATCTTTATAGAAGCCACTTGGGTGTCAACATGTTGAGGTGGTTGAGGGGGATTAAGTTGTAGAAAGACATTATTTTATTTCTTGAAAGGTTGGTAGTTGGTTTGAGGTGTGGATTCAAAATTTTTAGCATGGTTAGAGGGATTTTTCACTTCATTACTACTAATTGAATTTTGATAATCATGAAGGGTTGTGCACAACTATGTGAAGGAAGGAAATATCAAAATCTCAAGTTCAACTTGGATTTTTTCTTAAAAATTGGAAATAAACATTCTTTGAAGGTTAGCATCAGGAATCTTAATGTTTTTTTGTGAGTAAAGCATTTGGCATCACACTATGAAATTAATGATCTTTTGTTTACATGTCATCAAATCAACTAAGTTCATCTTAGAACCCATGTGAATTTGGAAGTGGTTGTAAAAGGAATCAATAAGTTCATTGAATGAACGTATTGAATTATTCGGTAAAGAGAAAACCACTCTAAAGTAGTATCTTTCAAGGATCTACGTAAGAGCTTAGTCAAGAGTTTATCTTCAAAAATGAAGTCACTACATAAGGCCATTTATGCAAAAACATGGATAATAGGATCTCCTTTCCCAGCATATTCTCAAACCTAGGAACCTCTATACCTTGTGGCATTTGTGTTTTTAATATCCAAGGATAATTGGTTGGTTTTGATGTATTATGAAGGTTGGCCATTGTTATTTTGGTTTAATATGGTGATTTATGTTTGTAGAGATGAGACATTTTGAAAAAATGTGTTGAGAATTGGATCGTTGTTGGTATTGTGAAATGGAGGTGAAAAAGGTGGAGCTGTCTATGTATACAAAGAGAAGTGAATTATAAATTTGTGAGGGGGGATGGATGAGGAGATATGAGATTTGAATGCACAAAGCTAGAGGGATTCCCAGTAGAAATACCTAAGGAAGTGTTGTCATTTCTAGTAGGTTGGATGGTTGTAGTAACATGTGTGCTAGAGTATGTAGGAATAGAGGTAAGGGTTGTGGAAGGAGGATTTGAATTTCCACCTTGACTTTGAGTATACCCCAAATATTGAGCATAAGTAGTCATGGTAGGGACATGTTTATCAATAATATGAGCTAGATTTTGCACAATGTCTATTCCATGTTCATTTCAAACATTTTCCTCACATTATCTAAAGAAGGGATGGAACTGCTAGTAATGTTTTTAGAAGTCACAAAGTTTTACAATTTTTCTATTTCCTCATCTAGCCTTCTTATGTTCTCTTACGGAAAATTATTAGCCCTTGTTTCGACATCATTCACATGAGTTGTGGGTAGGGAAGTCATTGGAAACGAGGTATGAAAGCTAGGATTCATAGAGGGTTGACTAGCGTCAACACTATGAGTAAAAGAGTTAGAAAACCCAAGATCCACGGTGAATGGTGTATCACGGGATGATATGAATCTTGAAATACATCTCACAACAGTATTGGCAATATGACACCAAGTGTGAAGCTCATACAAGTTTCACAAACTCAGTATGCACTAAAAAATGAATAAGAGGTAAAATGAAATGAAATATCCTAGAATGTAAAATGCAATGCAAATATGCAAAGGTAATTTTCAGATTCTAAACAAGATAATTTTTTTATTATGCTATTCAAAAACCTAAAAAATGATGTCTTGTAAATACAATTTTGAATTCACAAAATGCAATAAATTTATCAAATGAAGCTTAATATGATCAATTTAAAATAATAGAAATTCTACAAACTATAATAGGAAATTGAAAATAGAAAAAGAAAATAAAAAAATAGAGATTTTAATGCACAAAAATGTAGGAAAAAGCCCTAATCAGTGTTGGGTGAAAATTATGTAATATAATTTTCAATAGATTACACAACCTAGAATTCAACCACAACTATGTGAGATAAAATCTCTCCTCTCAGAAAGGGGAGGCACCTTTCTTACTACTAATAGAAGCTATGGTAAAACTAATAAAGTACTTACAAAATGTACACTACACTTACAAAATGAGGGGGCGTGTTACATTCATACTTCTCTCTTTTTTCAGAGAAGATGTTTTACAATGCTTCACGATTTGGAAGTTCTAAATCTAATAACTTTAAACTTAACAAAAAATAGTAATGCCAATATCTCTATCTTGTCAAAGCAAAGCGTAGAGATACCAGATGTGATTGATAATAAACAAAATAAAGGAAAAGGGAAAGCTCATGAAGGAACAAAGTTGTTCTGTAGCTTTTTCAATGATGGATCTATGAAAGACGTATTTTTTGTCACATTAGAAGCACAAATTATTCTTAGATGCAGAAATTCCTCGAACAACATGAATGATTACAAGCAAAAAGTCTGGTAGATGTTTCAACCAAAGTATCCAAACATAACACAAATCAAAATAAGAAATGCAACACAAAGTTTACATAAATTACTTGAAGGTGTTCAAATATCATTCACTAATCACTACCAATCTCACTCAACTAAAAAGAGAATTGATTCCAACACAAAGTCTGGCATGCATATTCCTTCTTTATTGATTAGATTCAGATTCACAAAATGAAAACAAAGTTTCAGTGTTCGTTTCAAAAGGGCAGCACTTCGTTGCAAAATACTAAAAGATAAAGATTGCAATAGGGATCCCTCATATTTATAGAAAAGAGGGATGATCTAATCTAGGAAATTAGTAGAGTAAAGTTAGGAAATTAGGTGAGAAAAAATAGGAAACCCTAACTTTGACTAATTCAAAGTGTAATTTACCTCTGTGGAATTACATCTCATAAAGATGTCAGAAACTATTTAAAAAATGCATAAGAGAAAGCATCAAATTTTTCAACAGTGGGAGATCAGGAATCTTCTTGGTTCCTTGCTTGGGTGTGAAATTCTTCATACTTCTTCCTGGTCTCCTACATGAACTTGTCATCCAGACCAATGGTGTAATCCACAATGGTGTGAATCCTCATGATTGATTTCCTGGCGGATGAGTGAACCTTTTTGCACCTGTCAAGATGTGTCCTGAGGTTGTCAAGAGTGAACCTTGTATCACAAAGATCATTTATAGAGGGATCTGAAAAATCTGCACTCTCTACTTGATTCATGATGGCTTCTTTGAAGGTCTTAGAATGTTATGTGGCGGGAAGGAAGATACGGTTTTCTTCAAGAAGCTTACCTGACAACTCCTTAACTCTTTTTTCAAAAATAACCTGATGCTCTTCCACATCTTCTTGTACTTGGTGGAGAACTTCTCTACGAGATTTGATCATTTGAATATGATGCCTCAATGATTCTCTTACTTCAACATATTTCTCCTTGTCTGGGATCAACTCAATTTCCACCAATTTGCTGAGATTTTCCTATTTTATTTGTGACCACAACAACAGTCATTTTTCTATCTCTTTGAGATCTTGGGAAAGAAAAAATTCTTCTTTATCTTGCTCCAATTTGAGATGAGCTATCTTTGTAGCCTTTTCATCCATAAGAATTATAATTTGAGAACCATGTTCTACAACCTTATTAATGAAGTCATACAATGCTTTTTCTTTGGAGGCAAACTTCTCAGCTTTCTTGATAGCTGGGTCTTCAGGGCTTACCATTTCCAATGGTTGTGCACTACTTGAAGATCCTGCAAGATTCCTTACAATAGCGGCATAGTGCTCTGCCCTCTACTTGTATAAGTTTCAAGCTTGCTCCATTTTTTCCAGTCTTCCTGCCAGTATATTCAAAGTTACCTATGCATCTGCCTTGGCACTTTCATTTGTAACCTTGCCAGGTTGGACTCTTGCAACTGTGTAGTCCTCCATATTGACATCTCCTTCCTCTTGAGGTGGAATTCTAATCTCTGCATACCTTTGACCTGTTTTGTCAACCTAAAGCCATGAATATACATTTTCCTTCTTCTTCCCCTTGGATTTTGGAGGGGCTATCTCTTCAAGATCGAGCTCGTCTAGGGAAATCATTTTATTTTTCCACTTCGATACCTGAGATACCAATCAAGGGGGAAGAGAGGAGGTATGAGCTTCCTAGTTGACCACCAACTCTTTTTTTACTACTACTTCTGAAATAATGACTGGTATAGAAACAATTGGTGAAGTATTCATTATTACTGTTCTAGAAACCTACACATTGATTTGATTTTGTAGAGATTCATTCATAAACCTGTTAAACTCAACTTCTAAATTGAGATCATATGATGGAGATGACAAGCTAGGAATAGATGATGGAGAACCTAACAAAATGTCAACTATATGAATTCTTGTTACCGAAGGAGTATCATGTGTTATTGATGTTGTAGGGATTGGTGCAATGTCCATTGCGGGTATGGTAGATGTAGGAATATGCAACATGGGAAAAGGTGGCAGAGGAGTGTTCAGAATAGGAAGTGTACGAGGAACGTTTGAAATTATAGGTGATGATGATTGGGGAAAATCTTCAACTACATTCTCAGGTGGAGACATAGCTTGTTCTTCATCATGGCTAAGTTCCTGTTGATCACTCTATTGATCCTCTAACTCTTTTTCACCTTCTTTGTCACCTTTAGACTCATGTTCATCTTTAGAATGTTCTTCCTCATCAAATTCTATCTCTTGTTAATCTTCATCTTTAGCAGATTGATCACTTGAATTTTCTTCATCGAAATCTATCTCTTCAAAAATAGAATCCTTTCCTTTCAAGCGGGATGGTTCAGATTTCAATGTTTCTTCTTCATGGATGGCTCGAGCATCCTTTTTTCCAATAGTGAATTTAATCCTAGGGCCTTTTCTAGAAGAAGTGGGAATAGCCGCTAATTTGTCTTTCATGCAGGATTCTTGTTGTCGATTGACTTGTGCTTCAGATTCTTCTCCTTTAGACTCTGTCTTGAAAGTTTTCATCTCAAAGCCATGCTTATGTAACCATTCTTTGACTAATTCAAAAGTGTAATTTATCTCTATGGAATTACACTTTACAAAAAGACATTTAAGTTGTCATAAACTATTTACAAAATGCATATGAGAAAGCATCAAATCATTCAACACTGGGAGATCAGGAATCTTCTTGGTTCCTTGCTTGGGTATGAAATTCTTCATACTTCTTCCTGGTCTCCTACATGAACTTTTCATCTAGACCAACAGTGTAATCCACAATGGTGTGAATCCTCGTGATTGATTTCCTGGCGGATGAATGAACCTTTTTGCACCTGTCAAGATGTATCTTGAGGTTTTCAAGAGTGAACCTTGTATCACAAAGATCATTTATAGAGGGATCTAAAAAATCTACACTCTCTACTTGATTCATGATGGCTTCTTTGAAGATCTTGGAAAGTTATGTGGCGGGAAGGAAGATACGGTTTTCTTCAAGAAGCTTACCTGACAACTCCTTAACTCTTTTTTCAAAAATAACCCGATGCTCTTCCACATCTTCTTGTACTTGGTGGAGATCTTCTGTAAGAGATTTGATCATCTAAATACAATGCCTCAATGATTCTCTTACTTCAACATATTTCTCCTTGTCGGGGATCACCTCGATTTCCACCAATTTTACGAGCTTTGCCTATTTCATTTGTGACCACAACAACAGTCATTTTTCCATCTCTTTGAGCTCTTGGTAAAGAACAAATTCTTCTTTATCCAGTTCCAATTTGAACTGAGCTATCTTTGTAGCATTTTCATCCATAAGAATTATAATTTGAGAACCATGTTCTACAACCTTATTAATGAATTCATACGATTCTTTTCCTTTGGAGGAAAACACCTCAACTTTCTTGATAGCTAGGTCCTTAGGGCTTACCATTTCCAACGATTGTGCACTACTTGAAGATCTTGCAAGCTTCCTTACAATAGCGGCATAGTGTTCTGCCCTCTACTTGTATAAGTTTCAAGATTTCTCCATTTTGTCTAGTCTTCCTACCAGTATATTCAAAGTTACTTGTGCATCTGCCTTGGCACTTTCATTTGTAACCTTGCCAAGTTGGAATCTTGTAACTATGCAATCCTCCATATTGACATCTCCTTCCTCTTGAGGTGGAATTCCAATCTCTGCATACCTTTAACCCATTTTTTCAACCTAAAGCCATGAATATACTTTTTCTTTCTTCTTCCCCCTGGCTTTTGGAGGGTCTATCTCTTCAAGATCGAGCTCTTCTGGGGAAATCATTTTCTTTTTCCACTTTGATACCTAAGATACCAACCAAGGGGGAAGAGAGGAGGTATGAGATTCCTAGTATACCATCAACTATTTTTTTTTACTGCTACTTATGAATGAATGACTGGTATAGAAACAATTGGCGAAGTATTCATCATTACTGTTCCAGAAACCTACACATTGATCTGATTATGCAAAGATTCATTCATAAAACTATTAAACTCATCTTCTGAATTGAGATCATATGATGGAGATGACAAGTTGGGAATAGATGATGGAGAACCTAAAAAAATTCCAACCATATGAATTCTTGTTACCGAAGGAGTATCAAGTGTTATTGACGTTGCAGGGAGTGGTGCAATGTCTATTGTGGGTATGGTAGATGTAGGAATACGTAACATGGGAAAATATGGCAAAGGAGTGTTCAGAATAGGAAGTGTATGAGGAACGTTTGAAATTATAGGTGATGATGACTGGGGAAAATCTTCAACTATATTCTCAGGTGGAGACATAGCTTGTTCTTCATCATGCCTGAGCTCCTTTTGATCACTCTATTGATCCTCTAACTCTTTTTCACCTTCTTTGTCACCTTCAAACTCATGTTCATCTTTAGAATGTTCTTCCTCATCAAATTCTGTCTCTTCTAAATCTTCATCTTCAGTAGATTGATCACTTGAATTTTCTTCTTCATCGAAATCTATCTCTTCAGAAATAGACTCCTTTCCTTTCGAGTGGGATGGTTTAGATTTCATTGTTTCTTCTTCATGGATGGCTTGAGTATCCTTTTTTCCAATAGTGAATGAAATCTTAGGGCCTTTTCTGGAAGAAGTGGGAATAGCCGCTGATTTGTCTTTCATGTGGGATTCTTGTTGTCGATTGACTTGTGCTCCAGATTCTTCTCCTTCAGAATCTGTCCTAAAAGTTTTCATCTCAAAGCCATGCTTATGTAACCATTCAACAGTTTTAGCCAAAATTGGTGCGAACCTTTCTCTAATGGAAGTGTTCTCCTTCTTAGACCATTGAATTACAGAAAATGGTTTCTTAGAGTTTTTTTTTCATCATAAGAAGAATTCATGATATCGCTAGGATCTGTGAACTCCTCTAGTAGGTCAACAACACCAAGATTGTTGATCCACTAAATGGTCAACCTAAAAAAATCAATCTTACAGACAACCTCTTCATCTCCACAATTAGCCCAGATGTCTTCAAAGTGGTATCCATGCTTGTGACCCTTTTTCAGCCTCTTCTTGACATCCTAGTAATCAAAATCGATCTGTATTTATAACTCCTGATTGTCATGACCTGCATCTTAGCATAGATTAATTTAGCCTTTTGTACACTCTTGATGGTGTACGTACCGATTGTCAGTGGAAACCTAAATCCAGGTTTGTGAATCCTTCAATGTTCCTTGTGGATTGAAATCAATTGTTTGCATAACTCCATTAATATCCACTTGTTTGAAGGATATCTGGGCAACATGTAAGGGAAGCCAATGTAGCATCCTACCCTTATGTAAGTGAAAGTTGGGAATTGGAGAAATATGCATTCGACTTTACTCACCACTTTGTAGGCCTCATCAGATACTCTCTTCTTTTCGAGAGTTGGGTCAAAGCTGAAAAGAAAAGGTGCAAAGAAAGCATCTGTAACCCTCCTAAAATGGTTAAGGCTTTGTTTAAGTTCTAGTTGGTAGAAATAATTGTACATAGGTGTATATAACCCCAAGAACTGCCTCATCATGGCTGCAATGTACACTAGGTAAGAAGTCATATAAAAACTCAAGGTGGTTGGCACATTGATCAGTTGTTCATGAATTGTATCGCTAATATGTTTTCCATCGTCAATATGAGCCTTTTGCCTTCTTATGATCTGAATGTACTCATAAATCCAATCCTAAAAATGAGACGTTTCAAGCAATCCCTTAACTCTGCTCAAGAATATTATCATGTCTCTAATATCTTCCTTGATATCAACTCACGGAAGTCCCTTCGGCCATTTGGAGATAGTATGCTTGGGTTCTTTCAACCATTGACTATTTATCAAGTACTTAGCCTTGTTCGGATCTGAGTGATAGAATTCCTGTGCTGATTGTACTGAAATATCAATGTACTCCATCTGTGGGACTTTGAAGACAATATCAAATAAATCTGGATCTAGTCTGAAAATCTCATGTCTAGAATAATTAATGATGCTTCTGCTTTCCATGATGTAATGAGATGTAACTTCAAGGACAAACTCCGTATGATGTGCAGAAGTAGGGAATGTAGAAACAAGGTGTAGGTTACTATGCACAATAGCTTTTAGAGAATCTTCAAGAGGATTTTTCTTGGTTCTCTTCATGAAATCAACGAGGTCTTGATGACCAACCTCAGTGTCTTTGATCTCATCCACTTTTAAAATTACTACTGTTAGTAGATAAATGCCTTGGTATTTGTATTTCATTTTTCCTTTAGCTTTTGAAGATGATGGAGGCTTCTTAGCTATCATCTGAGAGAAACTAGATTAAGATATGAAATCTCCAAGGTTTCCTTGACTTGATTTGAAAAGTAATTGCAGATAAGAATCAACAACCATTAGTTGATAAAGATGCATTGGGATGCGTGAATAAAGAAACAATGTTGAGAAAGCACAATTTGAGTGACGAGGGATGAAAAACGAGGTGTAAGGGGAGAAACAAGCTTAAAATTCAATGAAGAGCATTTTTAGAAAGTGTTTAAGAAAAATTTGGGAAAAGTGTTAGGGCACTGAAAATCAGCACCCTTGCACTTAGAAGAAAATGGACTTTGGTGCAATGGTGTTGATTTTCAGCGCCTTTGCACCAAAGTGTTAAAGACTCAAACTAATGTGTCAGGGCACTAGAAATCAGCACCCTGACACTTTGCTTTATACTTGGAGGTTTGTAAAGAGTGTAGGGGTGGATAATTTCAATGCCAAATCATTTGAAGAAAAGGAGATCCCTCCAAGGTATGAGAAAGATGTTTGAAACAAAGCCAATGTACATGCATGTTTCTTTAAAAATGAAAACATCTTCATTACTTAAAAAGAATGTATTCAAAATCTCACTACATGCGTGGAGGTGTAGAATACATACAAAAATAAAAGACAAAGACTCAGACTTGGTGAATCTCTCAGAACAAGGGAGAGAGAGATCAAAAACATGTGCGATGCCAAGGGAGGAAAGAAACACATGAATGGAAAAAATACGATTGAGGAAAGAAATGATGAAAAAAAACAAATGAAAAACTAGAACGCGCTTAACAGAAATGGAGAATCATAAACTAATATTATGAGAAGGAAAAGAATGAAAATGTACCTGAAACAATCAAGTGAACTCAAAACAAAAACTGGAAGAGGTCTTGAAAACACGGGTTTTGCTTGAAGAATGGATGCCCAACACTCTTGGAGTGAAAGGATGAAATAAAAAACAACTTGGAATCACTTTTAAGTGATTTAGAAGTGAAATGGCGAACTCAAGTTGAGCAAGCACGATTCATGGCATAAAAAGTGGTGAAAACTGAAAAACGTGCAATAAGTTGGAAAAATGATGCCCATGTTAAAAAATTAAGTCAAAATTACTTTAATTGTAAGGGTGCTAAAATTCCGTGCCCTTGCACCAAAGTTAAAAATCACTTAAGTGCAAGGGTGCTGATTTTTAGTGCCCTTGCACTTTTCATAGTTAGAAAAAACTTTTGGTTAACTACTGGAGCACTCTTTTTCAATGCTTTTTCACTTTTGACTGTTTCATGAAGTATGATTAGTGAGTGTTCCTATGAGTACTCGTTTCAAAAAAATTTGCGAGATGAACACATGGGGATGCTCAAATTGACTATCTGATGCTTTGAAATGCATTTTGAGGTGGATTGAAAATCTCCTCATTTTATGTGCTTGAACATCACGAACCTAGGAAACAAACAAGTTTCGTAGGGGGGTTATCTATGGAACGAGCGTTGCTTGTTTCCGTGATAAAAATTGGCTCTTGCTGCCCAGGATATTTCTTCAATTGTTATCTCAAATGAATGAAGGGAGAAGAACTCCAGAATTCGAGCTCCTTTATCCATCCATTGGGCTTTGAGTCAAGCGACGACGATGACACAACTTACAAATAAAAAGACACAAAGGACTAAAAATAAAAATATTTACGTTTGAAATGCCAATTACTTTACTATGTAAAGTGTTTGAGGTGTTGTCCACTATGAGGAAGGGTGAATGGTGTTCCATCTCCATATGCTACTAGGAAAATTTTCTCACCATACAACTGGTGAAATTTGAAAGGTCCTGTCCATAGTGAGTCAAATTTCTTGTGCATACCTTTTGGTTCTCTTTGTTTGTCCCAAAGGAGAACAAGATCACCGATTCGAAAATCTTGAGACTTAGCCCTTTTGTCAAAAATATTCTTTACTTGTTCCTGGTGTTCCACGATGCGATTAGCCACTTGAACTCACTTCTCTTCCAATTCAGAGAGGTACATCACATGCTTATCAATAGAATTATCAAAAGTCTCATCCTCAATAGCTTTACCCAACTTGAGGGTTAGAAGCTCCAAGGTTAGAGGAATCTCAACATTCAATCCATACAAGAGTCGAAAGGGGGACATATCGATTTCCTACTTTGAAGTTATCTTATCCTCCCACAAAGCATCATACAAAGCCTTGTGCGATAAACGTTGATTCTCATCTACCAGCTTATGGATGATGGTCACCAGATTTTTGTTACTTGATTTAGCCTAGCCATTACCTTGTGGGTAATAGTTGAAAGAACATGACAATGTTATTCCATGTTCAAAATAGAACTCAGTGATCACGTTTGACAAGAAGGCCTAAGCATTGTAGACAACGATTTTGTTTGGCACACCGGACCTGGAAATGGTATTCTCTTTCAAGCAATTGCACACAACCTCTAAATTAGCATGCTTAGTAGGAATCACTTCTACCCACTTAGTGAAATAATCAGTTGCAGTCAGGACGTAGACATGTCCTGCACTTGATGATGGATTGACCACACCAATGAAGTTAATCCCCCATTGCTGGAAAGGTTCTTCAATCACAATAGGTTTTAACGTCAAAGCCACCAACTTAGGCCTACCAACGAATTGTTGACACAACTCGCACTTGCGCACCCAAGAGTACGTGTCTTGAAAGAGTGTTGGCCAATAGTACTTTTCTCTCAAAATTTTGTGAGTAGTAACTACTGCAGAAAAATGCCCTCCACACGCCAAGTCATGGTATGACTTCAACATTTTTCTTGTTGCTCTTTATCCACACATCACATAAAATTATCATTTAGTGCATGCTTGTATAAGCCATTGTCCCATAAGACAAAATTGGCTGATTTCAAATTGATGGTTCTCTTTCATTTTGAGGTTAAATTATTGGGGCATTCACCATAAGTGACGAAATGAGTGATGTTAGAATACCACTCATTGGTGGTGCTGATGAACAACACCATGGGTAGTTCACTTGAATCTACTTCCTCTTTTGAAAATTCTTCATCATGATTATTTTTAGCAATAAGCTAACATAGTCCACATCCCCGTATCAACTTGGTGGGTTTGATTTCTAGGTCATACTCCCTAATCTTGGCAACCCAGTTGCCTCTTTTTGTCCCAAATTCCTGTTGTGTTAAACTGGATTTAATAGTCATATCTTGAACTAGAACTTTGACATGACTATTCAGGATGTAGAACCGAAAGTGTTTAATAGCCTTGACCACAACAAAGGTATTTTTTTCCATCTGAGAGTACTTGAGCTCATAATTCTTTAGTGGGTAACTCATGAATGGAATTGGTGATTCAAAACCCTCATTGTTCTCTTGCACCAAAATAGATGAAAGTGTATGCTCGGAAGCATAACTATACATTATGAAGAATTTGGTATAATCAGGACAAACCAAAATCGATGCATGAGCAATGACTTCTTTAATGTTGTCAAATGCGGCCTTCCCTTCCACTGTCTAGTGGAAAGTGGTATTACCTTTCATCATATTGACAATATGACGAGTCTTTTCTGCAAAGTCTGGAAGGAACGTTCGCAGGAAATTTACCTTGCCAAAGAAGGAATGGACAACCTTCTTGCTTGACGGAAGGGTGAGATATTTGATACCATTGAATCATTCTAACTCGATCTTAATTCCTTCAATAGACACTACGTGACCAATAAGTTTTCCTTCTGTAACCCCAAATATTTAATTTTTAGGATTTAGGGAAATACCATGCTGACGACATATCTCCAAGATTTGCCTCAGATGATAGCAGTTTTCATGATGCTTTTTGGAGAATACTGTGAGATCATCAAGATACACCAAAATGAACTTTCCCATCACATCACCAAAAGCCAAGTCCATAGCACATTGGAAAGTATCACTGACATTTATCAGGCCAAAAAGAATTCTGCAGTCCGCAAAGGTACCCCATGGTATTGTGAAAGCCATCTTGTGTTGATAATTTAAAGTAACTTCAATTTGATTATAATCGGAGAACCCATCCAACATGGAGAGCATCTTAGATCTAGATAAATTTTGTAGAACTTGGTCCATCACTGGGAGAGGATAATTATCCTTGAGTGATAGCTGGTTGAGGTTTCTAAAATCTACACAACTATGGATCTCACCATTCTTCTTATGAACTGGAATGAAATTTGCAATCCACATCGAATGATGGATGGGAAATATTATCCATGCATTCAAAATTTTCTAGACTTCCACAAGGATTGTCCTAGAGATTTGTGGATTGTATTGCCTTTGTTTTTTCTTGAAAGGAACCGCTCCAACCTTCAGGGGAATATCATGTTGCACTTCTTTCGATCGGAAGGATTTCAGGTCCTGATATGAATATGCTAGGATATCCATATATTATTGTAACAATCTAGTGACCTGCTTCCTCTCCATGACTAGACAACATTTCCCAATGTACACCATCTAAGGATTGCTGTGCTTATAGCACACATGCCCCATTCGGAACAGGGACCCTCTCTTTCCTTTCACCTTGTTAGGTCCTTTTTGCTACCACCTCATTTTGCATGCCTCTGTTATGGTGTCCTTGATGGTCAGCACATTCTTCAAAGTCTCATTTTAGGTTGACCATATTTTTCCCCTCAAAAATTTGCTAATTCTAAAGCCCTTTCAGGTTTTGTCTGTCAGTTTTCCTTTCTGGTGTTTGTGGGACCCTCCAGGCTCGGACCATCGGGTTTCCCTTTCCAGGTTTCCCTTGTGGATTCGCCATTCCAAAAGGCCGACGGTCAGCATCCTCTCAGACCTTGGACATTGGTGCTTCGTTGGCCATCTGCATCACTTGTCAAAAATTGAATCGACTATGCTTCGATGTCCTTCTGAGCCTCGGGCTCTGATTCTCCCACCGCCATCCTGGAACTTTAAACTCACCCACCTCAACTATCATCGTACCAAAATTCATTAAGGGGTATTAATTGCACTTAGGGGCTATTTAACTGAGTTTTGACCTATCATTTTCACATGTCAGGAAGAACTAAAGAGCACAGTGCGACCCCAACAATCTCCACCTTAGTGCCCAGGCTTCAACTTCGTCGTTCTTCAAGGATTTGGCATTCTGCTTCTTCGGGCCCCCGAGGTAGGATTGTCATCCAACAATCATTTCATTTTCTAAGCTCCGTAAATCAAAACTAAGTAACAAGGAGAAAAGGAATAGGAATCTGGTAGAATAACATCTCATCTTAAAATCCACAAGTTTGGAAATTGAATAGCAACCCATAGGAGGTTCAAATAAAAAATTGGAACACTGTCATCCCATTGTTGTTCTTTGGGGAAAGTGACCACACCTCTTAGGCCCGAGCCTTTCTCCAGCCGTTGCATTAACTTAGCTAAAAATCACTCCGATGGTGAAGCTCCTCCCAAGTTTTGTACCCCAGAGTTCCCTATCTGTTTCATCATTTCTCAACGGTGGCTTCGTTACGTCCTCCCAGATCTTGAACCCTCGGCTTGCAAAATCTGCCTGAAACTCTTGGAAAAAATTGAACTGCGAAGTTTCCTTTGGACCTCGGCCTTCGGACTTCCATCCTCAAGCTACCATCACCAATCCATCATTCCACATGGCCGTCATGAGACATCTTCACAGCTCTCGGACCCTGATTTCCCTTTCACTCTGCTAGTTTTAAACAAAGAAATTATAATTCCAAACCTCGCTCTGACTCCGATCTCTGGAATTCTGAACCCCGAAACTTCGTCTTGCTTCAGCTATCTCAAATGACTAAACTAGTCTGTCTTTCCAAACATCGGGCCCCGAACCTCGATTCACCTTTGAAGTCTTGGAAAAACTGATGAACCCACCATGGGTCTGATTTTCCGGGAAGCCCATCCCGAACTTCCATTCGTGCTTCGTTGTTCCACATGGTTGAACCTATTTGGCGTCTCAACCCCTACAGCCTAAACTCCAGAACCCCACCTCTAGAATGCGGTTTTCCCAGTGCTATTCCGAACAACTGACCCTTGACAACTTTCCTACAAGTCAGGCCCAAATGCCTAAATAATGACTCAAATGACCTCCAAATTGAAAACGGATTTCAACCCATGTGCTTAAAATTGACCTTCTCCCACATGAACCCTTTGTTAAGAAAATCCAAGACTATGGGAAATAATTTTGGACTCCTTGCCCTATTTTCCATTTTAAAATCACATTCTGGTAGGAGAAGTGAAGCCCCTAGTGCTCGGGTCACCCGTTTGCCTTCCAATGTTATTTTAATCAAGTGTTAGAATTTTCTTAAATAGAAATTGTGGATCTAACCTTCATTTGTAGGAGTTTGTCTGAGGTTGCATCCTCATGTTTAATTTTGCTAACTCTTGCCTCTTTGTGCAGGATTTATGGAATATGGTGCAGAAAGTTCGGGGGCAGCCAAGGAGAAAGGGAAAAGAACTTCCAAAACTCACCGAGGCAAGGAGGACAAAGAAAAAATGAGGTACCAATTCCAAGGAGTTCCATTGCACTCCAAAGTTACAACTAAGTGGAAAGATATCACAAACACCAACATTGGGCACGTCGATATTGATGACTTCACACAAATATTCAGGATAGAGAAAAAGATCGAGAACACCAAGCTGATCAGAAGCTGCAGACTAGCTAAGACTGCGGGTTTCCCTCCCGCCTTGATTTCCCTCAAGCTAGTGATGGCTTGTAGGGAGCCATACCAACTTGAAACAAGGACCATTATGGATAAAGACGACAACATCCTGGTTGATATGTCCCATCTAGGGATAACAAGAACCTTCCACATACCCATCTTTGAACGCATGGAGACCCCAACTATTCAGGAGTGCAAGGAATTGTGGGATGAGGATCCTTTGAAGTGCAAGAAGTTGATCAACCAGTATTGGTTGAAGGAGAAATAGGGCAATGCTGCCAAGGTTCCTCAAGAGCTCTACCGCAGTGACTTCTTCGAAGACTACCATGATCTGGTTACCTTGCTGAGCAGAGTAATGGGCCTTCCTACTATGGCCTTCTTCTAGGAATGGATGATGTATTTCACTGAACAAATTCTCTGTGGAGAGGACACCGCGTTCTATTGGGGAGAGATAATTAGTAATTGCTTCCATGAGCAATTCGTTAAAATACCTCCAAATTCTACATGACATCCTACTTGGTATATTCACCTGTCGATCGACGATATTACAGTGGATTGTCCATAGTGCCCAATGAGATACCAGGAAGAGAGCTCAAACCATAGGACAAGTACCGTCAGCTACAATATAGAAATTTCAAGAGGGATTACTGTAGGGTAAACGATGTGTTTATCGCCTACATCATCTGACTGCTTGGAGGTGATTTTGAGAGAAGATTCTCTCATAGTGCTAGGGCCCTCCTCAAACATTACGCCTTCTTATTCATCTAGTTCCCCAAGTTCACCTACCTTCGCACCCAAGGCTTATCTGAAAGGCTGAATAAGCTGCCTTGGTACCCTAATGACTGAATTATACTATTGGAACTATCTTGGTAGTTGTGACATATACACAACTTTCTAAGTAGTAAGCATTTGGTAGGGACCCCTTATCCCCTCACACTCGACCAAGGAATGTATGAACTTTATACTTCCCAATGCACAAGAATTTCAGAGAAAGAGCTGGTTGAGTACCACTTCAAGCCACATACAACCTGACAATGGATGCACCCATATGGATAAATTAGGAAGGAAATTGGACAAGACTATGCCCACGTCCACCATGTCATGGATTTCTGAGCCAATTGTAAAGATGATTTTGAAGTGCAGGTAAGGCATTATATGCGTATGACCGCATACTTTATAAAAAGGGTGAACTTGTTTCTGGTGCCAGATCAACTGGAAGAAGAGGAGAGCACCGTGATTGATCCAAGATACAGTGCTATTGAAAATTTAACATTTAATTTAATTGATTGGAATGAGAAAGAGGTTGATGACCTAAAGATTCTTACCAAGCTCGTTGAGGCTTGAACAAAGGCATGGATCGATGGGCAGGTTGCTTGTTTCAAGCAACAGGGACTCGCCTTGACATTCAAGGGGCTCGAAAGCGATCCAAGTGGTTTTGATGGTGGGACGACTGCTACTACAACTGGAGAAACATCCAGGTCCCCACCATCTATTAGGTCGAAGAAAAGAAAGGAGGTTGAAAAGCACCAACCTAGCCCGAAAGTGTATGCTAAAAAGGCCTCGGAGGGTGAGCCTCCTAAAAAGTATAAAAGAATGAGTAGCATCACTGAGATGCGAATAATACCTGAAGATCCACTCCTTGAGGGCAAGGAGATGGAACCTGATCCACCAAGATCTCCACCTGCTTCATCTAAAGCTGCAACCGGTGCTGCTATTGCCACCACCCCACCTATTCCACTTGCAATAGTTACTTCCTCTCTGTCCATGGAGGACATTGTTGTCCACCTCACTCCACTTCTCCCATCATGCAGGTTATATTGGTGGATTCATCCTCTGCCACTACCTCACCAATTTTTTCATCCTCCGTGTCTCCTTCATTTTCTATTATGACCACCACCATTACTGCTATAATGCCTGCCCTCACTCTCCCAAAATCCTTTATCAAATATATGCAAAATGTGTCATCTAAAATTTTGGGAATGTTTACAAATCCAATGGTGCAAGCTATAATTTCCCAAGCAATGGTTAACACCCCGGTTCCTCCTCCTACAGAGCCACCTAGTATGGAGGCTACAATGCAAATCTCTGATGAGCTAGAATGACAACAACTAGAGGTAGCTAAGAGATTGGAAGATGAGGAATTTGAGTATCATGAGCACCCAATATACGAACATCGGGTGATTGATGAGGTAAACAATGAGTCTTCTAGTGATGACAGTGAGGGTCTAGGAACAAATATAATTTAAGAAATAGCTGATCTGGAGCTTGATGCAGAATGGGCCAAAAAACTTAAGGAGATTGAAGACAAAGAGGCTGAAATACAACCTATGGTTGAAGAAAGACTTGCTGCTCCAGAGATAGAGGGTGATAAGTCCTCAGTGGAGGGGCATGATTATTCCCTTGAGCATGGTAAGGAAACATCCTTTCATGAAGGTAGACAAGAGGATAAGCCTAAGGAATGCAAGCATGATCAGGATAAGGAAGAAAATGATGTTGAGGGAGAAGATCACCCTGGCGAATGAATGCCCACAAAATCTCTCATCAAGCGCATAATGCTCGTACAACACTCCGATGAGGAGAGGGAAGATACAAGGATTGAGCAGGAGGCCCTCAATGATAAGGTCATTGAACTTAGGGTGGAGGACAACAAAGATCAACATGAATCACCCAAGGAAGGGTCCCCAATGCCTGACTAGTTGGAAAGGTAGTTGGAAAAGAGGACTCCCATTCTGAAGGACCCAAAAGCAAGATTGGAGGCAATATTGGCTAGAGCTCAGATTAGTACCATGAAGGACAACAAGCCTAGAATCAGATCAAAGGTAACAATGGATTCCTTTGGATCTAGAACTATAAAAATAGCTATGTCAATGGTTGGAGAACAAGGAATAAGCTACAACATTTCCACCATTGACTTGGGAGTGGCCACCAAAGAGTAGAAGGTTGACCATCTCTAGGAATCAATCACCACAATGGTGTACTTCAGTCAACAGGATAACATTTTGAAGGAGGAGCTTAAGGCATTGGTGGCTGATTTGAAAACCTATTTTCAACAATGGTCATCCCCAGAGGAATATCCCATCACATCCTCTGCCCCACTGTAGTTTTTGTCCAATGAATAGATTAAAAATATGGAAACGAGAAAGAACTTGGACAATACCATGGAAAACTGGTTCCAGCGGGTCTTGGATAATGGGAATACAATTATCAATTTGGTTGTTCAAACAACGAACAAGTTCTTGGAAATACAAACGTCTCTTGAAGGTATGAGATGAATCTGCATTGAGTTCCCAAAGAAGTATGGGATTGCTTACCCCAAAATTGAGGCTATCCTCGCACCACCAAGTGAGGTTTGGGAAAATGAGTTTTCCTTCAAGGATGATGACCATTGGTTGATGGATGTGTGGAAGCGAGACTTCAATCACCAAAAGGAAAGGCTAGAACAGGTGTTGGAGCGAGTAACTCCAGATATTGAATGGGCCAAGGAGGCCAGAGGGGATTGTTTTTGATACGTGAAGCTAATGATGGGGTATTAAGTGCCCACTGTCACGATCAATCCATAACGCATAAAGCCTCACTTCTGAAAGAAGATGTAAGATGGGATGTCAACTGAGATTACTTTAGATGTATAAGCTTTGCTGCCTGAAATTTTTCTCAGTCCGAGCTATTCAAAGACCACGTTGCCAAGTATGACGAGGACTGGGAAAAGCTTGTTAACAATTCCAAAGAATGGAGCTACCAAGTGCTGAGATCCGACATCATTGAGGTCAACAAGTTCCGATTGGTGATCTTGAAATTCATGGATTATGCAGCTTTGAAGAAGGAGGAAGGCAACCCTGTTATTGATGAAGAATTACTAAAGGAATAGCTGTGGCAAAGAGTAATCAGAAAGAAGATGAAAAATGCTACAGTGCCGCCACTAGAAGACAAAATAGGGATATGGACAAAGTGTATTTTAAAAATGTAATATATTTGGGGGTAGGTGAAACCGTGGTGTAAATTGAATCTTTGCCACACAATGAGATTAAATCTTGGCCACTCATTTTTCTTTTTGAAATCTATAAATAGGGGTCTCCTCCTCTCATTTAGAGAGAGTTGAGTTGTTGTAAAGACATGCTGTAGAAATTGCAATAGAAATACATTGATCTTGGTGCATTTATGGATTTCTTCAAATGTTTCATGATTCTTCTCTCATAAGTTAAGATTTTAGTTTGATTTAATTTGTTGTTCTAGTTTCCTTTTAGCTATCCTTGGTAGATTTAGTAATGTTTTCCTTGGTTGTGAAGATTCTTGTTGTGTGTATTCTTTTTTTGTCCATACTTTTAGTCATTTGTTGCTTGTAGATGGCTGTGTAAAGTTAGTCTAGACTCTGATTTTATAGCTTCTCTTTAAACTTTATCTTTGTTCATACATACATATGGAGAATGAATGATGAAATATTTGCAGTCCTTAGAAGATAGCATAGGTTTCATGGCATTGTGAAATTTTTGATTAAGTGAAATTCTATTTTAAGAAAACTATCCACATCAAATGCTTGTAGATGGCTGTGTAAAGTTAGTCTGGACTCTGATTTTATAGCTTCTCTTTAAACTTTATCTTTGTTCATACATACATATGGCGAATGAATGATGAAATATTTACAGTCCTTAGAAGATAGCATAGGTTTCATGGCATTGTGAAATTTTTGATTAAGTGAAATTTTATTTTAAGAAAACTGTACACATCAGAAACCTCCATGATCACTGTTCATCAATAGTTGCAAGTCCAGGAACTCGCTCTCTGCCCAGTCCTTTTTCCTTTTCTTCTAGAAGTGACCTATGCTAAGGTTCATTGCACATTGTAAAGACAAAAATCAAAACTGAAATGGAGTTGCACACTGTTGTTTCTACCTACAACGAAAGTGCAGTAATTTCCTATCTGAAGAACTCTATTCATAGATCCAATTCTCCTCCACCTTAGTCCATGTAATTCTACCTTATGATTACTAGAAAAAATCACATCAACATCAACTGAGACATTCCATGCAAGTCATGACCCAACACCCAAGAGACCTTGGGGTGATTTTCAGCAACTTGTTGGATATCTCCTTTCAAGAGAGGTAATGCACCAACACATTGCCTATGTTGAGAAAGTGTGTCAAAAAACCCCATCAATAGAACTGGCGCTAGAAGGAGGGCCTTTTAGGAACAAAGCTGGATCAAATTGGGTCTTTCTCCCCTGAGAGATTTCATCGAATCTTGAGGTCTACACCGAACAAAGGGGAATTTCAAGAATGACCACCCCCTATACGAGATAAAAGAGCTAAACAAAGGGAAGCATCCACCTCCAATTCACCCGACCATATTCACCTCTGTCTTCTACTTTATCTTCAGAATCACCATATTCCATCCATCCACTCCAAACAGCCTTCCAAGCTACCACTCCGTCTGAGCTAAATGTTGCTTTTCAACTAAACACAGTTTCAACCCTGGGAGTTGTCTCGTTGACTGTAGTTTTCCCTTTACAACCACCAGTCAATATGGCACAGCTGCCCTAACCACCCCCTCCCATGGAATGGGGGAAATAACCCGTCCCCTTTGGCCTTCAACTTCTATCATGATATGCAAAAGAATCCTGAAAGATTTTGCATGAAATTCAATGCTTGGGATTCACAGAGGATAGTAGAAGAGTATGTCAGGATATTTGAAATTGGCTTGAAGACTATGCACATTATCTATGATGATGTATCTTGTTGGCTCTTTCCCTACTCTCTAAGAGAGGAGGCTTTCTACTAGGACGTCAACTTGCGTACCGAAACTATCAATACATGGGCCCTTTTGAAGGATGCTTTTCTACAAAAGTTGAAGACCCTGGTGATCCCTGCAGATTCATATAGACACTTCATGTCGGTTCAAAGGGAGATCAATGAACCAATTAGCTCATTTAATGATCACTTTAATAGGGCGTACACTCGGCTGCAAGCCCTGTACATGTTCAATGATGTTGTTCTACCTGTTTATTATGCAACATTGGATAGCCTGATTTCGACCTTGGTAAAGAGGATGTGACCACTGCCTACCAGATTGGTGGATGCATATGCAGAGGCCATTATTGCTAGCATAGATTTGGGGCAGAACATCTCTGGTCCACTACCTTCTCTTGGGGAAACTGCACATCCTCTACAGATTCAAGGGATTACTCAAGCCTTCCACCATTAGATGCCTATTATGAATCTGATACTATAGTTGCCTATAGTCCCGCACCCTGATCAACCAATGAATCAAGCCCCTCTGGTCCCTCGCTACTTGCTACCCTAGCAACAACATGTCCATTCACAACTACCCCATGTGCTAACATATCTCCAAGCATCTGAATTTCTGTCCACTCATCAAAATTAGCCAGTTGCACAACTAGTGTTCCTCCAGAATTCAGCTTCACAGCCGAACAATGCAAAAAAGGACCAGATTGATGAACTCATGGAGATGATCAAGAAAATGTCCACAAAGATGACGCATTTGAGAAACCCAAAAAACCAATTGCAGGCTTTTCAAAAGAGTATCCAAGCTAACCTTAACTATGATAACCAGAACAACTATGATGCCAACACATCATCCAGACAGAATCATGATAGAAATAAGAATTCGGGCCAGAACTTTGACAGAAGGCCTTTTCAGAGACAAAATTAGACATGGAATATGAGACCCAATAATGGTGGTGTCCCCACACACCTTGATCAGCCCAACTACAGCAAGAACACCACAAGTGGAGTTTACTTGGTTGAGGCCACTTTATCCGGTTGGTGTTGCATACACAAAACGAGTCAGCACTCTGAGCTGGATTGCTTGGAATTCCAAATAGCTACTGATATTTTTCAAGTTGAAGTCCAAAATGTTGTGGACAATTTAGGATGTAGATGCATTGTCTCACTTGAACCATATGACTATGCAGTGCTGGTGGTGAATCAGGCTCCGCTCCTGAAGGCCAAGTGCAATACACTAAAGCAAGAAGGCACCACTAGAAACAACAACAAGCTGGAAGAGGTGAGTTCTGAAAGCCCTTTGGCTCATTTTTTTGATTTAGTTGAAAATGGTCCTAAGGATGAGGAAGACCCTAGGGAGGATGAGGTCCAAAATTTTCACCAAAGGACTACCCCTTACGACCTCAAGAATAGATAGGTCGGTGGTCATGCTGGAGGTCCTTTTACAACCTCCACTTTGTCTAATAATTTTAGTACTCCTCCTCACCCAAATGTGAGCAATAATCTAGGATTTCCCCATGTACCCACTTGGTACCTTAACAAGAATATACAACAAAACCATAACCAAAGCTAGCCTACCAGCTCCTCTCAAAATGTTTCTTATGAGCAAGAGGTTGAGAAAATGGGAGAGTATATTGATGAAGAATTTAAAAAGGTTAAGCTAAGTTTGTTCGCCTTTGAGCTACTCAAGGTTCCAACCGTAAGAAATTCCATTTTTAGAATGATAAATGGGACCCCATCAGTTAGGTCCACTCAAGAAACTCTCGCTAAGAGAGTCTCCTTCAAAGATTCACAAAGTGAGCCTATCATCCGATAGGTCTGTTGAATCTCTCTTGTGCAAATTTGTCCTTGATGACAATATATGGTACTCTAGCATTTTGATGGTTACTCACTCATTTGATTTGCTTTCCTGATTGGCATATTTACTTCACAATTATTACTATATATAGTGGTACTGATAATTTAACTCCATTTGCAGATCTTAGCTGAGGCATTCTGGTTACAGGTTCTATGTTCCATTATTTAGGTGACATGTTTCTGTTTTGATATTCTATGCTTCAACATTTCACTTGATTACATGTGTTTAGCATGTTCAGTTCTTCTACAGGTTGATTAATTATGGCTTGATCAGTTACAAGCATCTTGAAATTGAAACATGTTCTTAATATTCGTCAAAGGTATATTCTTCCATTTTTAGTCAGTAGCATGGGTATGAGGAATTGTTTGTTAATGTTCTTGAAGCTCTCGGTATTTAGTTTTTGGCATATTATAAGGGTTTGATCATTATTGTGTTTATGGCTTTGTGAAATTTACATGAAATCAGTGTTTATCTTTTCACAAAGTTTTGGACACCATTGGACATTTTAAGCATTGGATTTCAATGTGATGGAAAATTGTTTTTGGCTAAAGGTATTCAAATTGTTCTCTTACTTGCATTCGTATCAGGTTAAAATGTTTGATATCTATTTGGGCCTAAATGTTGACAACAAGTAAAGGCATTGGTTAATATTTTAAAGTCACATTGGATGTGACCTAGCCTTGATCATTTGGAAATCGACATTTGTTGAGTGATGTAGTCATATCAACATTCTTCAAAGGTATCATGGTCGATGATTTCACAATGACTAAAATAGTCAAATGTTATCATGCCTGTCAACATGATTATCTTTGAACTAGCCATGGATTTCAAACATCATTATGAGTTTCTTTTGGATTAATATGTTTGTCCTTTCAGACTCCAAATTCTATCACATTTTGTAAAGGATTTTGGTTGTTTCCTTGGACGTTTAGGGCAAAATTTTTATCATTCTTACTGTTCACATTTTTGGAACCCTTCATTGGCCACCACCATGGAATCTTGTCCTCAATATTTTCTCCACTCTCACTGGCATTTGGATCTTGGACAGCGTACGGGGGAGGTGAGAAGACCATTACAATGGTCATTTTGTGTGTTTGCTTCCTACTGTTGGGTGAAGGCCCAAGTTTGGAGGGTATTGGACTGGTAAACTCCTTGTGATAAGAACTTCGTTAATTTTGTCAAGTATTCATCTTTAGATTGGTTTGCAAATATTATTATCTTCTTTGGAAAGGTTATTGAGAGTTAAGTGTTTTCTTATGTATGGAAGTTGAAGTTTAGTATTCTCTTCTCAGTCTGAATCAAAATGATTTTACATGTTTAAAATGGAATTTCACAATAGTTTTACCATATCAGATTTATGTGATAGCGGTTCATGTTTGTGGTTAATAGTAAAAACCTCGAATCTCTTCAACTTTTTACCTGTGTTTAGTTATAATGAATCTTGGTTGCAGTATTTTGCGGTTGTTTTTAGTATCACTTCATTGTGGTTTCGGTTACTTAGATTTTCAATTGTTTTATTGGGTATAACCCATGGTATATATATTACTTTTCTTGCTGGGCCGTTGAGGAGAAAGTGTGCAAGCTGCTTGTGAAGTTTATTCTCACTATTTTTGGCATACAGTTCTTCCTTCCCTGTCAGAAGAAAATACTCTGCTCTAAATATCTCTTTATTACCTGAAATGTAACTTAATAGGAATGTGAAAATAAACAAAAATATCACCTCTCTTATTTTTAGAAAACAAACAGTTTTAGCTGTAAACAAAAAGTTGTAAATTATGATGTAAACTGTAAATGGTTGAAAACAGAGAGTATCATAACAAAAAATCCAAATTGAAAAAATGAGAGGAGTGCAGTTCTATTTATTGATGACATAGGGTATTCATTAGTTGATGCTGAAAATTTGGAAAACACAGTGTGTTGTCAATTTTATATTTTGTATCATGAAAGATTGAAAAACAAAAAGTGAGAAAAAGAAAATATCATATCATTGTAATATAGTTTTATGAGAAGTTGCATTGACACTGTAACTAGATTTTTCTTTAAGTTGTATCAAGGCTTGATAATGAATGGAACTCTGAAGAGTCATTCTTGACTCTTGAGAATTCTATGCATTGCCTGTCAAGAGGCACTTGACATAAATCAGAGAAATAGAGAGATCCTCTGTATCATTGTATGTTCTATTGAAAAATAGAAAAGGCATTGGTGCTCCTTGAGATTGGTGGTTGGTGCTCCTTGAGTCGGTGCTTAGAAGTTAGCCATTGAGGCATTGTCAAAATAATTATTGAAATGAAATCTTGAAAAAGGTAGCAGGTTCAGGAGTGGTTTTTCTACCCTAGGAGGGTTTTCCACTCGACATATCTTTTGTCTATTTGATTTTATGTGATTAATTTGGTTCAGTGCTTTATTGCTTTAAAATGATATGTTTCACTATTCTCATTTCAACTTATGTGATTGCATTCAATACATGAATGATTCTATCATTGATAAATGAGAGCATATATTTGGTTTATTTCAGTTTTAGTTAAATTTGGTATAGAAGTTAAAAACATTGATTCACCCCCCCTCTCAGTGTCTGTTCACTCCAACAAGGTCTTCCACAAGAAAGTTGATCTGCCTGCGAATCAACAGCTAGGCAAACAATCCACCAAGGAAACAGATCATACACAAGCCCAAAATAGGGGCCATGATAAGGACAAGGGTTAGGTCTCCCAAGTGGATGTTTCGAGATAATTCTTTCAAGGCAGATTCAAAACTCCCCTTTTCCTAACCACCATTTGCGTGTTTGGAAAGAACCTCCACAATTGCCTCTTGGATTCAGGAGCCTTTGCTAATGGCATGCCCCTGAGCATGTGCAAAGCAATCAGAATAACACCAATCCCTCCCGGCATAAGGTAACACAACTTGACAATACTGAGGTCAACATAGTGGAAGATATTAACATAATACCTACGCAGGTTGTTGTTGATCTCAGGATTTGACAGACCATTGATATTCAAGTGGATGACATCCTGGATACATATTGTATAATCTTGGGAATGGATTTCACAAGACCATTGAATGGGTATGTTGCTACTGATTATTCCCATTTGTGGTTACCATGGAAAGGGATGCCCAATCAGATTTAGATCGATTGGGAGCCACAAATGAGATTCATGATCACAAAATACAACATGAATGAAGTGTTGTTTGCTGAGACGAATTTGGGGAATTATTCCCTAGTATCGTATCTGAATGAGCAAGAATTCCTTGAAGAAGAAGGAACAAGCGAGGTTTTCCTCGTACTATGTAGCCCACCTACTAATTTAGCCAATACCTCTCGAAGCACTGAAGTGTTGATAAAGTCAGATGATGAAGGATCAAGAGAGGATGATAATCTTGGATTGCTGGATGGTTTCTAAGACTTCATGGAAAAATGTGCACGGGACTAGCTCAGTCTGAGAGATATAATGAATTTTAAGGAGCTCTTGCTGCCTAGTTGGTGTAGGGTGCATAATGTTGCCCATTTGGAGTTTGAATGTTGTTTATACCAAACAACAATTGAGATTATTAGAAGACAAATCACTCCAAAGGAGGAAACTAGATCAGCACCACCGAAACAAACACCTCCAGCCCCTACATCTCATCAGAAGGTTACTGCGATGAGGCCCTCATCAAAGTCGAAAGTTGGGCCTATTGGTGCTGCATTCATAGAATCTCCTAGATTCTAGACGTTGTGCTTTCATGGATCAAAATCCAAGCATGGGGGTAGAACTAGCTTCAAATTAATCAGTCCCAGAGGTAATTCATACTTTGCTACTCATAGGCTTCAATTTTATTGCACCAACAACGTTGCAAAATATGAGGCCTTGGTTTGGGGGCTCCTTATGGCATTAAGAAAAGGTGTCAAAATGCTCCAAGTGTTTATGGATTTAGATTTGGTCATAAATCAGGTTAGGAAGCTCTAATCCTGTTATGATCGAAGAATCACCAATTACATGCACTGGGTATGGGATCTAATAAAAGGACTGGATGCATTCAATATCCAATTGATCCCGCCTTCTCGAAATCATACTTCCAAAACCTTGGCATAGGCAACGAGCACACTACAGCCGCTGTCCTTATCAGGCCTCAAAATATTCACTGTGGAACTCACCTCTGTTCCATCTGTGCCAAAAAATGTAGCCAATTTCTAGGTTTTCAATGATGACAAACACAGCCTAGATTTTATAACCATTTCTGATGTGTTTTCTACTCAAATAATTGACGAGGCTGAGCCTGAGGAGGTCAAACTCAATATAGAAGGGGTCATCAATCTCAAGACCAACACCATCTCAAGAGGGATGGTCCAACTCGACCGCATATTCCATCTGGATCAAATCAGAGATCAAGATCAACAGGCCAAGAAGGAAGTCATCGGTGGCTAGTGCAACACCTACAACCTCAGAACGAATGGGAATGCAAAGAATGTATTTATTAGCAAGGTGTGCATGTCATAGGAAAAGGGGGGTATAGTGGATGCTTTGCAGAAGTACCACGATGTCATCGCTTGGAGCTACAAGGATCTCAAAATGTATGATACATTAATTATGACCCATACCATCCCTCTTAGGTTGGATGCAAAGCCATTTCAACAGTGACAATGCCCTGTCAAAGCCTTATTAGAATCGATCATATACAAGGAAGTAAAAAAAAAATTGTTTGCTAGGATTATCTTCCCAGTTTGGCACTCTACCTGGGTTGCCAACTTGGTCCCAGTAAGAAAAAAGAATGGGGAGATCAGATTGTACGTCGAATTCCGCAACCTGAACATAGCCTTAGTAAAAGATAACTATCTTGTACCATCGTTAGATGAGGTGTTGTAAATAGTAAATGGTTCTTAGATCATGTCCTTCCTGGATGGGTACTCTGGGTACAACCGGGTCATGGTACAATACGAAGACCGACACAAAATGACATTCACCACCAAATGGGGAACCTTCACTTATAGACGTATGTTGTTCAGACTAATCAATGCTAGTGCTACCTTCAAGCGCACAATGGATATTTCTTTCAAGGACTTGATTGGAAAGTGCATAATCATCTACATGGATGATTTGACAGTATTCTCAAAGCAACAGAGTAATCACATTGCTAGCCTTTGCAAATTCTTTAAGAGATGCCATGAATTCGAGGTTTCCCTTAATTTGAAGAAATGCATCTTCGGTCTTACTGAAGGGAAGCTGCTTGGACATTTCCTTTCAGAGATGGAATTTCTATTGATCCTAAGCGTATCCAATCAATCATGAAGATTCAGCTGCCAGGCAACAAGAAGGAATTAAAATATTTTTTCGAAAAGATTAACTTTGTCCGCAAGTTCATCATAGGCTTCGCAGAAATGGTCAAACCACTCAACTCCATGCTAAAGCAAGATGCCAAGGTTGAGTGGACCCTAGAAGAAAAATAGGCTTTTGAGGGAATCAAGAAAGCAATCGATGACACACTTGTACTGGTCAGCCCCAACTATCTGAATCCCTTCTACATCTATTCATTCGCTTCAGATCATTTGTGCACTAGCATCTTGACACAAAAAGATGATGAGGGGAGTGAGCATCCAATCGCCTTCATGAGCACCCCTTTGAAAGATGCTGAGCTATGCTATCACAATGTTGAAAAATAGGCTTATGCCCTTGTTAAAGGGGTAAAGAAGTTCAGACACTATATCCTACACAACAAGGTGTTTGCCATAGTTCTTGACCTAGCAGTGAAGACGTTACTTATGAAAAATGAGTTGGGGGAATGAAGGGCCAAATAGATTACACTATTGCAAGAATAGGACATAGAGATCCAACCAATGATTTTGGTGAGATGACAAGCACTTACCTAAACAATTACTGAAGTAGCCACATATGTAGGTCCTGAGCTCATGGTGCGACAATATCAGTTGGAGGATATCTCTCTAGAAGAATGGTACGAGGACATCAAATATTATCTGCTAAACCACAAATGTCCACCCCACTTGTAGGGGGTCCAAAGGTGATCCCCCAAGTTGAAAATTAGTAGTTACATGTTGCAGGATGCCATATTGTACAAAAGGAACCATGAAGGTATCTACCTAAGATGCCTTGGTAAAGAAGAAGTTGAACGGGTCCTCTGAGAATTCCATGATTAGTTCATAACTGGTCACGATTCTGGTTTGTCAACCGCACATAAAATATTTAGATCTAGATACTATTGGCCCATGATTTTCAAGGATTATCATGGTCGTGTTCATACCTATCACGTATGCCAGATCGGAGGCACCTGAGAAAGTAATGTTGTTGTCCCATTGCAACCTATTTTGGAGGTAAGGCCATTCACATAGTGGGGTCTTGAATCCATTGGTCCGGTAAGCCCTCCATCATCTACTAGACATAGGTAAATTCTGACCACTTTTGATTACTATACTAGGTGGATAGAAGCAATCGCTTGTAGGCAATGCACAACTGAAGTAGTCACTAATTTTTTGGAAGGTTTTATTTTAAATCACTTTGGTTGTCCTTACCCCATAGTGTGTGACAATGGTCTTGCCTTTGCTTCGTTAAAATTTGCAGGTTGGGTATTTGATTATGGTATCGCCCTTAATTTTTTCTCCAACTATTATCCTCAAGGCAGTGGTCTTGCTGAGTCAACCAACAAGAGCTTGATCACCGTGATCAAGAAGCTACTGGATACGAATCCTAAGGACTGGCATACCCAACTCCATTTTTCCCTTGGGGTAGATCGCACCCGTCACAAGGTAGCCCTTTGAGATTCCCCGTACCACCTTGTTTATGAATTGGAGCCCGTCTTTCCCATACATTTGAAGATCCCTACCCTCTAGTTCATTAACGATTTTTATGAAGGAGGAGACCGTAGAGAAGCTTGCCTTGTTGAGTTGCTACACTTAGAAGAAGTATGAGACCATGTAATAGAAATTTTTTCCAAACATCAGGGTGTAGTCAAGAGGTGGTTCGACCACCGAGAGCCAAAATTTAGGCCTTCCACAGTACTGATCTAATCCTGTATTGGGACAAGGCCCATAGAAAGAAAGGGGGACACAAAAAATTCGAAAAGCTTTGGCTTGGCCCCTTTCAGATTGCTGAAATCCTTGGAGATAGTGCCTTTCATTTAAAGACCTTAACAAGTAAGGATGTCCCACTGCCTGTCAATAGGCAACACCTTAAGCATTACTTCCAAGTCTGAGCTCTTTTAGAGTTGTCCATGTAAATACTTTTACACAGGTTAGGATAGGTTTCCCTATTTTTCTTTCTTTCTTTGTTTTTTCTTTTGATGAGGGTTCCCCTTGTTCTTGCTACGGTGGCCATTCTTAGCTAACGAATGGTTTTCCCTGCTACCCACTCTTTTTTGTTATCTAGATAAGCCTTCATTCCCTATTAATATTCTATGAAATATCCTAAGCATTAGTTTCCCCCTCTTTAACTCTGAACTAATCTAGGATGGTGTCCCATTTTAATTTCCTGCGTGTATCATGGAACACACAAAAACACACTTTAAAAGTTTTTTGAAGAATCATATGGTGATTACTGGGAAGGCTAGATAAGTGAAAAATCTAAAGTCTTCTCCAGTGACCACTATGATTTTCAAGCCCATAGTGAGCTTCAATGCTTACACAATTGAGCAAAAGAGAAAGAAAAGTACTGCAAATAAAATATCAAATGAAAGGAACGAAAAATGTAAATTCAAAAACCATATGGGTGTGAAAATATCTCTATTGGGCCTATGGACACCTAACTAGCAGTAGAGCGATGTTCACAAGGTCACAATGACAACTCTGTTAGGGCTATGGATTATGAATGACAGTGGAGCAATGGCTAGGTTACTTTTGGGGTCAGGCAAACCACGTAGTTTGTCCTTCCTGATCATTAGTTGTCCATACTATCTCAAAGGGAAGGAAATGAACTCACCATGCACACACTTCCATGGTAGTGTCGTGGCGCGATTCAATCTCGCCTTCTTTAACTTGTTCTTAGTTCAACCTTGGAATTCATCTTTTGGTGTACGAAACGAGGGATCATGGGTTTAGAATGAATATTTATCTTTAGAACGCCGGGAGAATCCTCCCAACGGAGTCGTCATTTGCTGTTCATATAGCACACACACCCCATTCGGAACGGGGACCCTCTCTTTCCTTTCACCTTGTCGGGTCCTTTTTGCTATTGCCTCTTTTTGCATGCCCCTATTTTGGTGTCCTTGACAGTCAACACGTTCTTCAAAGTCTAATTTTAGGTTGACCATATTTTTCCCCTCAGAAAGTTGCTAAGTCTTAAGCCCTTTCGGGTTTTCAATGTTAGTTTTCATTTCTGGCATTCATGGGACCCTCCAAGCTAAGACAATCGGGTTTCCCCTCTCGGGTTTCCCTTTCCGGATTTCCCTTGTGGCTTCGCCCTTCTGAACAACCGATGTTTGATGTCCTCCCGAACCTCAGACCCCGGTGCTTCCTTGGCCATCTGCATCACTTGTCAAAAATTGAAATGACTATGCTTCGACATCCTTCTAACCCTTGGGCTCCGGTTCTCTTACCATCGTCTTGGAAATTTAAGCTCACTTACCTCAATCGCCATCGTACCAATATTCATTAAGGGGTATTAATTGCACTTAGGGGCTATTTAAATGAGTTTCGACCTGTCATTTTCACATGTCAAGAAGAACTAAAGAGCACAGTTCGACCCTAGCAATCTCCGCCTCCGCGCTCGGGCTTAAGCTTCGTCATTCTTCAAGGAATCAAAATTTTGCTTCTTTGGGCCCTCGAGGTACGATCGTCGTCTGACTATCATTTCCTTTTGTAAGCTCTGTATATCAAAACTAGGTAACAAGGAGAAAAGGACTAGGAATATGGTAGAATAATTTCTCATATTAAAACCCACAAGTTTGAAAATTGAAAAGCAACCCATAGGAGTTTCAAATAAAAAATTAGAACCCTGTCGTCCCGTCACTATTCTTCGGGGCAGGCAACCACACCTCTTAGGCCCGAGCCTCTCCTTGGTCGTGACATTAACTTAGCTAAAAAATGCTCCAGTGGTGAAGCTCCTCCTGGCTTCTTTACCCCAGAGCTCATTATCCATTTCGTCATTTCTCAACGGTGACTTCGTTACATCCTCCCAGATCCCAAACCCCGGGCTTGCACAATCTGCCTAAAACTCTTGGTAAAAATTGAGCTTTGAAGTTGCCTTTGGACCTCAACCTTTGAACTTCCATCCTTGGGCCTTCGTCACCAATCCACCATTCCACACGGTCGCCACAAGACATCTTCTTGGCTCTCGGGCCCCAATTGCCCTTTCACTCTGCCGGTTTTAAACAAAGAAATTATAAGTCCAAACCTCGCTCGGACTCCGGCCTCCGGAATTCTGTCCCCGAAACTCTATCTTGCTTCATTCGTCCTGAACGGATGAACCTGTTTTCCTTTTCAAACACTAGGCCTCGAACCTCGATTCACCTCTAAATTCTTGGAAAAACTGATGAACCCACCTCGGGTCTGATCCGCGGGGAAGCCCATCCCAGACTTTCATCTGTGTTTTGCTGTTCCACACGGATGAACCTGTTTGGCTTCCCGACCCCTGTAGCTCGAACTCTGGAACCCCACCTTTGAAATTCCTTTTTCCCACCATTGTTCAAAATAACTGACCCTTGATATCTTTCCTGCAGTGTAGGCCCGAATGCCTAAATAATGACTCAAATGACCTCCAAATTGAAAATGGATTTCAACCCATGTGCTTAAAATTGAGCTTCTCCCACATGAACCCTTTTTTAAGAAAATCCAAGACCGGGGGAAATCATTTAGGAATCCTTGCCCTATTTTCCCTTTCAAAAGGACATTTTGGCAGGGGAAGTCTGTCTCCTGGGGGTCCCGTGTCACCCATTTGCCTTCCAGTGTTATTTTAATAAAGTGTTAGACTTTTCTTAAATGGAGATTGCGGATCTAACCTTGATTTGTTGGAGTTTTTCTAAGGCCGCATCCTCATGTTTAATTTTTCTAACTCCCATCTCTTTGTGCAAGATTTATGGAATCTGGTGCAAAAATTTTGGGGATAGCCAAGGACAAATGGAGAAGAACTTCCAAAACTCCCCGAGGCAAGGAGGACAAAGACCAAATGAGGTACCAATTCTAGGGAGTGCCATTGCACTCCAAAGTTACAACTAAGTGGAAAGATATCACAGACACCAACATCAGACATGTCGATATTCATGAATTCACTCAAAGAGTCAAGATAGAGCCAAAGACCAAGAACGCCAAGCTAATCAGAAGCAACGGACTAGCTAATGTTGTGGGTTTCCCTCTTGCCTTGATTCCCCAGAGCTGGTGATGGCTTGTAGGGAGGAATACCAAATTGAAAGAAGGACCATTGTGGATAGAGATGACAACATCCTTATTGATATGTCCCCTCTAGGGATAACAAAAACCTTCCACATACCTATCATCAAAAGCATGGAGACCCCAACTATTCGAGAGTGCAAGGAATTGTGAGATGAGGATCCTTTGAAGTGCAAGAATTTGATCAACCAATATTGGTTGGAGGAGAAATGGGGCAGTGCTGCCAAGGTTCCTCAAGAGCTCTACCGCAGTGACTTCTTCAAAGATTACCATGATCTGGTTACCCTGTTGAGCAGTGTAATGGGCCTTCCTACTGTGGCCTTCTTCCAGGAATGGATGATGTATTTCACTGAACAAATTCTCCATGGAGAGGACACCGCATTCTATTGGGGAGAGATAATTAGTAATTGCTTCCATGAGCAATTCGTTAATGTAAAAAAGACCTCCATATTCTACATAACATCCTACTTGGTATATTTTCTTGCCAATCGGCAATATTACAGTGGATTATCTGTAGTGCCCAATGAGATGCTAGGAAGAGAGCTCAAACCATATGACAAGTACTGTCAGCCGCAGTATATAGATTTCAAGAGGGATTACTGTAGGGTAAATGATGCGTTTATCGCCTACATCATCCGACTACTTGGAGGTGATTTTGAGAGAAGATTCTCTCATAGTGCTAGGGCCCTCCTCAAACATTACGCCTTCTTATTCATCCAGTTCCCCAAGTTCACCTACCTTCTCACTGAGGGATTCTTTGAAAGGCCGAATAAGCTGCCCCGGTACCCTAATGACCGGATTATATTATTGGAACTATCTTGGTAGCTATGACTTAAACACAACATTCTAAGCAGTAAGAATCTAGTGGGGACCCCTTATCCCCTCACACTCGACCAAGGAATGTATGAACTTTATACTTCCCAATGTGCAAGCATTTCAGAGAAAGAGCTGGTTGAGTACCACTTCAATCCACATACAACCCGATAGAAGATGGACCCATATGACCACATTAGGAAGGAAATTGGATAGGAGTATGCCCACCTCCACCATGTCAAGGATTTCTAGGCCAATTGCAAAGATTATTTTGAAGTGTGGGTAAGGCACTATATGCGTATAACCACGTACTTTGTAAAAAGGGTGAACTTGTTTCCGATGCTAGATCAACAAGAAGAAGAGGACACCGTGATCAAAACAAGATACAATTCTATTGTGAATTTACGATTTACTTTAATTGATTGGAGTGAGCAAGAGGTTGATGACCTAGACATTCTTACCAAGCCCATTGAGGCTTGAACAAAGCCATCGATTGATGGGCAGGTTGCTCGTTTGAAGCAATAGGGACTCACCTTGGCATTCAAGGGGATCGAAAGCGAGCCAAGTGGTTTCAATGGTGGGATGGTTGCTACTACAACTGGAGAAACATCTAGGTCCCCACCATCTATAAGGTTGAAGAAGAGAAAGGAGTTTAATGAGCAACAACCTAACCTGAAAGTGTACGCTAGAGAGGCCTCAAAGGGTGAGCCTCCTAAAAAGCATAGAAGAATGAGCAACATCACTGAGATGCCAGTAATACTTGAAGATCCACTCCACAAGGGCAAGGAGATGGAACCTGATCCACCAAGATCTTCCCCTGCTTCATCTGCTGCTGCAACTGTTATTGCTATTTCCACCACCCCACCTATTCCACATGCAATAGTTGCTTTTTTTCCGCCCGTGGTGGAAATTTTTGTCCACCTCACCTCCACTTCTCCCATCAAGTAGGTCATATCGATGGATTCATCCTCTGCCACTACCTCACTAGTTTTTTCATCCTCCATGTCTCCTTCCTTTTCTCTTTCGACTACCGCCACTATAACTGCAATGCCTGTCCTCGCTCTCCTGGAATCCTTCATCAAATATATGTAGAATGTGTCATCTGAAATTTCAGGAATGTTTTCAAATCCAATGGTGCAAGATGCAATTTCCCAAGCAATAGTTAACACCCCAGTTCATCCTCCTCCTATAGATCCAACTAGTATGGAGGCTATGATGCAAATCTCCGATGAGATGGAAGGAAAACAACTAGATGTAGCTAAGAGATTGGAAGATGAGGAATTTGAGTATCATGAGAACCCAATATACAAAAATTGGGTGATCAATGAGGTAGCCTATGAGTCTTCCAGTGATGACAGCGAGGGTCTAGGCACAAACATAATTCAAGAAACAACTGATCTGGAGCTTGATGTGGAAGGGGACAAACAACTTAAGGAGATTGAAAACAAAGAGGCTGAAAGATAGCCTATGGTTGAAGAAAGAGTTTCTGCTCCAAAGATAGAGGGTGATAAGTCTCTAGTGGAGGGGCATGACTATGCCCTTGATCATGGTGAGGAAACATCCTTTCATGAAGGTAGACAAGAGGATAAGCCCGAGGAATGTGGGCATGATCAAGATAAGGAAGAAAAGGATGCTGAGGGAGAAGACCACCCTCGCAAATGAATTCCCACCAAATCTCCCATCAAGCGCATAATGCTCATACAAGACTCTAATGAGGACAGGGAATATACAAGGATTGAGCAAGAGGCCCTCAATGACAATAATGTTGAATTCAGGGTGGAGGACAACAAAGATCAACATGAATCACCCATGGAAGGGTCCCCAATGCCTGATTGGTTGGAAAGGTAACTGGAAAAGAGGACTCTCGCTCTGAAGGACCCAAAAGAAAGATTGGAGGAAATATTGGATAGATCTCAGATTGGTACCAAGAAGGAGAAAAGGCCTAGAATCATATCAAAGGTAACGACGGATGCCTCCAGATGCCTCTAGATCTAGGGTTGTATGAATAGCTACGCCGGTGGTTGGAGAATGAGTAATAAGCTACAACATTTCCACCATTAGCTTGGGAGTGGCCACCAGAGAGCAAAAGGTTGACCATCTCCAGGAATTAGTCACCACAGTGGTGCACCTCATTCAGTAGGATAAAGTTTCAAAGGAGGAGCTTAAGGCATAGGTGGCTGATTTGACAACCTATATTCAACAATGGTCATCCCTGGAGGAACAACCCACCACATCCTCAACCCTACCATAGTTTTTGTCCAAAGAATAGATTAACAAGATGGAAAAGAGAAAGAACTTGGACAAGACCACAAAAAATTGGTTCTGACAGGTCTTGGATATTGGGAATACAGGTATCAATTTGGTTGTTCAAATAGTGAACAAGTTCTTGGAAGTACAAATGTCTCTTGAAGGTATGGGGCAAATTTGTATTGAGTTCCCAAAGAAGTATGGGGCTGCTTACCCAAAAATTGAGGTTATCCTCACACTACTAAGTGCGGTTTGGGAAAAGGAGTTTTCCTTCAAGGATGATGACCATTGGTTGATGGATGTGTGGAAGCGAGACTTCAATCACCAAAAGGAAAGGTTGGAATAGGTACTTGAGCAAGTAACTCTAGATATTGAATGGGCCAAGGAGGCCAAAGGGGATTGTTTCTGATACCTGAAGTTGATGATGGGGTATTAAGTGCCTACTGTCATGATCAATCCAAAAATCATAAAGCCTCACTTCCGAAAGAGGATGTAGGATGGGATGAAAAATCTATTCTATTCAGAGACCACATTGCCCAGTATGACAAGGAATGGGAAATGCTTGTTAACAATTCCAAACAATTGATCTACCAAGTGCTGAGATTCGACATCATTGAGGTTGACAAGTTTTGGTCGATGATCTTGAAATTCATGGATTATGTAGCTTCAAAGAAGCGGGAAGGCAACCCTGTTATTGATGAAGAATCACTAAAGGAATAGTTGTGGCAAAGAGTAATCAGCAAGAAGATGAAATTGCTATAGTGCCACCACTAGAAGACAAAACAGGGATATGGAAAAAGTGTATTTTAAAAATGTAATATATTTGGGGGTAGGTGAAACCCTGGTGTAAAGTGAATCTTGGCCACACAATGAGATTAAATATTGGCCACTCATTTTTCATTTTGAAAGCTATAAATACAGGTCTCTTCCTGCCATTTAGAGAGAGTTGAGTTGTTGTAAAGACATGCTGCAAAAATTGCAATAGAAATACATTGATCTTGGTAGATTTCTGGATTTCTTCTCATGTTTCATGATTCTTCTCTCATAAGTTAATATTTTAGTTTGATTTAATTTTTTTTTCTAGTTTCCTTTTAGCTATCCTTGGTAGATTTAGTAATGTTGTCCTTGGTTGTGAAGAAACTTGCTATGTGTGTTATTTTCTTGTCCATACTTTTAGTCATTTGCTACTGGTAGATGGCTGTGTAAAGTTAGTTTGGACTCTGATTTTATAGATGCTCTTTAAACTTTATCTTTTTTCATACATACATATGGTGAATGAATGATGAAATATCTCTAGTCCTTAGAAGATAGCATAGGTTTCATGGCATTGTGAAATTTATGATTAAGTGAAATTCTATTTTAAGAAAATTGTCCACAACAAAAACCTCCATGATCACTGTTGATTGGTAGTTGCATTTATAAGAACTCTCTCTCTCCCCTTCCATTTTTCATTTTTTTTAGAAGTGACCTATACTAAGGTTCATTGCACATTGTAAAGCCAAAAATTAAAACTGAAATGGAGTTCTAGACTGTTGTTTGATCCTTTGGAAAAAGTGCAGTAATTTCCTATCTGAAGAACTCTATTCATAGATCCAATTCTCCTCCAGATTAGTCCATGTAAGTCTACCCTATGATTACCATCAAAAATAACATCAACATCAAATGATACATTCCATGCAAGTCATGACCCGACACCCGAGATACCTTGGGGTGATTTTTAGCAACTTTTTGGATATCTCCTTTCAAGAGAGGTAATGAACCAACACATTGCCTGTGTTGAGAAAGTGTGTCAAAAAACCCCATCAAAAAGGATCACTTTCAATACCCAAGTTGTATTGTTCGACCTCATTTAATGAATCAAAGTTTACAAGTTGCTTCTTGACATAGAGATCATGCTTGCAAAGAGTTTCTTTAGTGACACCAATCCTTTGGGAATTTTATTCCCTTTGAGTTGTAAGAATTATTCACCTTTGAGTAGATCTACATCAGAAATGGATTCTCAAGGAGGAGAATCACTTCCTTCAAAGTACAATTCATTGAAATTTTTTTCCTTTTCCAAGAAGGCAACAATCTGATGATCATTGTTGAAAATTTACCAGTTCTCTGAATTATCGGGGACACTTGGGAAAAAAACCAACTCAATTGTGTATGTAGAACCTTGAAAATATTTATGCGATATGAGGAGCATAGCTAAGACTACTAAGGAATCAGCCCTATCATTGTATTCCCTTGGTACCATAGAGATATTGAAGGCTTGAAATTATTTAATGGAATCCCAAACGAGATTGTGATAATGCCTAGGCCTATCATTATTAGTTTGATACAGGTTCCTTATCTGACATAATATTAGCTCAGAATCTACTTGTGCATGAATATTTTTTATACCCTTATTGCATGCCACTTGCATTTCAAACAACAAGGCTTCATACTCGACGGTGTTATTGGTGTTGTCAAATTGCAACTTGAGAGAAAAAGGGAAAAAAATTCCATTAGGGGAAATAAAAACCATTCCTTCTCTAGAACCGATTGAGGAACAACTACCATCAAACTCTAGCAACCAAACACCATTTGGATCATCGGGGTTGACGGTTGAAAAAATCTATAGTTTCTTCTTTTTTTGAAACTTCTGGATCTGACGTTGATGAATCATCTAGTGATGATTCGTTTGTTATGGAATGAGATTCAACACTCTCCAACTCATGTGTCATTGAAGTATCACCAACCTCTTATTTTTGTAGATAGTAAGTTCCCACACCTAAAGACTCGAACAAGATTTGAGCTCTTGGGTCATCTGATTGGGTTATTGAAAACTTTGCTTCCTTTCCAAGAATCAAATTTTGCATCACACCTTTCACCGGTATTCTAGCTTCAGACATATCCATACTTAACTCTCCTCCAAAATCCTTGCATAAATTGCGTCTAAGGAGGATTCTGTAAGATGCTGGTACATAGGCCACTAAAGCCGTCATCTTTGTCTTTTTATCTGGGTAAGAAGTAAACACATATTGCGCATCTTTGATATGACCAATAAAGGGAACTTGTTTATTCTCCATGGAGAAACAACAGCTGAAATGTTTGGTCATATCTAAACCTAAGGTAGTAGCTAGCTTGGCGGGCATCACATTATCGGATGCACTAGAGTCTATGACACAGTTATTCAGTTTGAAACCATTGACCAATAGAGAGATGAAAAATGGATCAATGCATCCTGAAGCTGTTGGAGGATTGGATACAAGATTATTCTGTGGCACTTTAGGCTTAGGAGTAACATGAACATCATGGGGTAAATCTTGAGTTGGAGTAATTCCTTGGTCTTGGACATACTTAACAAGCCTACCAAATTGGTTGGGGTTAGCTTTGAGGTATTCAGCCTTGGACATCTGGACTTTGGTTTTCTTAGCATAGTCAATGATGTCAAAGGCCTAGAAAGAGTTTTGTAGACTACAAGTAGTGACTTCACTGATTGGTTTGATGAAAGGCATATTGGTCTTCAAAATTGGAGGATTGGCTTTAGGGACAACAAGATTTGACCAAGAGGGGTGAGGTGTACTTACTTGCAGAATTGCTGCTTTCTTAGGTTTCCAAGGGAGACAAGAACCTCTTTTGGTAATTGTGACTGATGGCTTCTCCTTTTCAGGTGGAGAAAAAGCTTGAGCTTTGTCAAGATGGTTATGTTGATGCTGCGTGAAAACAACATATGTGTCTGTCACCAAGTCATTTTCCTTCTCTTCATCCACTATTTGTAAATAGCCAATCATGGAGTCACCAGCCAATTCTATTTCTTCATTTTGGAAGAGATGCACATTTTCTTCCTTAGGATAATCTAACTGTGTATAGTCTTCTTGTTCAACTTCATTATATCCTGTGGCAATGTTATTAGGGGGAGCCTCAAGTGCAAGCCTACCTTGAGGTGTTGGAAGGCGGTTTTTATTTCTGTTTCCAACATAGTTAGGGAAAGTCCTTCTTGGGACGTCCTTGTAGGTGCTATTATTATTGGAGAATTGCTTCTTCAAAGCGAGGAGCTCATTTTCCAACCATTGCACCATGGGATATGTAAATTTGGAATCGGTTTTGGGGGTGTTGGCATTGGATGCTGAAGATCTTGATGCCTACATCCTTTTATTTGTGTTGAATTTTTCGTTAGTACTTATCTCTCCGACCATGATCATATCATCTTCAAGACTCATGGCCAATTGTTATGTTGCTTCAACATGGGCAATATTTTCCCTGCATAAGAAGAAACTTACTTTGGGTAACTGGGTTCTGATGAAAAAGTACTTCAAATAATGATATGTTGGTTTGGCATCCTGCGGGATCCATGGCACCAACTTGTTGAATTTGGCCATGAATTCTCACATGGGTTTGTGAGCTTCATTCCGCATGGTTGTGAGCTATGCTAACAAAGCAAGTATATCCTCAGGAGGCTTGAATCTTTCCTCAAAATTTGTTCGAAGAGTGGCCTAGTTGGTGATCAAGGCATTAGGAAGAGTGTAGAACCATTCAAAAACAACACCTTGGAGGGATTCGATGAAGAACCTTACAGAAACATCTTCATGTTCTATGGCAAGAACTCCACAAACGATGTAGAAGGCAACAATTTTCTCATCAGGATGTTGTTTGCTATCACCAATAAAATTCGGAAGGTGTTTCCTTGAAACATGTGGAAGATCATGCAAAGGTGCAACCAAATGAAGGGGGCTGAAAGTGTTCCCCCATGGTCCTACAGGTGGTGCGGCAATTACTGGTTTACAACAAGTACCCGAGTTGGACATCTGTTGTAGACAGACCAAATAAGTGGAAGACAAGATCTTTATTTTTGTGGAGGATAACTTGCAATATGTTACAATGGTGATTTTACTTGTGGAGACGTAAAATGGAAAATTGTGCTGCAACAACTCCTCAAAAAGTGGATCTGTAACTCCTTGATCCCTCAATCCTCGTGTATAACTTCAGTCTCCTAGAATGCAAATCTGAAAAGGATGAAGATTTAGAGAGAAAAATATACAAGATACAATAAGAAATTGGAAATCTTATTCACTTCAATCAAAAGTGTGAGGCTTGGATTGTGTGATTCATTCTCCAGTGGATTCGCCAAAAAATTGTTGGGTGAAAATTGTGTAATCAAATTTTCAACATATTACACAACGTAGACTTCAGCCACAACTATGTGAGATAAAATATCTCCTCTCATAAAGGGGAGGCACCTTTCTTACTACTAATAGAAGCTATGGTAAAACTAATAAATTATTTATAGAATGTACACTACACTTATGAAATGGGGGTGTGTGTTATATTCATACTTCTCTCTTTTTTCAGAGAAGATGTTTTACAATGCTTCACAATTTGGAAGTTCTAAATTTGATAAATTTAAACTTAAAAAAAAAGTAATATCAATATCTCTATCTTGTCAAATCAAAGTGTAGAGATACCGGATGTGATTTATAATAAACAAACTAAAGGAAAAGGGAAAGCTCACGAAGGCACAAAGTCATTTCGTAGCTTTTTCAATGATGGATTTGTGATAGACGTATCGTTTGTCGCATTAGAAGCACATAGTCTTCTTAGATGGAGAAATTCCTCAAACAACATGAATGATTACAAGCACAAAGTCTTGTAGATCTTTCAACCAAACTATCCAAACATAACGTAAATCTAAAGAAGAAATGCAACACAAAGTTTACATAAATTACTTGAAGGCCTTCAAATATCATTCACTAATCACCACCAATCTCACTCAAATCAAAAGAGAATTGATTCCAACACAAAGTATGGCATGCAACTTCCTTCTTTATTGATTAGATTCAAATTCACAAAATTGAACACAAAGTTTCAATGTTCATTTCAAAAGGGCAGCACTTCATTGTAAAATATTAAAAGGTAAAGATTACAATAGGATATTTTGTCTAGTCTTTCAACCTGAAGCCATGAATATAATTTTTCCTTCTTCTTCCTCTTGGATTTTGGAGGGGCTATCTCTTCAAGATCGAGCTCTTCTGAGGAAATCATTTTCTTTTTCTGCTTTGATACCTGAGATACCAACCAAGGGGGAAGAGAGGAGCTATGAGCTTCCTGGTTGACTGTCAACTCTTTTGTTGACCACCACTTCTGAAGGAATGATTGGTATAGAACCAATTGGTGAAGTATCCTTCGTTACTATTCCAAAAACCTACACATTAATCTGATTCTGCAAAGATTCATTCATAAACCTGTTAAACTCAACTTTTGAATTAAGATCATATGATGGAGATGACAAGATGGGAATAGATGATGGAGAACCTAAAAGAATTTCAACCGTTTGAATTCTTGTTACCGAAGGAGTATCAAGTGTTATTAATGCTGCAGGGAGTGGTGCAATGTCCACTACGAGTATGGTAGATGTAGGAATAGGTAACATGGGAAAAGGTGGCAAAGGAGTGTTTGGAATAGGAAGTGTATGAGGAACGTTTGAAATTACAGGTGATGATGACTGGGGAAAATATTCAACTACATTCTCGGGTGGAGACATAGTTGTTCTTCATCATGCCTTAGTTCTTGTTGATCACTCTCTTGATCCTTTAACTCTTTTTCACCTTCTTTTTCACCTTTAGACTCATGTTCATATTTAGAATGTTCTTCCCCATCAAATTATGTCTCTTTTGAATCTTCATCTTCTGTAAATTTATCACTTGAATTTTCTTCTTCATCGGAATCTATCTCTTAAAAAATAGACAACTTTCCTTTCGAGCGGGATGGTTCAGATTTCGTTGTTTCTTCTTCACGGATGGCTCGAGCATCCCTTTTTCCAATAGTGAATTTAATCCTAGGGCCTTTTCTGGAAGAAGTTGGAATAGCTACTAATTTGTCTTTCATGCGGGATTCTTGTTGTCGATTGAATTGTGCTCTGAATTCTTCTCCTTCAGACTCTATCCTAAAAATTTTCATCTCAAAGCCATGCTTATGTAATCGTTCAACATTGTTTGCCAAAATTGGTGCCAACCTTTCTCTAATGGAAATGTTCTCCTTCTTAGATCACTGAATTGCAGGAAAATATTTCTTAGAGATTTGTTGTTCATTAAAAGCAACATTCATGATATTGCCAAGCTCTGTGAACTCCTTTGGTAGGTTAGCAACACCAAGATCTTTGATCTTTTGAATGGTCAACCTGCAAAAATCCATCTTATGGATAACCTCTTCATCTCTATAATCATCCCACATCTTCAAAATGGTATCCATGCTTGTGACCCTTTTTCAGCCTCTTCTTGACATCCTAGTAATCAAAATCAAGCCTATATTTATAACTCCTGATTGTCATGACCTGCATCTCAACATAGACTGATTTAGATTTTTATACACTCTTGATGGTGTACCTACCAATTGTCAATTGAAATTTAATTATAGGTTTGTGAATCCTTCGATGTTCGTTGTGGACTAAAATAAGATGTCTACATAACTCCATCAATATCCACTTGTCTGAAGGATATCTAGGCAACATATAAGGGCAAGCAGTGTACCATCCTACCCTTATGTAAATGAAAGTCGGGAATTGGAGAAATCTACATCCAAAGTTACTCACCACTTTGTAGGCCTTATCGGATACTCTCTTCTTCTTGAGAGTTGGGTCAAACCTAAAAAGAAAAGGTGCAAAGAAAGAATCCATAACCCTCCTGAAATAGTGAAGGATTTATTTAAGTTCTAGTTGGTAGAAATAATTGTACATGGGTGTAGATAACCCTAGGAATTGCCTCATCATGGCTACAATGTACACTAGGTAAGAAGTCATATAAAACTTCAAGGTGGTTGGCACACTGATCAATTGTTCATGAATTGCATCACTGATATGTTTGCCTCAGTCAATATGAGCCTTCTGCCTTCTTATGATTTGAATGTACTCATACATCCAATCCTGAAAATGAGATGTTTTAGGCAATCCCTTAACTCTTCTCAAGAGTATTATCATGTATGTGATATCTTCCTTGAAGTCATCTCGTGGAAGTCCCTTTGACCATCTTGAGATAGTATGCCTGGGTTCTTTCAACCATTGACTATTTATCAAGTACTTAGCCTTTTTTCAGATCCGAGTCATAGACTTCATGTGCTGATTGTACTGAAATATCAATGTACTTATCCATTTGTGGGACTTTGAAGATAATAACAAATAAATTTGGATCTAGTCTCAAAATCTCATGTGCAAAAGAATTAATGACGCTTGTGCTTTCCCTAATGTAGTGAGATGCAACTTCAAGGACAAACTCTGTATGATGTGAAGAATTAGGGAATGTAGAAACAAGGTGTAGGTTATTGTGCACAATAGCTTTTAGAGAATCTTCAAGTTGCTTTTGCTCGGTTCTCTTCATGAAATCAACGAGGTCTTGATGACCAACATCAGTGTCTTTGATCTCGTCCACTTTTGAAATTACTACTGTTGCTAGATAAATTCCTTGGTATTTGTATTTCATTTTTCCTTTAGCTTTTGAAGATGATTGAGGCTTCTTAGCTGTCATCTAAGAGCAACTGGATTAAGATATGCAATCTCCAAGGATCCCTTGACGTGATTTGAAAAGTAACTACAGATAAGAATCAACAACCATTAGTTGAAAAATCTGCATTGGGATGCATGAAGCAAGCAACGATGTCAAGAAAGCACAATTTGAGTGATGAGGCATAGAAAATGAGGTGGAAGCAGAGAAATGGGCTTCGGAGTCAATGAAGAGAATTTTCAGAAAGTGTTTAAGAAACAACTGGGAAAAGTGTGAGGGCACTGAAAATCAGTGCCCTTGCACTTAGAAGAAAATAGACTTTGGTGCAATGGCGTTGATGTTCAGTGCCCTTGCACCAAAGTGTTAAAGAATCATACTAATGTGCCAGTGTGCTGAAAATCAGTGCCTTGACACTTTGCTTTATACTTGGATGTTTGTAAAGAGTGTAGGGGTGGATAATTTCAACACCAAAGCATTTGAAGAAACTGAGATCCCTGCAAGGTATGAGAAAGATCTTTGAAACAAAGCCAATGTACATGTATGTTTCTTTAAAAATGAAAAACTCTTCGTTAATTAAAACGAATGTATTCAAAATATCACTACACGCGTGGAGGTGTAGAAGACATAAAAAAATGGAAGAAAAAGACTCAGACTTGGTGAATCTCTTAGAACAAGGGAGGAAAGAAACATGTGAATGGAAGAAATGTGATTGAGGAAAGCAATGATGAAAAAAAACAAATGAAAATATCGAACGTGCTTAATATAAATGGTGAATCATAAACTAAGATTATGAGAAGGAACAAAATGAAAATGTACCTGAAACAATCAAGTGAATTCAAAACAAAAACTGGAAGAGGTCTTGAAAACACGGGTTTTGCTTGAAGAATGGATGCCCAACACTCTTGGAGTGAAAGAATGAAATAAAAACAACTTGGAATCAATTTTAAGTGATTTAGAAGTGAAATGGTGAACTCAAGTCAAGCAAGCACGATTCATGGCATAAAAAGTGGTGAAAACTGAAAAGCGTGCAATAAGTTGGAAAAATGATGCCCATGTTAAAAATTTAAGTCAAAATTACTTTAAGTGTAAGGGAGCTAAAATTTAGCACCCTTGCACCAGATTCAAAAATCACTTAAGTGCAAGGGTGCTGATTTTTAGCGCCCTTGCACTTTTGACACTTAGAAAAAACTTTGGTTAAGTGTTGTAGCACTCTTTTTTAGAGCTTTTGCACTTTGGACCGTTTCATGAAGTATGATCAGTGATAATTCGTGTGAGTACTCATTTCAAAGTTTTTTGTGAGATGAAAACATGGGGATTCTCAAATTGACTATCTGAGACTTTGGAACACATTTTGAGGTGGATCAAAAATCTCCTTATTTTGCATGCTTGAACATCACGAACCTAGGAAACAAACAAGTTTCATAGGGGCCTTATCCATGGAACAAGCACTGCTAGTTTCTGTGATAACAATCAGTGAATCATTTTCCCAGGGGTGAATGGGGCCTAGTTGAGGGTTTTGAACAATTAATTTATAGATTTATGAGTTGATTCCTATGGTTTTTATATTCTGGACTGAGATGGGTGATTGCAATTTGAATTTTTTATAAATTTAAGTCAAAATATTAATGAAAAATAGTGATGAATGAAAAACTAGGAGACCTAATTTGATGTACAATTTTTATTCTTTTTTGTAATGAAAATGAATGATGATGCAATTTTATGTAAATGATTTACAAAATGATTGATTTTTTTGTATTTTCCAAATTTTAAGAGATTCAAAAATGCAATCCTAAAACCCTAAATAAAATGTAAACTAATGCAGGTTAAGGAAGCCTAAATGAGATTCAATTCAATTAAATTAAATGCAAATGAATGCAAGATCTAGATCTAGGTCTGAAATAGAATCCAAAATCAGAAAGAAACAATGCTCAAACGTCGGATTCACCAAAATGAAAAGAAGAAAAATAGGTGCATCGATAGAAAATGAAGTGGAATAAGGTTATGATGGACCTATCTTCCTCAATTCATTAGGAGATGAGACCCACATAGAGACTATCCTTACAACCCTTAGGTGAGTCAACTCAAGATGTGAATCTTCAAATTTCCTTATGACTGAAGGACAGGGGTCAATGTCAAACAACACTTTGTGGAGAAAAACTAAAAATAGTAAACTAACACCAAGATGCAATTTAACACTTGAAACAAAAAATTTAAACTCAATGCTGACAAAACCTACAATAAAATTGAATATCAGAGAAGGGCAGATGTGAATGTACCTTTCACCAAAAGTCAGTTTTTGAAGCTGGTCTGGGACTCATTCACCCATGGGTGAATGGGTCCTTTGTTAGGGTTTTTTCTGCAACTTTTGGGAGCCTCTGGTCCTATCTTTTCACTTCCATATTCTTCAGGTTTCAATGTTGGAAAGTGAAAAATAAATTCTATAGATAATTTTCCATGAGATGACAACTTTTATGAAAAAATTTACAACTTTTTCAATTCTTCAAATTTTATCTTCAAGAGATCTTCAATCTTTCTTCCACCTAGATCTACAAACACAACATGAAAAGGGAAAAATTGTTTATTTTTGGTGAATAGGGTTTTGGCTTGGTCAAACCCTATTTTGGTAATCAAACCTTGAAATGAAATGAAACATGAAAGAGGGGATGAATAATGAACAAATCTATTTTACTACTCAACAAACCCTTGAATAAACATTGAAATGGAAGTATACAACTTGCATGAAATGGCTTCAATGGATGTGGATCTTGACACTTTGAATCTTTCTTGAAATAATGGCTTTGAATTCTTGAATGGATCATGAAACCTAAATCACCATATTAGCTCCAAAAACATGCATGATGCAAGAAGAATTTGACATGACAATTGGATCTTGAATGCTGCAATAAAACTCTGATAATTATTCTCTTGAATGCCTTTGAAGCTATCCAAAAATTCTCTTGAATTTGTCTTATGAAGTCTCATAAAAATTCTCTAGATTGCTTAAATGAAACATAGTGAAATGACCTTATATATATATATATGTATCCTCAATTTCCCAAAATTCAAATATCACAAGCCGATATCTGAATATTAACTTAGAGATATTAAAATCCCACCAAAAACATAATTTAAATTTAGGTCCTAAGGTCAAGGGATGACCCATTCACCCATGGTAAAATGGGTCCTAGGTCCCTAAACCTAGGACACAAATTTCTTGATGAGAAGTGTTATGTTAAGGCATTGATGAATGTTGGGTTTCCTCTTCAAAAATTGTAATGAAATAGGCTTGGTAAATGAATTAAGGGGCCAATTAAGGAAAAAGAAATCTGAATTAATTAAGGGGGCCATAAAAAAGTGTGAAATTCTAAAGGGGTACACTTTACAACACTAAATTAAGGCACATTTAAGTCCAAATTAACTAGGAGGACCCAAATAAGTGTGAAAATGTGAAAGGGATACATTTTTCTACACTACACCCCCTTACCAAATCTGTGAGGAATGTAGTTTTGGATATAGCACACACAATTAATGGATTCTACCTAGAAAGGTGGTGCCAAATACTTGGAGTGAATCATACAATTGGCCATCTCTTTCAAGGACTAATTATTTCATTATGTAACTCCATTCTATTGTGGATTGTAGGGAACTATATGCTACAAATCAATGCCCTTTGAATTATAATACTACACAAACTTGTGGTTGGCATAATCCCCCATTATCTGTATGCAAAAATTTGATAAAGTTTCTAGTGTATTTCTCTACAAAATCCTTGTACTCTAAGAATGAATCAAAGATATTAGACTTCTATTTGAGAAAGTACACAATAGCGTACCTGGAAAATTCATCAATGAATGTCAAACATATTGGGCTCTACTAAAATATGGCTACTAAAATGACCTTGCTAAATCACTATGTACTAGATCCAAAAGATGTGAGGCTCTCCAAATTTTTCCTTTGTCAAACTTCTCTTCATTATGCTTGCCAAGAATGCATCCTTGACAAAAACCATCATAAAAGAGCTATAGGAAATCTTATAACCATGTACTATTGGCTGAGCTATTGCAAGTAGCGATAGTTCAAGTGGCTAAACCACTTATGCCAAAAATTACTCAAATCATTTGAATGAGTGAGTAGAAAAAATGAAGGTGGATCAAGAACAAAGTGAGATAAAAAATTTAAGTCTAAAATGATGATCTTCTCTCCCAATTGCAACTCTAGAGTCATTCTGCAACTCATGAATCACCACTGAATCAAGGGTAAACTAAACTCACTTGCCTATACCTATGTGAGTGATTTGATAGATTGATAGGAGATTAGTTGACAATGAGGTAATAGGAACAATATACACTCTCCCACACACCTCAACTAGAGTGTCATCACCCTTCAAAATGGAAGGCATAGTACATGGCTCCAAAGATGCAATATCATCCTTAGAAGAAGCCATGTGGTGTGAAGCACTTGAATCAAGAACCCATGTGGAAGGCAGAGAAGTAAATGATACAATATCATTTCCATTTACTTTCTCCTTTCTATTTTCTTTGGCCTTGTGAAACCTCTCATCTAATCTTTGTTTGATGGAATCAAGAACACTAAGATTATTCTTCTCAAGAATGTGTGTCAAGTTCTCTACTCGTTTCTTTAAACATTTATGCTCATCATGGGTAGGTTGTTTATAATAAGCATATTCTACCTTCTCTCTCTTAGGCTTGTCACCTTTTGAAGATGAGGTTTCATTAGCTACCTTTGTAGTAGCTAATTTTTTATCATTTTCTCCTTGCCATTCTTTTGTTTGTTATCCATATTACTAATTTTTCCATGTTGTTCATTTGTGCCATGGTTGGTAACCAAGGCATGTGACTGAGAAGACTTAAGAGTGACCATCTAAATCAGATTATCTTGCTCTCATGTGAGAGAAGTAGAAAAATCATCCAGAGATGGAAAGGTGAATTTGGAACCAAATGCATCCTTAGTAACATAAAAGGTAGAAACAAATATTGAATGTTCAAAACTTATCTTTGAGATAATACTTAGAATTATTTGTTCATATTTCTTCTTAATCCCATATTGCTTTAGTTTTAGCCTTCGTGATTTCAATTTGGTGAAGAAATCTTGAATTATGTTGAAGTTTCCTAGATTTAAACTAATTAGTTTATTTTTCAACATATGACCCCTCATTGAATCTTGAGTGCTAAAAAGAGTTTCTAGATTTTTCCATATTTCATGGCTTATGTTAAACCACTTAGGATTTTCTTCATCTTTAGTAGGTTGAATTTCTAATCCCATTTTTATTCTATGCAAACCAAGAATTCTTAAGTGAATTTGAATTTTAGACTTTCACTCAAATTAGTTGTATGCACAATTAGAATATGATTTTTTGTTGAAGCCACGATGAAGAAATGTAAAAGAAAGTGCAAAAAAAAGTGAACACAAGAATGCCAAGAACACCACACCCTTTTTAGTAGTATCAAAAATCACCCCCAAAATATTATAAGGTTGGCACTTTATAGTTTAGTGCATTTACAAAAAACAATCCAAGATACAATGCTCAATAGGATCAAAATGGCCAAAATTAAAAATCTAATAAAAAATAAATGTAAGAAAAAATATGGAAAAACTAGCCTTCTAATTGTGTATTTCTCTTCACCACCTTTCTAATGCCTATTTCTTTCCAAAATTCAGAGCACTAGGGTGAAAGTTATGGCTTATTAAAGATTCAACCTGAAATATATGGTACAAAATGGCAAAAAATATTTTCAATACCTCTATGGATGGAAAGTGCTTACCTCCAAATTTTTGGTGATATCTTATTTTCGAAAAAAAGACATTGTGGAAAAATATTATGCAGGTTTATAAAAGGCCCAATTTTTCCTATTGGAGGGCCTTGGTGGTGCTTAGGCAACACCACTAGCTAAGGTGGCACCTTGGGTGGGTGTGGGCAGTACTGGAGTAGTGAAGTTGGAGGGTTGGTGGAGCTATCACAGTTTAGGTGTTGATTGTTAGAGTGACTATCGTGGTTAAGGTTAGCGAGTCATAGTTATACCACCACTAGGTGATGATTATTGTGGTTTATATCATTGCTTGTGGTTTGTAGGACCAGTATTAGTTGGTGGATTGACTGTTGCTACCCAATGGTCTACAATCTCATGGGGCTTTGGCCCAAGAAAAAGTGTATTAGTGTTACGCTCTAAGCCTTAGTGCAACACTTTTAAATTCTTAGTAATTTTTTTTAACTTTTAGGTTGTGATGAAAATACCGATAATAATAATTTTTTCATGATTTTTTAATAAAAAATCATACAACCTATAGGTTGGGGGGCTATATGACCCTCCTGATAAATTTTTTTTCCTTGGTGGCTTTCAACTCAAAATTTGGGTGCATTTTATGTCAAAATTCATCTCCTTGTCCTCCCAAACACAATGGAAAGGTTCTTTTTTATCAAAAATGATTTGATAAAAACTTTTTTACTAGATCTGAGCTTCAAACCCCCATTTGCAACTTTGTCAAATAATCTCCAATTTGGATGAAACAAAAGCCAATATTGAATTTCTTGAGCCTTCTAGACATGTTGGAACAACAAAAATTACCGCTAGTATAATTAAAAATATTGAAATCATTTGGATCTCACAAAATACATATGTAATATGAAGAGATTATTAGATCTTTGTAAATCCTTTTTGATTCTCTGGATTGTTCAAAATTTAAGAGAAGAGCATAAAAGAATTTACAAGATCTTACACAAAAAAACTCAATATCTCAATTAGGAATCTATAAAAATAGATTTCTCAAAACAAAAGCTTTGATACCATGTTAGAAATCTGAAATAGACTGAATAACACAAGAAACTTTTTAAGAGAAAATCAGACATAAATTGGAAAAACATAAATAATGCAAACCACAACTCTGAGAGATTATGTAATGTCAAGATGACATAATTGCATTAAGAGTTTCCCAGATGTAAGAGTATGCAAAAGTATGAAAATACAAGATAGTTAGTGAGTTTATATAGAAATAAGGAAAGGATTGAGGTACAAATCCAACCAATAGGAATTAACCACCAAAAGTGGAGAATTTTACCAAAATTGAAGAATTCCACCAAAAGTGGAAAGTGTTCCATCCTTTAAGGAAGGGGACACCACATCACTTATCTCCTAGTTATTAAATAATAAAATCACTTTATTATCCTAATAAATATCAATAAAGGTATAGGAAATACCTATAAATAAAGGAAAATTAAATAAATCCCACTAGGAAATCAAAACTTACACTAACATTTTTTCATAAAGTTGATGATGCATGTACTTGTTATGAAAATTTGATAAAAATTCACATTGGCCATTTTATTAATGAATAATTTATTAGAGACATATTAATCTCACATCAACCATTTAGTAATGCAATATTTAACCCCAAAACTCTAGCTAAAATATCAAGCACTTATGATGTTACATGGCTCTTAAATGACATCTCTATTTTTTAAAGAAGAGTTGATGTAATGTTAAAAGATAAGTTAAATGATTTCAAGGCCCTCCATGAATTTTTGTTAGCTCCAATACTTGATGGTGTTTGTGAAGTTAAATAACTAGGTGACTAGAAGGATAATTCTTACAACTCTGATCTAGCTTTAGTCACATCCATTATTCGAGAAGATAAGGTGGATCCAATTTTGTCTAGTTTCAAGCTAGATAGGTTGCTAGAATTAAAGCATGGAATTGATAATTTTATTAAGGAAATGAAGGTACTCCTTGATATAAGGTATACATCTCATATGAACAAGAAGGAAAAAATATTAGAGCATAAATGGTTGTCGAAAGAAGAATATGTTGCATGGTAGGAAAATTATAGTGTGTGACATTGATTCTTTATGTCATTTGAAATTTATAAAATCTTCAAAGCATGTACATGATAGTATCCAAAGGTATTGTAGATAATCATAAATGACACATTTTTGGATATAAGATGATTAAGAGGAGCTAATTAAGATTAAGAATATGATTAAAGGCTTAATTAACCTTAGAATTTAGCTATAAAAAGGGACCATGAATTCAAGGGAGACCATAATTAGATATAAAGTCTTCCAATATTCTAAGAAGTTAGCTACAATTGTGCCTTGATATTTCTTTGGTTATTCAAGGTTCTCTTGCCTCAAAATTTATGAATTTCAAGGAAAAGAGTGAAGAATTATTCTAAGAAAAAGTGGAATTAGAATGAGGATGGCCTAGTCGATTGGAAATTTGAGAGTAGTCCCAAACTAATATAAGGATTTCCAATAGAGAATGATGTATTCAATTTCAAAAGGAGAGTTACACATTTTTCATTCCTTCCTCCCTTGAATCCTTAAATGTTCTTCTATCCATACTAGTGGATGTAGGTGAAGTGTAGGCCCTTGGAGGGAAACCTTTCATTTTTAATTGTTCTTTATTAGTGGCCTTGTTATATGAAAATATGGTGATATCACCATTTTTTCATTTCAATATTCATATCATAAACACATGTTAAGGTGTAATCATAAAAGAGGCATCTCTAAAAAATTATATTTTGATTGGGGAGATAAAATCCCTTTTTCATAAGATTGTCAAGAGTAAGGACCTTATTTTGAGCAAGGATCCAAAATACGATATTCACTTTGGGAATTAGCTCAAGGGGCCATAGATTAGACCAAAAGGGAGATTAACAATAGGGGTTCCAAAAGAATAAACTTAAAAAATGAAAAAAATAGGATCCAATTGGGGTAGATCACCAAAAACGTTTATCCTTATAGCATCAAAAAATGTCACCCTTGACAATTTCACATTAGTTTTAGCTCCCATATGTGCTTGGACCTAATTATGCATTAATTGGGCCAATTATATGAACATTCTTGAAAAACCAAACATGGGAAATCAAATTATACATTTAATATTTTTCCCTCGACACTTTTGATTATGAAAAATATGGAATCTAGTCTAGGGTGCATGACACTCTAGACCAACATTTTTGGCTCTAAATTTGAATATGTCAATGCCGATAATTTAGTATTTAAATTTCTAATTTCAATTGTCGACTGTCAGCATTTGGTTTTTGAAAAATTAGAAGAATTGCACATAAATATAAAGTATTTTCACCATTTTAATCTTAACAAGGACAAGCACTTTAATTGAGAAAATCAAGCATCCTAAGAAGCGTTCAAGAGTAGTCAAGAGAAAAATTATCAAGATTATTGTAAAATTTCATCATCCGAGAATTATTTATATGTGAGTTTTTGTTCATGTTTACATGCATTTTTTTATGTGCACTAACTATTGTAGGTGATCAAATAAATTGAATTCAAGCAAAAATTGATCTTTGAAGGTAACGAGTGTGACTTCAGTCCACAAGGAGATCAAATATAATTGGTGAGTTGCAATAATTTTGTCAATTGATTACTTATTTATCAATTAGCTTCTATCCGACCAAAGATACACTCTCTTTTATAATAATTTTCCATTGTGGAGGTAGAAATACCAACATAGTGTTTGACTTAGGAAAGCCCCTATATGACACAACCCTTCCTCTCCTCATATGTGTGCAAGTTGTAGATTTGAAGTGAGTTGGAGGAAGATTGAAGACTATTTATTAATTCATGCATCAAAAACCTACAAGTTGACAAGTCTTAGAATTTGTATCTTCTCATTAACAGATGAAGTTCTGACAACAAGACCTAGAGGATAGAAGCTACAAAATAGAGTCTTGAGGCTTTCATTTTTGGATTTGAGAAGAAAGGAGGACAATTTTGGATGTAGGACTCCCTATACTAGAAATAACAAGCCCAAATTTACATCCTAGGGGAATTTGTGTCTATCCTTCTCTTTTTTGGAATCAAATTTTGTTTGTATGTATTTAGTTTCTCGTAAATTATAGAAAACTACTACATTTTCATAATTTTCCTAGTTATTTCACTTGCATCATTAAAAATTAGTCATTTTGCAATCATAAATCAATAATACATCATATTAACATCCACACACACCCACACACTAGAAGGATTAGAACCTGGATCCATCATGTTGACTCTTCCTATTAGGATTTTTAGTCAAGTGGATTTGAGATTATATCTAATCCTCCAAAATTGGGAAAGGTGTGATTTAAGGTCTAGATCTGTTTTCCCAATCAAAAAATCCCTCCTATAGAAAAGAGGAATGTGAGTCCTAGAAAGAAAAGTTTAAATACTAGCGATAAAATAATACCTCTTAAACTATCTTTTATGCATATCCCACCCAAGATTTCTTTCTTCTCGACCCAAGGCAAAGGAATATACAATCAGTCTCAATCATAGTTGGAGAGAGGAGTCTTCAAAAGCTATCTGACCTCCCAAAATTTAATGGAGTTACCATCCTCCAAATTCAATTGCACATTATTTTTAATTATGTTCTAATAGCCACAATATTTTTCCACATTCAAGAACCAAGGCTGTGATCAGAACATTCTAAATAATATTGAAAGTTCCTATGATAAAATAAATACTTTCTTTTATTGATATGTGTCCACTTTTTATTCTCATCATTAGTCTCCAAAAAAATTTGGACATTAAGGAAAGATTGAACTCCTTAATCTTTCTAATTCCCAAACCACCCTATTTTTTGGAGCTACAAACACCACCCCATGCCCCCAGGATTATTTTTCTCTCCTTATTCTAGACCAAAGGATCACCACAAATTTTTTAATAATTTTGAAGAGGCTCATACCATAAATAGGAATTTTCTATTGAGTTGCTTTGATCGATGGAATTTTCCTATCCTGGCTTAATAAAGTCCCTTTCCACCCAGCCAAATTGAATTAAAAGTTATCAATTAACACCAACCAAAATGATTTTATAAATTTTACGAAGGATGATCTCCAAGACTTAGAGGGAAGGTCACCAATTTGGCACTGAAGAATTCAAGCAATATTTTTTTGGAAAGGGAATAAAGTGTTCATTAAGAAAATCATACTCATTGGAAGAATAATATTTTGACCTATATCCAACTCATAATTCAAAAATATGGATTTAATTTCTCTCACTTCTCTAACTAAGGACTCACCTATAATGATGGTATCATCCATAAATTTCTTGTGAGAAGAGAGAGGTCCATAAGAGATAGGGAGAATACCCTTTAGTATTTACTTATTGATGTCCTTTAAGATATTGCTTCCTAAATATTCTTCCATGAAAACAAACAATAATAGAGAAATGGGACCCATTGTTTAATGCCCCTTGAGCTCAAGAAGAACACCAAAGGAGAAACAATAACCAAAACAAAAAAATTAGGAGTTGAAACCATTTCAACAATTAAGTCCATGTCCTTAGCTAGTTATTACTTTTAGTAGAAGCTACCATAAAAACCTATCATAATATTTCATTAGGTCCTTTTTGAGTAGAAAACCTTAATTTTTATTAGCAAAAATGAATAAATAACCTCATAAATGGAAATAATGGAATCCAATTTTTTTTGCCTTAATCAAAGCCACTTTTCTACACAAAGAACTATATGGGAAGAACTAGTTGCAATTTGGACACCACGACCTTGGAGAAGATTTTATAAATAAAATAGTAGAGGCTAATAGGTCTAAATTATATGAAGGAAGTAGCACATAGCTTAGTAGGAATAAGAAAAATAAAAGTGGAATTCAACTCTTTCAACAATCTTCTACAAAAAACCTCCTTAGTCACTACTATAAAATCCTTGGTAGATATATCCCAAAATATTTAAAACAAGAAATAAGGGAACCATTATGAACTAGGCCTTTATTATTTAAAATGAGAAGACAACATATTTTTTCTCATCATCCATTAATTTTTTTCATAAAATAGAGTTATCTTCCTCAATTAGTAGCTTGGGAATCTCATGAAAAATATCCATTTAAACATCCAAATTCGTAGGGTTATCAAAAGAAAGAAGATTAGAGAAAAATAAAATTGTATCGTTGTGAATATCATAGTCCTTAGTAATCCTAATATCATTCAACCAAATTTACTTTATTCTATTAGCTCATCTATGTTCATGGTTGTATGGAGAAAAATCTTAGTATTTTGGTCTCCATTCTTAAGATATATTTCCTTAGATCTTTGTTTCCCAAATAGATAATGACAAGATAATGATCAATATCAATCCTACCTATCTCTCTCTCTCTCTCTCTCAGGTCTCTCCCACTCAATACCTATCTCTCCAAGTACCCTAGAGAGATAGAGGTAGAGAAAAGGAGAGAGATAAAGAGGGAGAGATAGAGAGGGGCTGATAGAGGGAGGGATAGTGGGAAATATATAAAGAGGGTGTATATAGAGAGTTAGAGGTAAAGAAAAGGAGAGAGATAGGTTGAGAGGTAGAGAGAGAATAGGAGGGGAAAAGATATATCAATATATATTGGGAGAGGGAAAGAGGGGGAGATAATGATATAGAGAGATATAGAGAGATAGGGAGATATAGGTATAGAAATATATGGATAGAAAAGGTATAAGGAGAGAGAGAATGAGTAAGAGGGAGAGGTAGAGATAATGAGATATAGATAGATATAAAAAGAGAGATAGAGAGATATAGATAGAGGGGGAAAGAGTGAGAGAGAAAGGAATTGATAGAGACAAGTAATAGAGATAGGGAGAGAGATATGGAGAGAGGGATATAGACAAAGTGATAGATATAAGGAGGCATAAATAGGGTGTGTGTGTGTATGAGGGAGAGAGAGATATGGAGATGAATTGATGAAAATGTAGATTATATAAATAGATAGAGGGAGGGAGAGAGAGAGAGAGAGAGAGAGAGAGAGAGAGAGAGAGAGAGAGAGAAGAGAGAATAGAAATATGGAGTAATACAGATAAAGTGAGATAAGGAGAGATATAGATAGAAAGGGAGAGAAATATGTAGAGATAATGATATAGAGAGATATAGAGAGATAGGTAGATATAGGTATAGAAATATATGGATAGAAAGGGATAAGGAGAGAGAGAATGAGTACGAGGGAGAGGTAGAGATAATGAGATATAGATAGATATAAAACGAGAGATAGAGAGATATAGATAGAGGGGGAAAGAGTGAGAGAGAAAGGAAGTGATAGAGACAAGTAATAGAGATAGGGAGAGAGATATGGAGAGAGGAATATAGACAAAGAGATAGATATAAGGAGGCATAAATAGGGTGTGTGTGTGTGTATGAGGGAGAGAGAGATATGGAGATGAATTGATGAAAATATAGATTATATAAATAGATAGAGGGAGAGAGAGAGAGAGAGAGAGAGAGAGAGAGAGAGAGAGAGAGAGAGAGAGAGAGAGAGAGAGAGAGAGAGAGAGAAGTAATGAGATATAGAAATATGGAGTAATACGGATAAAGGGAGACAGGGAGAGATATAGATAGAAAGGGAGAGAAATATGTAGAGATATATATAACCTGTGAAAGATAGACGGGAAGAGAAAGGGAGAGAGCTAGGTAGAGAGGGAGAGAGTGAAGAGAGATATAGATAAAGGAAAAGTAAGGGAAAAGTGGAGAGATAGGTAGAGAGGTTAAATGGAGAGGGGGAAAGAGGGAGAGATAGCTAAATAGATAGAGGGATATATATATATATGTTTTCCTAGTTCAACTTAGGTGAAGGTGCGCATAGGATCAAAGACAACAAGGATACCTTCTATGATGATTTATGAATTTTTTTAATTTCCTTAGTAATTTTAAAAAAAAAAATTCATTATTTATTACTTTTTCAATGTTTCAAGTCATTTAGGATGATTATTGCAAAAAAAACATGAAAAAAAGACTTTGTATGCAAGAATTATGAGCATTTAAAATTTTAAAACTTAAGGAGAAAATTAAAATTATTATAGTTAATTTTTTATGCTCAATATATCAAAATAATATGATCCATTGCGTATACCTTTGAATCTCTTTTCCAACATTTATAAAAAATCAAAATTTTGATCAATAACACAAATTTATGCCCATTTTACTGAAAATGATAGGATAATGATCAATATCAATCCTAGTGAGGATAGAAAAATAACAAAAATGAAAGGACAATAAATTTTGGGAAATAAAAGATCAATCAAGTCACATGTGGATGAGAGAGGCACCGATATGTCTTTTAAACTTGATGAAATTTTCTCCTTGGAAATCAAGATCTAAAAGAGCCTAATCATTAATGAAATATATCATATCTTCCTTGCTTTTCATAGAATAATGAGAACCTATCTTCTTGATTTCCCTCAAAGGGGTATTAAATTCATATATCAGGATGAATTTACTAATTGGATGGGGATATCTATAATTTCTCTCTAGCTCATCTATTTTTCAGGGGTATATGTATTAGATTAAATATGATCAATATAATCACTAATACTAGTAAATAATGCTACAGCATGATTAGATTCCTCAAATAAAGATGGTATATTCACCACTTAAGGATTATACAAAGTAGCAACACCACTATAGGCCTCATTATTGTTGACTACATGAAACCCACAATATTTAAAGAGCACATTTTTCACTTTAATTAACTATTCCACATGCATTTTGGATTCTTGGATCAAAATATTTTTGGTTTGTGCTCTCAAATCATATTTTATAGAAGGTATTTTTTATGATGATTATTGAGGCCTCTAACATTCCATGGAATGATTTTCATTACTTGGAACTAGGTATGCTCTTCAAACACATATCTATGATAATATACTACACACAATAAACTATTTACTTTTTTGATCTCTATCTGTGACATATTTTAATACAAATCTTCATATACTTTAGGATTCGGCCCATAATTTGCATTTCTTCTATTCCATGTATTCATTATAGATGTGGATTCCTTACTTTTCTCCTCAAGGGGAGTGGAAACCATCTTATTATTTTTCTTTTCCCCACTACCTATGAGAAATAAATCTTAAGGAGATTGTGTCCCTAATAAGCTTTAGTCCTAGGAAGCTCATTCACTTTCACATATTTATCATATTCCAATAACTTAGTAGGATGGTCATATTTATCCTAAAAAAAGTACAATACATCACTCCCTCATAGGATTGGGAAGCTTCAAACTCTTTAACTGTTTGAGATGCAATATTTATTAAGGGTGTAGTAATATTTCTCTACTTAGTACTAGATATAGTTGTAGACACATAAAAATAACCTAGGTCTATAAGCTTTATTTTTCCATGACTTACCATATTTCTTCTCAACATAATTAAAATATTTAATTATGTCTTATTGTCCAAATTCAACTATTAATTAAATAACTCTTAATTATTTAATTAATTCATATCTTTTATTCCTTCTAATTATTCAAATAAACAAATTATGTTTATTTATTTAAATACGTGACCAATCTCCTAAGTCTCTCCATAATTAAATAAATTCCTAAATTTATTTAAGTATTTACTTTATCTTTTATTCCTCCTAATTATTTAAATAAATATATTACATTTATTTATTTAAATACATCACTAATTTTCTATGTCTCTCTATAATTAAATAAACTATTAAATTTATTTAATTATTATTCACTTTATCTTTTTCCTCTACAATTAAATAATTTTCACTAATTATTTAATTGTCCTTTTGTCTTTTCCTCCAAATTTAAATAAAATCATTTAGTTAAATTCCTATTCCCATTTTCCCACCAAGTAAATAATTAAAAATCATTATTTACTATCCTCGCCCACCTCTTTTGAATTAAATTAATTTTTAATTCAAAAGGTCAACACTTCCTCCTAAATAAAATAATTTTAAATTCTTATTTGATTCTCCAACAATCTCTTTTTATGTGCCCAATAGCCTCTTTTCACATGCATTCCTCTCCATTGATTTAATTTTCCTAAAATTAAATCACAACCCTTCGTTTCAAATTTTACCCTAATTCTGCCCTAACCCTAATTGCTAGTTGTCATATTCAATCTCAACCTTCCATCTTAGGGAATTTGTCAACTGTCAATCTTGGCCATTCATCCAAAACATCAACTTTTATAAAAGGGAAATGCCAACCTCATTTTGTCACTTCATGCTTGCAAACTTTTGAGTACACTTGTAATTTCTTAGTCAAATCCTTCAATATTTTGTTAGGTCTTGGTCATAGGTCATAGTTGCTCATCAAAATTTGAGGTAAAATTCTATTTACGGGAAAATGGAGAGTGTCAATGGAGATGAATCATGGAGTGCATGAAGGATTTTGTGAGATTGTTCCTTTTTTTATGCGTTTTACTCTATAGTACTTCATTGTTAGCTAGGGTTTAGTTTGTTTATGTTGTTTAATGCAAACCTGAATTTTTCCTTAGTTACATTTGGTGAACCTGACATGAAAGACAATTATTTTGCAGATTTCGTACAAATTTTTCATTTTTGCAAGTTACAGGTTTGTACGCCACAACTAACTATCATTCACCTCACGGTCCTTGTTCACCACAATCACCATTAACCTGAGCTGCATATGTTCTGGTGAATCGCATTCAACATATCATAAGCCGTGGTCACAATTTTTGAGACGCATTTGATCAATTCTATGAGCCGCATCTACCAGTTTTAGCGACATAACTGCTTGTCTAGGGTTTTCTTTCAATTTATTCCAGTATTTTTAGTTTTCTTCTTTTCTATTTTGGTAGACGAGGGTTTTCTAGTTATTGATATTTGTTGGTAGCATGTGGCAAGTTGGAGGAGGATACTATCTTTGTTTTTTTGTTCATTTTAATAAAATATTTTATTTTTAAGAAACAAAGAAACAACGAATACAACTTGCATTTTACATTCATGGGTTAAAATGAATTGCATTTACATTCATTAGTTTTTAAAAGAACACAACTTGCATCTACACTCATTCAAGGTTAAAATATACTTGCATTTTCATAGCATTGGGCTAAAAAGAACCTTGTTTATTTCATAATAAGTTGAGTTAAAACTTACAAACAACAACTACAACTTTTATTTTACATTCATGGGTTAAAATGAATTGCATTTACACTCATTAGATTTAAAAATAATGCAACTTGCATCTACACTCATCAAGTTTAAAGTATACTTGCATTTTTATAGAATTGGTCTAAAAATAACCTTATTTGTTTCACAATAAGTTGGGTTAAAATTTATAATTGTTTGGCATGTTTTGTGGTATGGTAGTGATTTCTTAGTGCGTATGCACTTCTCTTGTGCCTCACAATGATTTGGAGAATCAAAAGCACTTAGGGTTTATTGCTTTTCCACCCACACATTTTGAATTTGGGCAATAAAATGAACAATGTTGTGAGTGTGAAGTGAAAGCTTTGTGTATGCACTCTCCTCACACCTTTGGGTGATCCTGAATGATCAAAAAAAAAAATTTCAATTCAATTTTGTTTACCCATCATTAGAGGGCCTGCCACCCAGCTTTGAAAGGTGGGAATGACCCAAGCGGTAATGAGATAAAGCCAAGCCCTTCTGAACCGCTATATAAATTTGTGATTGCAAGGAAAGTTTACAATCAATAGGAAGCACTACATGATAGCTCCCACCCAGTAGCTTTATGATGCGAATAGCCCTTGTTCTAAAGGTTGCGATACCTCTTGAGGGATTTTATCATAGTATCCCCTGAACCGGATGCCCTTACTAAGAAGCTTTGTGTAGCAAGCCAAAATCCTTCTATCTATTGGTGTAGGAGGTTGGACCTCTAAAGTCATCCAACACTTTCATGGTTCATTATAGAGATAACAAATTTTTTGAGATACCTATGGTCTTAGGGAATTCGAAACTTGGTATGCCCAAGAAGTGAGTACCAGTGAGGGGAGCTAGTGCTACCAAGCTCCTAATCTATCCGCTCTGAATAGGCACAACTAGAGAAATCCAAGTGGGAACCCAATAGATATTGTCCTTGCCAACCATAGGATTGTGCAATTATTTTCAAAGTTCTTGTATCGAACAACCCAAAACAAAAACAAAGTGTTTGCCAAAGTGTTTGTTGAATTAATGAAAAAAAAACACCTCTACAATTTGGAAAACCATAATCAAATGAAACAAATTTATAACCTTGTCAAAATTGTATAAAAACCAGACTATGTTCACTTTGAAATGCAACTAAGACTTTGTGAACCGCAACCAACTGTATTTCGATGCATCTATTAAAACTGCAACACAATCGATTGTGTTTTGATGCATCTGTTAAACCTGAAATGTAATTGTTGTCTGAAACAACACATATGTCCTCTGCAATGCAATTGTGACCTTAAACGCCACAATTTCCTGTCAGTCAAAAAAATAATTGTCACTGTCATGGTCCAAAATCAAACCTTCAAGATGTTCCTCTGACTACCTTTTTACAGTGATCTTTGTATGAAAACTAGAAGTATTTTCTCAAATTATCCACCATACACCTTTTATTTTATCATTTAGTCTTAACAATAGGCATACCATTGCAAAATTTAGATGCATTTTAGGAATCCTAATTACCCTCAGCCTAGTCAAACTCTTAGGTCATTATCTTTGTAGATTTTAGAATAGGCCAAATTTTTATACTTTGTACAAACCATTGCTTCAAGAAAAAGATTGTCATTGGAAAAAACCACTTGTCACACTTATAGTCTTTGTCATTTTAGTTGAGTCTTTTCCATCTCATAATTCTATTTTGGGAAACTCACTTTGTCTCTTTGTCATTTCACTTGGTCTCACAAAAAGGTCCTTTGAAAAATCAAAATTGAAGCATTGGCTAAACTTTGGATGGTTCTAGTAAAACTTTTCTCAAATTTCTCAAATTTAATTACCTTTAGAGCTTTCTTACACCTTGCATTTAGAACACTTCCATAACATATTTAGACATTGCCATAGCATATCAAAAGTCTCTCATTTAGGACACCATCATTTGTCACCTTGCATTAGACATTCCTCTTGGACATCATTATCACCTTGCATTAAACCTCCCTCTTAGACATCATTATCACTTTGCATCCCTCATAAACATTATTGTCACCTCACATTGGACATCTAACATCCTCTTTAGACATTCTTGTCACATTGCATTAGGACACTCCTCATTTCTTTATATCCAAGAAAATCCAAAAACATAGACTTAGTTCATATCATTTCCATCCATAGACATAGTTCCATATCATTTTCATTTCCCATTTTTTTTGATACATGGTTGAGACTATATTACAAAAAAGGAGAAGATACATGGACCTTTTTGGAAAAGAGGAGGATCTTTATAACCATACTAGTGACATGAGACTAAATTCCACTTCACATAAAACTCACCACAATACCAACATGGGATCTACCTCCAAAAACCATTTCAATGACACAAATATTGGACATACATCACACAAAAATCCTTTTGAGGAATTCATTCATAGAGAAGAAAATGGCAATGTGTTTATAGAAGATGTAGAGGTTGCTATCCAAAATATAGAAGTAGCCTCTTTTGTAGATGAATTACTCATGCTAGATCCACAATGATATTTAGCCAAGCTCTTACATGAAGGAGTTAAATTACCACATGGATTTGATGTCAACACCTTGAGAGAAATATCACCTAGTCACAACACACATAATAGTCAAGCTCCCTCAATTCCACAACATAGTGCTACCACCATTGGAATGACAACTCAAAGTGAAAAAAACACGATGAATGCAACATCTACTCTTGGGGAACTAACTATATCACAAACCACATCACAACCAATGCCACAAATGTCCCAAACTATATGTCACAAACTTTTGGATGAGTATTTTCTACATCCAACACTATGGGGACGCCATCATTTAATCCTTTTGCAAAAAGAAAAGAAAGAAGAGTTTCGATTCAAGGACCCCCACCTAACACCAATACCACGTCACAAGGTCCTCCAATCAACACAAAAACTAGTGGCTCTCATAGAAAAAACACGAACTTCCCACATGGTCATATCAATCAATATGGACAAAGAAATCAAGTGTCACAACACATTAACATGTCACAAGTAGGTCACACCCCGCTTGATCATCTAAACACACATGGACAACAGATTCCTCAAATGAAATTTAATGCTACTAGATCACATATCCTAACATACACCTCCCATGTTCATACATATGATCAACATCAACATGTTCCAACTCAAAATGTGTCATCACAAAAAATGGGAAAGAATGACATATCTATCACCAACATGAGTGATGCCACCAACAATCCAATAGTGGATACATTGACTACCCAGCTAGTTTCCTTACAAAAGCAAGTAGAAAACATGCAACTATCAAAGAAGAAGACTTATACATCCTTTGACTTCCATCCATATCCATTTGACATGAGCTTATACATGCCACCATTCCCTCTAGGATATGTGGTCCCAAATTTCTCTAAGTACAAAGGAAATACAAACCCCATTGAGCACATAAGAGAATTCACAACCTCTTGTGTAGATGTGGCATGTGAACACACTTATTTGATGAGAATTTTTCCTAGAAGTATGATAGGTCCCCACCTCGATTGGTTCACACTTTTTCCTAAAGGGATAAGATCATGGGACGAACTTGCCAACAAATTGTAGAGAACTATGCCTATAACATTGACACTAACATTACAATCACCACACTATGTAAGACAACACAAGAATAATTTAGTGAAACATTCATTCCTTTCTTTCAAAATGGCGAGGCTTGGCAAGCCAATGTTTGATTGAAATTCCCAAAAAAGAGAAGGTATACATGTTTGTTCAAAACCTCATTGGACCTTTGAAATACAATTTGCAAGTCCATTGTTGTACAAGCTTCACAAACCTTGTTGAAAAGATTCTCCAACTTGAAAAGGCCCTCATCACACAAGGTGAATTTAAGTACCCTATTAAGAACACAAACATGAACACAACCAATGATAAGAACAAGTATTGGGCCAAAAACAAACATGTTACCAATGATGGTGTCTTTGATGCTAAAGCGGTGAATAAAACTTTGATGCTAAAGCAGTGAATAAAAATGGTCCTACAATCACACTTAGGGGATCTTAACCATAAAAAAAGCCCCTATCTATCCCAACACCTACTGGAAATGTCATCCAAATCAACCAAGACCAAGGTCAACAAAGGAAAAATAGACAATTCCTAAAATGATGCACATACACCCCTTTGGGAGAACCTATTGAATCTGTCCTCAAGAAGCTCGTCCAATCTAACATCATAACCTCGCAAGAACCTAAAGCATATGATCCAGGATAGTTTAAACCATCATGGTGGGATGGTAGCACCTTCTATGATTACCATAGAGAAAAAGGACATAAAACATCATCTTGTAGACAATTGAGGAACAACATACAAGATCTAATTGAGTATGGTGACATCGAACTTAACGAGATCAACAATACTATTCCAATATTGACCATACCATTCATAAGAATCCACTACAAGATTATGGTTATAAAAATCCCTCTTCATTAGGTCAAAAGACTAATAACTAGGCTAAGTAGACTCACGCTTCCTTCGATTACTTGAGTGAGCCTATAATCAATCACCTCCGAGCTGCCAATGAATATGTCAATACCATCACCATAAAAAAAAACTCTTGAATACAATGTCACCACTTATTGAGCCAAAACCATGATGCTTGGCCCTTCTACTAAGTCGTCACAGCGTAGAGGACAATTTAACCTTGTCGATCAATTGGGTAAAACCCCTGCACAGATTTCCATACTCAAACTTTTGCGCATGTCTCCCACACATAAAACTATCCTTGACAAGGCCTTGAAAGAGACTTCAATCCCCATCGACATTGATGTCAACCACTTTGAAGCTATGGTCAGATATTTGGTCAACAGGGAAAAATTTAGTGGCAAATCAAAATTTGCGAATTTATCGTATCCAACAGGGTGTTCAAATCGCCCGGATTTCACGAACTATCAGTCAAATGCATGTCGATTTGCTAGCAGTTTTTTTTTACAAGGCATGTTTAGGCAATAAATTTTCCATAACAAACCACACGTTTCCAATGGACCGATTAATATTTTCACCTGGAATCCTTGGGAGCATGTCATCAAACACCAACATATTCGCCAATACTATTAAAACAACATTATATGAGGACCCATTTCGCCAATTTAAATTTACAAATAGTTTCTTGTGAAGACCCATTTCGCCAATTAAAATTTATAAATAGTTTCTTATGAGGACCTATTTCGCCAATAATATTTAAAAATAATTACATTTGAGGACACATTTTGCCTTGAAAATTACAAAGTATCATTGTATAAGCATGCAGGATTTGCCAAATTTTTAACATACCATTTAAAAATCCCACTGAATTCGCCAAATATGGATTGATATAAATGTAATTGAAAATATTATTTATTCTTACACATTTTGTTCGGTTCTCAGGTTCTCCTTCTCAATTTAGAAGTCAGCAAAAGTTGAAAATGTAGACTTAAAGGTGAGTGATCATTTCTTCATATTGTTATTAGTTATTAGTTGTAATAATAAGATTTATTTATTTGTTTTCCATTCTTGCTTCAGTCTTAAACATGATTTTGAGTAGGGAATGGGATCTATATTCTCTGTCAGTCTATCCTTCTTAAACAAGAAGACATTTTTTCCAGCTTTTATTCGAAGTGAGAGATCAATATGTCGAGTAGCAAGGGTAAGACTCCTGAGGGTAATGAAGAGACTACCTCCGCAAATCCATTAACATGTATCTTGAATCTCTGTGAGAATTTTTTTTATTAATTGCAATAAACAATGCTTGGAAGGTCGCTTTGTTCAACAGATAATGCTTAGGGAACAAACCCGCTACAAATCCATTTCCTTCCCATAGATCATACCCCTGAAAATCCTTTGCTAGCCCACCTTCTGGCAACAAATCAACTTCACCACTTTAGTTGCTATGCTTTCAATTTCCATACCATCCTGAAGTATGTCCATAAGCATGCTCCGAACCTTCACACCACACTATTACCAGACCTTTCACTGCACCACCCACTGCCTCCAATTATTTCACACAACTGCAACCAACTAGGTAACAATGTGGTTTGGGCCTCATCTGACCAGAAAGCAAGCTGAGGCGACGTGTATAGCAACTGGAGCCCGACAAAAAGAAAGGGAAGTGTCTCAAAGGGAAGCTCCATTTGGACGCCATGTGGTGGCGACTGGAAAAGTTGTGAAGCCACTTTATTTATGAGGCAGTGCCAAAACTATCTTAGCTAAACCACCTCAAAATATACCTTTGACAAAGGTAAATGCACTGTGGGCCCCATTTGGATAGAGCTCAGGCCAAGGTGACGTGTTTAGCAACCGGAGCCTGACAAAAATAAAGGGAAGCATCTCGAAGGGAAGCTCCATTTGGATGCCACATGGTGGTGGCCAAAAAATTTGTGAAGCCACTTTATTTATGATGCGGTCACTCCTCTTTCCTAGGTCTTCTTTGATATTTGTGCATTTCCCAATATGCAAGCATCCCGTACTACCATACTACTAACTTTAGTCGTGCCAAAACTGTCTTAACTAAACCATCCTCAAACATACCTTTGGAAAAGGTAACTATGGTGTGGGCCCCATTTGAACAGAGAGCAGGCTGAGGTGACGTGTCTAGCAATCAAAGCCCAACAAAAAGAAAGGGAAGCTCTATTTGGATGCCACATGGCAGTGGTTGGAAAAGTTGTGAATCCCCTTTATTTATGATGCAGTCACTCCTATTTGTGCATTTCCCATTATGCAAGCATCCCGTACTACCGTACTACTAATTAACTTTAGCTACTGCCAAATCCATGATTAGATGGAAGCTCTTAGGGTGCATACCATAGGTGTCGCCGATAGCAGCACCTCTTAGGCCAATTTTGAACCATCCTACCTGATAATTTCCTCTAATTGAGGATAATTCTTAATGCTACTACTACCTTGTGTTAGTAATATTTCATTCTTGTCGCATCCCATGTTGGCTAGACAATCTTCCAACTTATTGCCTTCTCTATAAGTATGAGTGATCTGATAAGATTGAAACCTCTGAAGCAACTCACAAACTCTAGCAAGAACATATTTCAAACACTAATTATGAATATGCTTTACCTTACAAGAATTTACTATTACCAACGAGTCCCCTTCAATATGCAAATGTGTTATTCTAATCCCCAACGCAGCTTCCAACCCTATTAAAATAGCCTTTTCCTATGCCATGAATTATAACATGATAAAGTCAAGTTTTCAGCAAAAGTAACCATGAATTATAACCATGGGCATGACTTATCGAATTTTATCAATAATCACAAAAATATGCCACACTGTGATTTTATGAAAAATGCAAATTGTAGAAGTTTGTGTGACAAGATCCATATTATAGCCTACATTGCATCCATAAAAAAATTTGAAATTTCATAGTGACGTAGTCCTTCCCCCATTTCTAACAAAATTCAACACCATCGGCCTAAAAATTCTTCATTGGTGGAACCCCCATCACAGTCCTACCGATGGCCTGATGAAAATAGCTCACAACTTAGTATTGGTGTAACAATACTTTATCAAGCTGACTCCTAAGGTGCTCTCCCGATATACCGATAGAGTTAAGTTGTCAACAAAAGTAACCATGAATTATAACCATGGGCATGAGTTATCAAATGCATAAAGTATATTGGGGGAACTATGGTGCATCGAGGAAACATTATCTAGTGTCCCATCGATAGAATGAAGGATAGGTGTCCATCGGTGGAGAGGGTGGCTATTGGTGAATGAAACGTCTTAGGTCTACAAGTTGCAAATTATTAACCGTTGATCTTTCTAAATCTAACGTTTATAAGGTGATTCCGAAGGTTTAAGTTGGCAAGCCCATCGCTCTATGAATTTCATTACGGAATGCAACTACAACCATACATCAAATGTTCATCCAACAGTTGAAACTTGAGTAATTTATGGTATTAACTTAAAAAAATAAACATGACACATGTGTTTTAAAGTTATTTTGAACTTTTGTCCACTAGGATTGGCATCAAGGCCAAGGGGCTGGTAACTTAATGTTGCAAACGACTTGAAAAAATCTCACTATGTGTTGACCCTCTCACTTAAAAAAAAATCACTTGACAGTTGACACTTAGCAGTACAAAGTGCTTTAAATGCTTTGTTTCTCAAAATTGGAACATTAAAGTGAATGAAATGTCTTCGGTCTACAAGTTGCAAATTCTTAACTGTTGATTTTTTCTAAATCTAACGATTATAGGGTGATTCTGGAGGTTTAAGTTGGCAAGCCCATCCCTCTATGCATTTCATTATGGAATGCAACTACAATCATACATCAAATGTTCATCCAATGGTTGAAACTTGAGTAATTTATGATATTAACTTAAAAATATAAACATGACACAGGTGTTTTAAAGTTGTTTTAAAATTTTGTGTGCTAGGATTGGCATCAAGGCGAAGGGGTTGGTAACTTAACATTGCAAAGGACTTAAAAAAATCTCCTCATGTGCTAACCCTCTCAGTGTCTGACTTAAAAAAAATCACTTGACACTTAGCAATACAAAGTGCTTTAAAATCTTTTTTTCTCAAAAATTTGAAATTGGACATCCCTTAATGGCACCTTACAATTCATTAAATGAGCTAACACTTCGAAAGTTGTGCATCCTGCTGAGGTTGCCCAATCGCTGAGAAACATAACTTTATAACCATTTGTACAATAATAAAATCTCAACCATTGATTTCTATAAATCTAACGGTTCTAGTGTTATTCTAGAGGTTTCAAATCACAAGTCTAGTGCTTTAGAGATTTACTTCTGAAAATGCAACTATAGTCGTCCATCAAACATTTATTATCATGATTTTTCATTGGCATATCCGTTTATTTTGCCACTGGATTTTATTATTATTTTGAGATTCTTTTTAATTAGCCAATGAAAATATATTTTTTCTTTGAAAAAAGGTTTTAATCACCAACAATTTTTATTTTTTTTGAAAACAAGATTAATTCACCAATGGAAAAAAAATTCTGGTTTGAAAAACAGTTTTAATCGCCAATGAAAAATATTTTATTCGATTAAAAAAATTCCAATTCGCCAAGATTTTCCATAAACTTCCAGGGATTATAAAAGTTTCGCCAATTAGGATATATTTTTTCCTGAAAAATGAAAAAAATCGCCAATAAAATTAATATTTTTTATCGGGAAGTATACAAGATTCGCTAGGATTTTACACCTTTGCCGAGGGGGGGATTTCTTAAAGTTTTCCCTATTGGCCAATTCCCACTAGGTCACTTGCTCAGACCAAGATTACTCCATGCCTAAACCATATTGCAATGATGCATTACACATTGACATTTTCATTCACAAGCACAAGGTCATACGAGTCCTAGTAGATGACAAAGATAGATTGTACATATGCTCCTTAAATTGGTCAAGGAATTAGGATTCTCTAATGCATGTGTAGATGCCACTAAAAGCATTGTAATCAATCTTATGATGATGAGGAGCGTTCTTCAAAGGGAATTATCATGTTCCCTATTCGTGTTGGCCCAATAATCATAGAAACCACATGCTAGGTCTTAGATCATGAATTGGCCTGCAACATCCTCCTTGGTCAGCCTTGGATTCATGTATTAAAGGCCATACCATCCAAATATCATCAATGCCTCAAATTCCCACACAATGGCACTAAAATCACCATTCATGGCAACCCTGATCCTTTTTATTATTGTTCAAACCTTAGAGCAATTGTTGAATGTCAAGTGCCCATCAATCAATAGGTCTCCTCTCCCACTTCATTTGCCACTTCATCCCACTATATTGATCCTTCCAACCTCATCAAATCACCCACTCCATCCACCACACCATCAAACCCTAAGGTCCAAGTCCATGATATGGGATGTGGAGAATACTGCATGAATAATTTACCAGAAAATGACAATGTTATCGATGTTGAGAAGGTTCAGACTTCTAACAATACTATCAAGACAACTACAAAATAAAAATGCTGAGAGTGGAGAGAGTTCAAGGATTTCTTGTACAAGATTTAGAGGAGCAATGATGTTTTTGTAATGTAGAAAAATGTATCCTTGAAATTTTCATGTTCATTTGGCTCTTTCCTATGGATTTTAGCCTAATTTTTCCTAGATTTAATGTTGTAATGTGGCCAACACATTCACATTAGGCCTTGAACGCTTGTAAATCAATAAAAACTTGTTGTAACCCACTTTCACACTTTTCTAAGACCTTTCTATTATAATTCACCTAAACAACCTTTTTTATCCCTTACCAAGCCTTATTTCAAAGTGGTGTAAGGAGTTGTAACAAACTCTCACACTTTCCCAGGTTTGTCATCAATAACTTGACCCTTTCTTATGTTTAAATGGACCGATTATGCACTTGCAGGCCTACTTAAGTGTGTTTCGGAGAAAAATCTGATTAAACATCATTAAATACACTTTAATTCATGACACCTAGCAAAATTTCCCTCGTGGGATCAAGTTGCCATCTTGGGTGACTTAGTCCCATGAGGCTTAAAAATCAAAATTATTTCAATATTCTGGCAGGCTAGAGTTCTAAGGTCGGCCTGTGATGAGGTATTTTTGAGAAATTAGGGCAAATCATGTATAAATAAAGGGTTTTCCCCTCATTTTCACCCCCCCCCAACAACTTCTTCTCAATCAAGAAATCACTCTAAGCACATCAAGCATTCATCCATTGGAGCTATTACTTGCATATCTTATATATTCAACATGAAGGGTTTGGTGAGTTGTTACATTTGCATATTTCTCAATCATCTTTCCCTTACCATTTCATTTCATTTTTTAGGGTTTGATTACCAAAATGGGGTTTGACTAAGGCAAACCCCTATTCTCTAACCCTAACCCTTTTCCCCTTTTTGCATGTGTGTTTTGCAGGTCTTGTATGCAAATTCGTCAAAGAGCAAGGTGGTAAAAGTGTTGAGAATAGGATGTCATTTAATTGCATTCTAAACATATTTCATGTATCTCATAAATCCTTGGAATGTGTTGCACAACACTAGGATTAGGAAGAGATTAATTTGGAATGAAATAAACATTTAATTTGACATTTTTAGTTATTTCTATGTATTAGGAGCATGTGGGGATGTGTTGGAGTGAACTCCTACAAAATAGGAGCACATGGGCGCCCAAATGGGAGGTGGGATCCACCTTGGTTTAGTTAACTAGTTGGTGAATTGAGTACACTTTACAAATACATCTCAAGTTCCTACAAAATACGTATTTTAATTTATGCATGTTGAGGTCTTATAAAATAAGAGGTTCAGTTCAGTTTAGTTCGGTTCAATTTAGTTTAGTTTAGTTTAGTTATGTTATGTTTCAGTTATCTTTAGTTGCATGTTAGTTAATCTCAGTTGACTTGAGTTGCATGGAAATATAACAGGTTAATACATCCAGTTAACAGATGGAGGATTATGCATGCACATTGTTTTGCATGAATCAGTGACAGATGTGTTTCAATTAACAAAGATTAACTTGGTCCCACCTTGGGTGCCTAAGTTTCCATATTTGAGTTACAACTATTGCAGGGAAAAGATATTTATAATGCTTAGTTAAGTGGGACCCATTTTGGACGCCTTATTTGAGGATGAGCTTGCAAAAGATATTTTTGACAACTATAAGGTTAACACTTCAGTGTTGGGCGCCAACTTTGAGGGAGAGCCTTGTTTGACTTGTGCATGCATATGAGAACTCAAATTGGCGATCCTAAGCATGGTTTTTCTCAAGAGTCTTTGTGATTATATATTTGTTAACTCTTATGAGTTTTTAAGCAAGAATATTGTCTATTATTGCAGAAATTGTATGAGAGAGTTTTGTGAGAAAATATTCCAAGTTGTGAAGAAGATTTGTTGAAGAACAAAGAAGCACATCAAGGAGAATTGAATCAGTATTATTGTAACTAATTCAAAGGCTAAATAATACAAGAAAGAACAATTATGGTCAAGTTTTTTTACCCAAAAGGGTTTTCTCCACATACATGCGGTGTCCTTTCTATTGTGTCTTATATTTATTCTATCAATCTTCTATCTAATTTCTACAACATTAAAATTGATCTAATTCAAGATTAATCATACACAAGAGATTGTGACAAATAATACTAAAATTGAATCTACACTTACATAGGATTTAAAAAATTTAAGCTACATTTTACTACAGTTTTACCTTCATTTTCAACATTTGGTATCAGAGCTAGAGTTTTAGTAGAGTTTGGGATGCCTTTTCTCTTAAAAGGTTGAAGGTTCAATGGATCTAGGTATGAGATGTGGAAATTAAAAATGAAATATCTCCTTGAAGAGAGAGATCAGTGGTTAGTTGTAGGTAATAAGACAAAGACACCTACATCGATGCCAGATGAGGATTGGGTTAAGTTAGATAAGAAGGCAAGAGGAACCATAAGATTATGTCTTGCTAATGTTGTTCTTTTGAATGTTTCAGATGAAAAGACTACATTTGATCTGTGAAAGAGAATAGGTGATCTTTATCAAACCAAAATCCTTACTAATAAACTGTTTATGAAAAGACTATTATATTATTTAAAGATGAAAGATGGTGATTTTGTTGCACATCATTTAATTTATTTTAATTTGATTATGATTCAGTTAGCATTTGTATATGTAAAGCTAGAAGATGAATATAAATGCATTTTGTTACTTTGTTCTTTACTAAAGTCTTGGGAAAATCTAATTGTTGCTATCAGTGGTAGTGGTGTAGATCCAAAGATTGACAATATAATTCCTACTCTCTTATTAGAGGAGATGAGGAGGAAGTCTAAAGAGGAATCCTAAGATGCCTTGTTTGTGAGAGGAAGGCCTGAGAAAAAGGAACCTAAGGGAGACAAGGAAGGAAAGGGTAAGTCCAAAGGATGGTCTAAAACCCTAGTAAGAGTAAGGTAAAGTGTTGGAACTATGGGAAACTAGGACATCTGAAGAAGGATTGTAAGAACAAGAAAATGAGTTATGATTCTCCTACATAGGAATCCTCATATGACAGTAATGATGCATTGGTTATTTCAGCTAATATTGTTTGTGATAACTCTTTGCTTGATTTTTTAGAGTGATCTTCATGGAGAGGATGATATTCACGATGTCATGTCTGACTCGGTACCACGGTTCAATGGGAGTTGTTGGCAGTGATGTGAATGCATCATTGGTATGGTTATCTTCATGTGATTGGGAATATTTTTTCTTGGTTTAGAGTGGTTATATCATGATTTAATTTTGTCGCATTTAGAGTTTGGCATGGTACTTGCTCTCTGAAGACTAGGATGTTTATGTATTTTATGATGCATGTGATATCCTTGGAGGAGATGTTGGTTGGACGTGAGTTCAACACACTCGATAGTTCTTTATTTGAGAGGTATTTTTCCATTATATCTTTCAAGATGTGTTATGTTTCATGCTTTGATTTCTCATGGGATTGAGTTGATTCATGGTTGATTATGGAGACTCATTTAAGGATGGTTTAGCATGAGTTTATATGTTTTATCTTTCATAGATATGGATAGTTAGTTTTGGAGGATTCATTTTGAGGGATGTTATGACATGGTTTATGGGATGATTTATAGTTATGGGGATAATTACCTTGTGTTTGATCTTCTTGGTTTAAATATTATGGTTTTACTTGACCTTTTGGGAGCTATATAGTTAATAGAAAATTCTTTGATTGTTTTGAGTCCATGGATGATCTTCATTTAGGAGATGGTTATCACGATTTCATGGATAGATTGGTTACACGTTTTAGTGGGAGTTCTTTACAGTGATGGTTTTGATGTTTATCTTTTTTCCATGTATAGCTCAGTATTATAGTTTTGTGGGAGCTTTGGTAGGATATGGTTATCTTCATGAAATTTGGAGAGGTTGTAGTTTTTTGGGTTTTGAGTATTAATCACTTGCTTGGAGCTTCATGATTATGCAAGTTGCATTTGAAGTTGGCATGGATTGATTGGTGGGTACTCATGGATACTATAGAGACTTGGGAAAGGTATTGATTAAGAAATTTGACACTTTGATTAATGCTACAAAAAAGTTCTTGTGGTGCAGGAAGGCCATTGGCCTTGAGTCTTGTACTTAATTTATATTAAATGATTCCTTGTTTAGAATAATTGCAATGATAATGTCAAGTGGGGGAATGTTAGGAATATGATGCCATTTAATTGCATTCTAAGCATATTTCATGTATCTCCTAAGTCCTTGGAATGTGTTGCACAACACTAGGATTAGTCCAAGAGATTAATTTGGAATGAAATAAACATTTAATTTGATATTTGTAGTTATTTTTAAGTGTTAGGATCATGTGGGGACTTGTTGGAGTGAGTTCCTACAAAATAGGAGCACATGGGTGCCCACATGGGAGGTGGGATCCACCTTGGTTCAGTTAACTAGTTGGTGAATTGAGTACACTTCAGAAATGCATCTCAAGTTCCTACAAAATAGAGATTTTGATTTATGCATGTTGAGGTCCTATAAAATAGGAGGTTCAGTTTGGTTCAGTTCAATTCAGTTCAGTTATGTTTCTGTTATCTCCAGTTGCATGTTAGTTAGTCTCAATTGACTAGAGTTGCATGGACAAATAATATGTTGATACATTCAGTTAACAGGTGGAGGATCATGCATGGACATTCTTTTGCGTGAATCAGTGACAAATGTGTTTTAGTTAACAAAGATTAACTTGGGCCCACCTTGGGTGCCCAAGTTGGCATCTTTGAGTTACAAGTATTGCATGGAAAAGATATTTATAATTCTCAATTAAGTGGGACCCATTTTTGATGCCTTCTTTGAGGATGAGATTGTAGAAGATATTTTTGACAACTATGAGGTTAACACTTCAGTTTTGGGCACCAACTTTGAGGGAGACTCTTGTTTGACTTGTGCATGTATATGAGAAATCAACTTGGCAACCTTAGGTGTGGATTTTCTCAAGAGGCTTTGTGATTATACATTTGTTAACTCTTATGATTTTGTAAGCAAGAATATTGTCTATTATTGCAGCAATTGTATGAGAGAGTTTTGTGAGAAAATATTGCATGTTGTGAAGAAGATTTGTTGAAGAATAAAGAAGCACATAAAGGAGAATTGAATCAACATTATTGTAACTCATTCAAAGGTTAAATAATACAACAAAGAACAATTCTGGTGGAATTTTTTAAACTCGAAAGGGTTTTCTCCACGCACATGTAGTTTCCTTTCTATTATGTCTTATATTTATTCTATCAATCTTTTGTCTACTTTCTACAACATTAAAATTGATCTAATTAAAGATTAATCATCCACAAGAGATTGTGACAAAGAATACTAAAATTGAATCTACACTTACACGGGATTTACTACAATTTTACCTTCATTTTCAACAAAAAGGTGTCAAAATTCCATCAACATCATTCAAATTCAACAAAACCCTAATTGAAGCTTAGAGACAACCTATAGGTCAAAGTCTATAGATTTGGATCCAGATTTTTGTCAGGAGAAGAGGTACAAATTGAAAGCTATAGGTTACAACTTTGAGATTCCCAAAAGTTGAAGGTGGACTAAGTCGCCATCATTGGTGAATTAGTCCCACTTTCAAGCCTGAAAAGTGATTTTTGGATTTCTAGATACCCATTTCCCCAAAACCTGTTCCGACAAAATCTCCCTAAAATAGGACTAAGTCACCTAGCTTGGTGTAAGTATCTCAGTTGGCCTCGGCAGTAGAATTTGTAAGACTCCAGAGCCTCTCAACATCACATTCCAATTTCCAGGTGCTCCTCTCCATTCTTCTCCATTTTTGTTACAGATTGGTTGCATTCTTAGGCCATTCTTGCATACAACATTGTGTTTTCAAACACTTTTGCATTTCATTAGTTTGCATTAAATAGTTATTTCGTTTCATTATTTTTCAGCATTTAGATACATTTCAATCACATTCTACATCTATTCTTGAATGAACTCTTATATTCCCTTTGGTGGAAAGACCTCTCTCCTTTTAGGTGAAAACCCTTAGAAGTGTAAGGGAACCCCCTTTCCCCAAAAATCTATGGTTCAAGTTCATGAATTGTATTTCTTTTTTATGATTGTTTTTGGTTGATTGTGACAAAAAAAATGGGGCAATTGGGCTCCTTGTATAAGTCATGGTCTTCCTTGTCTGTGACTGTTTGATTTATGTGATGGCATGACCTTGCACACCATAGATTTATGTCATCATGGTGTTTTTTTTCCATTGCAATAATCCACCCAATGATGATTAATGAAAAACCTATTTGTACTTTGGAAAAATATTGAAGGTTTCTTCTTTGCACTAACGTACATCCCCTTCCATCTAATAGTCCCTCTTCTTCCGACCCTTGACAACGTCCTGTGACACACAACAACATAGTTGCATACATGACCATGTAGGAGTTTTCATTAGTACATTTCACATAGGCTATACATCCCACATTTGCATAAATCTATCTACATATCATTTGCATAATTCTATTTGCATTAACATAACATATAGGCACATTTCCATTTCATAAATACATGATAGCTATAATCATAACATAAAGCATAACCCATACCATAATCACATCATCTACAACTAGAGAACATTACCTTCATAATCATAATCATGACATTTTATACATCCATTAGTATTTAGACATTCTAAGACATATATAAAGCATTATCATGACATCATCAATAACAACATCTCATCATAAAATACCATAATGCCTACATACATCACATAACACATAATGCATCATCATAAGAATCATAACATAGGAAACATCACATAACCATCATAAACCAATGGCATATTCATAATTCATTACGACATTGCATACATTTGCATATATTTGCATTGACATAAAATAACATTACATCTCGTAATCATAAATATCTCATCAATACATGACATCCATAACACCATACAATGAAATATAGAATTAAGACATTATCATAGGCTGCATGAACATCATAAAGCATATATCATCATCCATAAAACATACATAATAAAAGAGGACATATCATATAAAGCACTGTATATCATATAATCGCTGCCAAAATATATATATATATATATATCACTCAAAAAAGTGTCACAGTACAATGTCATAATGTATCTCCCAAAATAGAGCTCGCAGGCTTGATGGAAAAAAATATGAGTCAAAATGGGTCTATCCAGTGCTGCCATGATCCCAGACCCCATGCTGTTGCTATCACCTCAGTTGGATCTTCTATGAGATTTCCTACTACGAGACTAACCACTACTGATAACCTCTAAAGCACTAGGTGCCTACTGCTCTGGTGGAACTACCTCCTCATAGAGCTTCCTATAATATTGCTCTCTGCACCCAATCCTAGCAACCTCTCTGACCATATCAATTGTGGACCCACTACAAGTGGCAATAAAATCTAGACTCCTTTGCTCTGCTTGTTGTGCCCTGATCACAGTTATGTCTCTATCAGGCTATAGGGTGTCTCTCTCTGACTACAGGGTGTCTCTCTCTACTTGTAAACCATCCCTCTCCACCCATAGAGTCTAAAGCTTGGCCTCTAATGCCTATACTATGGCCCATAGACTCGTCAACTCATCATCCCTGCCCTTTGTATCACCTTTAATAGGAACATCCTCAAACCCCTCATCTCCATGTAGAATCCTCTCATGTAGGATCCACTCCTCCTCACCCATATCCTTCTCCTCAGGATGCTCCTCATGCCCTACCACCTCCACATCCACACCTACTAGCACATCGAGTTGCTCTTCCTCGGACCGCTCTCCCTCTCCTCCCACATCCGGCATGTCCTCCTCCTACCTTCCATCCTCCTGTCTAGACTCCTCTTCCCTCTCCTCCTCCTCTCCCTCGTCCCAAACAAGAGACAGTGACCTGCTCCTCCTCCTCTATAATCTCTATCGCTACCTCCTCCCACAATCTCCACCATCTCCTCCATCACCACCCCGACCACCACCTCCTCCCTCTTCCTCTCTTCTCCCTCTCCCTTTACCTCTCCTACCCCAAGGACCCTGTTCTTGTTGAACCACTATAGCTGGCTGATCTGGATCAATCAAAGGGATAGGCTTGTGCACTAACCACCATGCATCATACTCTATCAAGGTTCCTACATCTGTTGGACCCCCTCTCCATGCCCATGATAATTCCTATAGCCTATTTATGTCCTGTTCAGCTGTAGCTACTGCAATCATTGGACCCCATGGTTTCACCTCCCTGGATGACTAAGCAAACACTTATGTACCCCGTGGCACTTCCTATTGCTCACTGAACTATCTCAAGACTCGATCTGGTAGATACATATCAATAATTTGTTGTGAATGAACAATCCACCCAATAAGATATCTCTCCTTTCGGCACCACCGTAGATGTTGATCCTCATTTGGCCACTTAGCACAATCCATTCAAGGCTTCCATATGCAACTAGCCAAAGTATCCAACCCATGCCACCAAACCAATATCCCCAACATGTGTCTGCATGATTTCTCCTTTGTACATATACACATATGGTACGTTGTCCCCCAACTAGCGACCAATTGGTGGATGGAACACCACAATGTGCTCCCAAGCCCATACCATTAAAAGAGTGACTTTGCAGCTCATGGATTGTCCTCGCCGATAAGCTATGTCATGTAGCTGAAAGTAAACCATCGCTAATAAAAATGACCCCCATGCATATAACGCGTCATTGACCATCATCCTGACTAGCATCTCTCTGCATCCAACCAGAAATCTATTTCCTCGATAGTCTGGAATGACTACCACAACTATCAAAGTGCACAATATGTAGTCAAACCGCTCATATCACATAACCAATACCTCACATCTGATCTCATATCAATCAATCCCCAAATCCCTGACATCCTCATATACATAATAGGTGGTCAAAGCTTGATATCCCTGGCCTAGATCATATCTGACCTACTCACCTTGAATCGAAAGTCATAAGATCTTGTAGATGTCCTCTAATGTGATAGTCGCCTCTACTATATGTAGATGAAATGAGCATGTCTCAGAATTCCATCTCTCAAAAAGTGTAGTCAGCATCCCCCTATTTTCCCTAATGATGGGCATGAATGTCATGTGATATAGGGCTAGATGCCATAACCTGCACTTTTTAGCACTAGTCAATTGGTCCCACAACTGATAAGTGTTTGGTGGTCATGACTCTCGAGTGTAAATCAGATCTAGATGAACCTATGGCCAACACGACAAACACTAAGTCAGTTAAGCAGCTTACCTCAACCTATTTGGCATATGTCATAAAAGAAAGTCAATCCTAATCTAGGGCAACTTTGTCACTAGTCAATTATGTCGCATAATTCTCAATTGCATCACACAATGGCGAATGTCTTGTATGCTTTTGTAGATATGTCGCAGGACACCGATTGTGTTGAACCCCTAAATCAATATTGGCCTATTCCTACACTTGTGTCATTACTATCACGGTTGCATCTAAGACCTAACAATTGTGCATCATCACAATCAGTTGTGTTGCACATACGTAGATGTGTTTGAGAGACCCGTAGATGTGTCGAACCCTAGCAAATGTATCACAAAAATTTAAATCCCTATCCTACCCTGGGCATGTTTATCGCACTTGCATCGAATCACAAAAAATTGCATTGAATGCGATAGAACTTGCAGCTATCCCCAAATGACACAATTGACTGCTAAAATTTTACCCTACCTAAAAATTTGTGAAATCAAAACTTAACAAAGTGGGTTTGTAGGTACTCACCAGATATCCTACACCTTTGGTCATCTGAATGTCTGCACCCAATAGGCTCTATGATTGTTGTGAGGAATGTATTACATCTTCAATTAGAGATTTTAATCTCCAACCTTCAAATGTGCAAAATGAGCCTTTGACTTGCCAATTTCCTATTTATACCTCCCCAAAATTAGGGTTTTACTAGGGTTTGTGTTGGCTGCACTTCGCTTAAGCCTTCAAACTGCATTATGAATACCACAAGGGTCATGAAGGTCATTTCTTCTGTCACCATAGCATTTTCTGCCTATTAATTTGACTTTTTGGAACAACTTTTAATTTTTTTGAAATTTTTTAGAAAATTTGCAAAATTCTTGAGGGGGTATAGGTCTACCCTACTTACACTGGGGCACATTTGACTCAAATTTTCTTTTTCAAAATGCAATAAACTACATCATGACAAAGAGGGGCAAAATGTAGACACATAAAAATAACCTAGGCTTGCAAGCTTTATTTTTCCATGACTTGTAACCATATTTCTTCTCAACATAATTAAAATATTTAATTATGTCCTATGGTCCAAATTAAACTATTAATTAAATAATTCTTAATTATTTAATTAATTCATATCTTTTATTCCTCCTGATTATTCAAGTAAATAAATTACATTTATTTATTTAAATACATCACTAATTTCCTATGTCTCTCTATAATTAAATAAATTCTTAATTTTTTTAATTATTATTCACTTTATCTTTTTCCTCTACAATTAAATAATTTTTATTAATTCTTTAATTGTCCTTTTGTCTTTTCCTCCAAATTTAAATAAAATCAATTATGTAAATTCCCATTCACATTTTCCCACCAAGTAAATAATTAAACATCATTATTTATTGTCCTGGCCCCACCTCTTTTGAATTAAATTAATTTTTAATTTGAAAGGTCAACACTTCCTCCTAAATAAATTAATTTTAAATTCTTATTTGATTCTCCAGCAATCTTTTTTTATGTGCCCAATATCCTCTTGTCACATGCATTCCTGCCCATTGATTTAATTTTCCTAAAATTAAATCATAGCCCTTCGTTTCAAATTTTACCCTAATTCTACCCTAACCCTAATTGCTAGTTGTCATATTCAATCTCAACCTTCCATCTTAGAGAAATTGTCAACTGCCAATCTTGTCCACTCATCCAAAACATTGACTTTATAAAAGGGAAATGCCAACCTCATTTTGTCACTTCATGCTTGCAAATGTTTTGAGCATACTTACAATTTCTTAGCTAAATCCTTCAATATTTTGCTAGGTCTTGGTCATAGGTCATAGTTTCTCATCAAAATCTAAAGGAAAAATCTATTTACAAAAAAATGGAGAGGGGCAATGGAGATGAGTCATGGAGTGCATGCAGGCTTTTGTGAGATTGTTCCTTTGTTTATGCTTTTTACTCCATTGTACTTCATTGTTAGCTAAGGTTTAGTTTGTTTATGTTGTTTAATACTAACCTGAATTTTTCCTTAGTTACAATAGTCACTCCTCAAAATGGGACTCACTTTGATTTTATAGAAAGCCTTCTTCCATCAACTTGAAACTTTTTCCCTTTCCCTTTCCATATTTTCAAACTACATTTGTATTTTATCTTCTAAGAGCTTAGGTTGTTGGGGAAGACATAGAGAGGTGCCCTTTCCCATATTTGGTAATCTTTGATATAATTTGAACTCTTTTTAGAGGGGTTCATAACCTTCATTCTTAAAAAAATCTTAGACTCCTTTTGTTTATAGATAGTACAACCATCCTTCTACTATTCAATGATGGGTATTGTTTTTCCCAGTGACTTGATTATATTGAAATAATGTCAATTATCATGAAAACATTGTAAAAACTAGTTCAAGTGGACCTCATGCTTGTTTTTTATCTTTAAAGAAATCTAAATATCATGAACACGAAAAAAATTCTAGTACTTGATAAAAAAAATGCTTCATTAATAAGACTCGTGAATATTGAATCATAACAAAATTGTAGTGTTTACATTAAGTCTAAAATTGAGTTTGATGAACACCCACCTCATGAATTTGAAATTTATGGTTACAACAAAATTTTAGGTTAATCTTATAGAAAATTTGGTCTATTCATTTGATTAAGTCATATATACTCTACAATAAGTACCAATTCTTTTAACTATTCACTCATTTAAATGTTATTAGTCAACATAAAGATGATATTTTATCATTCTTCCTTACAAAGCTAATATGCATACCCATGATAGGTGATACACTAAGTCCCAATGTGTTAATTCAAATATAAGTGCAACATTATAAGTGGCTCAACTCCAAGTGCTTCTTGATCATTAGGATAATGTGCCTTGTATGGTTTCTAGAGTTTTGCAAACATACCCTTCTAATTCCAATATGAGCCAATCACTATTACAAGAGCATCAATGAAACAAAAGTAAAAATATTTGAGGTCTTAAAATTCTTTTTTTTTTCAACATAAATATCATGGATGCAATATTCATGGTTGGTAATAGATAAAAATAGTGATAAATTTCATCCTCTTGCCTTTGTGATTTCTCCTACCAAGGTTTCAAATTCAACCTCTTGAGGAAGTGCAATGAGGATTAAGCCAAGGGTGTTCTCACTATGTTATGTACCTAGGTATATGATATTGTAATGTATTTAGGTGGATAGAGATGTCAACATGTGGCATAGAACCCTTAAGTAAGTTACATTGGTTCATGTGGATAACTCAAATGTAATTAATTATATTATGTAATGAGGAATCCTACATTGGGTTTAGTGATATATTCTTTCATTATGTTATTAGGAGGAGGTATATATAAATAAGGTGAATATGATTGTTAATTTATATGCTATGTATGATATTATATTCTAGATTTCTTAGAGACATGGCATGGGCGGGTTCTTCCGTAAGGAGTATTCTACAATTTTAACCTACCTCAAGGATGTATTCTATTTTTACATTGGGAAATATTGGTCCACAAACATATCTTATAGAATGTATGATCTATCTTCTATATTTTAAGTTATTTGAATTAGTATTATGATTGGATCTTATAATTGGTATTTTAGTGATGATTTGAGAAAAGGTGTTGATTAGACATAGCATGGGGTGGGTTCTTCCCTAAGGATTATTCTACAATGTTAACTTACCTCAAGGGTATATTCTATCTTTACATTAGGAAATCTTAGTTCACAAACATATCTTATAGAATGTATGATCTATCTTCTATATTTTATTATTTGAATCAGTATATTATTGGATCTTATAATTGGTATTAAAGCTACGGTTTAGGTGAAGGTCATGATTGAACCCTAATTCAAATATATATTTTGATATCTTCCAAATGAGTATGAATTTTCCTCTATTTTTTATGGAAGTTGGAGGATCAAATAAGGAAGGTACAATATAAGAATTATCTTTTAATCTAAATATTTAGTGAGTTATTAAAATTTATTATTTTCATAAATTTGTTCTCCAAGCTGAAAATCACATAATTTCCTATTTTATACATTTCTATAATTCCCATCAAAATTCATTAGGGGTCTACTAATTACATTTTTAGATTTAGGGTTGAATACATCATGATTTGATTGGATCAATTTTGGGTCAATGATATGTGGTAGAAGTATGTTCTATTAAAAAAATAAATCTTAAAACATAAGTTTGCTAAAAAAAATTACTAGAAGTGATAATGTATTATAATGGTGGATCAATTTAAAAAGAGTTTATAATAAACATATCATATGGAAATAATATATTGGTTTATACTTGAAAGGTAAAATGTAGTATTGGTCAATTACATATGTAAAATTACTCTTTTGATAAAATCAAACAATAATTTTTGATAGATGGGCACACCTAAAAATATATTAGTTGATATAGATAAGGATGACAAGGAAAAAGAATTAGAAATAAATGATGATTATAATCAAGAACAAGATTAAAAACATGGAAGGAGAAGAACAAGAAGGATGAGGAGAAGGAGAAAGAGGAAAATAGGATTATGCAGTAAATATAAAGAATGTACACGTATACACACCTTAGATCCATGGAAGAAAGATTCAACCCCTCATTTTCATGTATGCATTTAAATGGTAAATTTTATTAGTTTTGTAAACCCCAGTGGCAAGAATAACTTCATCTATGGGATTATATAAGAAAATACAAGTTTAAGAAAAGCACATCAAGGATAGTTAAATTATACTTAAAGATAATCAATTTTTTGAATATTTTAAGCTCTTCATAAATAAATATATTTTGCATTCATAATTTTATGCTTTGACGGAATCTTTGAAAATAATGAACTTTGATGTGTAAAGAAGTTCATGAATTTTTGGCTTGAGGGAAAGTTACATTACTTGATAATACATATAATCAAGACCAAAATAAAGTTAAAAGTTAGATCAAATTCAAGAAGTTGTTGAAGAGTGCACCAAAGAATCAAAGAGAAAACTAGAGGAGCTAGATAGAAAGAAAAAAGATAATTTTTTGTTCCTCCTCTTTATTCAAATAAAAAAGAGCAATACAAAGCAAGGGCATTACACATCCCTATCAATCTCAACTAATTGGTCCAACTTTTGTGACAAATCCGGGGGTAATTGACCCATTTCCACAATATTTCAATCTTGCAAGTGATCAGAAGCCCATTTAGCCAAACAATCCGCAACCCCATTCCATTCTCGAGGAATATGAGAGAAAGAAACAGAATCCAAGGAAGCACACAGATTAAGAATATGTTTTATAATAACAGCCAAATGCCAACTGACATCCTCTAACTGTTGTCTCTTGAGCAAAGCCACTACCACCTGAGAATCAGATTCACAAATGATCTGTCTCCACCCAAGAGCACCACCACACTCCACAACACCGGATCATATTGATAACCCAGCTATAATTAATTATTAGGTAATGAGTAGGCTTGCATTGGGTTTAGTGGCTTACCTCTCTATTATGTTAATAGGACCAAGTCTATTTAATGAAGGTGAATATCATTGTAACATTATGTAACAAGTATGATATTGTGTTCTAGAGCTCTTGGAGATATAGCATGGAGTGACTTCTTTGATAGGGAATTTTGTTCAGTGTTACACTACCTCAAGGGTTTATTCTATTGACACATATTTTGGGTATTAAAACATATAGTCCAAAAACATATCTTATATCATGTATGATAGCTTTTTTGAATTTTTTTACAACCATTTTATATGTATAGACCCTATCACACTAATAAAGAGCCTACCCTCAACGACAATTATATTAAAATTGTTGTTTTTTTTTCTTATATATCTTAAGATCTGAATGTAATCTATCTTCATCATATATAAACTGATTATAAAACATTAAAAGATATCATGATCTACAAAAATCTAGGAAAAACACATATATCGTAACATAACAGTCTTCTAAAAGATAGAAATATATATATATGTACATAAATTACAACCTTAACATGATAGTCTTAGTTGCTTATCTAGAAGATAGGAAAAACGTTTATAAGTCCAGTCAAATATTTATAAAAATGTCAGTCAAGTTATATATTTTGAAAGCTACATGCATCTAGATCAAACTATAGACAAATAGAGAGTCAGAGGTACCAAGTCCAACCATGCAATTTTCTCTTTTCTATGGAATTAAATAACGACTTTGAATCGAACAGATGACGTTGAATGGACAAATCTGAATAAAATACAAAAAAACAGCTTAGATCTTGTTCAGCCATTAAAAAGTTCTCAATTGAATAATGGGTATCAAGACTTTAGCGATGTGGTTGCCTTCCAAGACTAAAATTGGAAAACAAATCACTATAAGATAGCCATGTAATTGCCAGGATGTAACGTAGAAGTTTCAAACAAACATGACAAGACTCGACATTCAGACCGGGACTGGTGGTGCTCAGTTTTCTTCGCCTTCAAATGCACGACAGGAGGCCATGACTCTGAATGTTCAACAAGAAAGATCAGCACAGATTCTTCGTTATGACAAATTTATTTCAAGGAAAATTTACCATCAGTAATTTACTGTTGCGATTAATTTTTCATGGCGGTGAATTGCTGGTGGTGAATTTGTTATGGCGGTGAATTTTGTCATAGTGAATTGTTGACGTTGAATTTTCCAGTGATGAATTTGCTTGGTGCCATTGTTATTATAATACATTCATTTTATTGAATGTTTTGTTAATTTTTGTCCCTTACAATTTGAATTTTGATCTTGGACAAAATAGATTTTGAAATCTTGTTACAATCAATATGATAGTAAAACAACAAAATAAATAATAAAGAGACATCAAAACTGTACATAAAACTAAACAAAATTCAAGACAACAAAAGAAAATATAGATATACAATCTGTTGAACGAATATTCCTACATCATTCAATTGTTGCTTTGGTAGAAAAAATTATAAAAATTAAGAAATCAATTTTAAAGTTGTTTATATGAATCATCCTTGATTGATATGGAATTGAAATGATTATTTAAATGTGAAAATATTTATTAAATTGAATGAATGAATATAGGAAAAATGTAATTGTTAAATTAATTAGAATGTTCTTATTCCAAATATTATTTAAGTGGTATTTTGAAGTCTAAATTTGAATCAATTTTGATAGATATAAAATTTAAATATAAAAGTATTTGTTAAATAAAATGTGAATAGAGAGAAAAAATGTGACTAACAAATAAAATAAAATGTTCTTATTTTAAATACTATTTAAGTTGTATTTTTGTAGTCTAGTTTTGAGTCAATTTTGATAGATAAAAAATTTAAATATAAAAATATTTGTTAAATAAATTGAATGAATACAGAAAAAAAATCCACTGTTAAATAAAAACAAAAGTTCTTATTTTAAATACAATTTAAGTGGTATTTTTGTAATCTAGTTTTTAGTCAATTTTGATAGATTTAAAATCAGGGATAACTTTAAGAAACCCCCCCCCCCCCCTCCCCACCCCCCTCGATGAAGGTGTAAAAACTTGGTGAATCTTTAGTTTTATTTGAAAAAAACTATTTATTTGTTTGGTGAATCTATGCACATTATTAAAAAAGTTTTTAAAATCCTAGCGAATCTTAATGAATCATTGGTAAAAAATAATAATCACAGTGGCAAATCCTAGTGAATATTCACTAAAAAGATTAATTACAATGGCGAATCTCTCCTTTAAAAATTTGCATAGTTGGTCGATGCAGTTTTTGTTATGTCAATCTTTTTTGTAATATCCTATAGTTCTTATTATAATTCTGTTTGGGCCACCAAAACAAATTTCGGGCCTCAACAAGCCTTTTAAAAGGCATGTGTGCATTAGGCCACAGAATCAAACTGCAGCCATTGGATTAAAAAGTTAAGCAATGATTTGATGGCAATAATTAAAAGCCCTATTCAAGGCTAAACTATCCGTAAAATTAAATGGTCATTTATTATTGTGGCGATATTTCCCTAAAATCAATGGTAGGAGTATAATATTACTAGCGAATATAATCGATATTTGTGATTATAGTATAAATTGTTGGCGAATCAGTTTCAATGACAGGTCGTTTAAAATATAATACATAGGCGAATTAATCGAGACGATTTTTTTTTTTGTAAAAACCTAGCAATTCAGCATTGTTTTTAGCTCGTACTATTCGCCATTTTTGGAGGTCTCGATTTCAATAATTTGCCAATTGACAAAAATTCGCCACTAAAGTTTTCCCTGTTATACATACAAGAGAATTATGAATAAAATTCCAATTTACAAAATAGTTTTCTTAGTGGTATTTTGAGAATTAATTATCTCAATTGGTGAGGCCATCAATGAAGACTTCATCCATGTACTTTGAAATGTGCATCCATCAAAGACTCACTTGAAACACACAAGCATATTATGAGATTCAAACTTATTACCTCTCACCTAACAACTAATAAATGTAAATTAGTGCACGATAAGTCCAATGATATAAAAAATTAAAAAACATTTTTTTAAAATAATTTTTAATGTTATTGATAATAGTATTTTACAATACATATATTCATATTTTGAAAAGGTTAATTGGAAATCTTGTCAATTAAAATTTTGTAGAATTTTTACATCAATGTTTCATATCCATCATTAATAAGAGGAGAATATTGATATAAAAACTTCTACATAATTTTAATCTAGAAGATTTCTAATTAACTAAAATGAATTGTGAAAATATTATTTCTTTAATTTTAAAAGGCTTATAAAAGGTGAATGTTCATTTTGATTTACAAAAAAAGAAATTGAAAAAAAATCCCAAGATTGCATGTATAGGCCATGATTGTAAGTTGTGATCCACAAAGAAAACATCATGACCTTGATTAGTGTGTGACAATAGTCCTTTAGGGATCAACTCTTCAATCAATTTTTGTATTATTTTATGTTATTTAATATTTACATAAATATTTGTGATCATATTAATTATTAATTATTAATTTTCTGCAAAAAGTAACATGGGTGAGGTACCTTAGAACCAAAAAAATAATGTAAGAGAGTAGAATTCTAGTAACAAGAAGTTAAATACATCCCCATGAAAAAAATTATCCACCATCAGAAACCCAAGCTAATTGAATATTTTATTTAAAACTAGTAATAGTTCATAGAATTTAATCAAGGATATGAAAACTTACTATAACCCAATCAAAATAAGAGTTGTAAAGTCTAGTAAGGTAAAATAATACAATATGAAAATTTAAAACTTGTATACAAATCTAAACTTAAGTATTCATGTTTATAAAAAACCATTCAATTAATTATGCTTAACTATAGGATACCTTTAAGTGATTTAGGGAATTAAAAGTAACAACATAAGAAATTAGCAAACCCATGAGAACATTGCATAGGACAATATTTACATGGATATACCCTTGTGATAAAAATATTCCCCACGAAGAGATACCAAGTATGTATTATCCTCAATACCAAAATTAAAACGAAATACACTTCCTTCACTCCTTATTTGTATCCAGTTTGACAATGGTTGTGCACCTATAGAATCTCAACAAAAAATAATTTCTTACCTTAATCCCAAGGTTTCAATATATAGAAATACTGGAAGAATAATACAACTAGAGGTCTCCACAAGAGGTTCTCATGCCATTCTAAAACATGGTTCCTAAGGCCTGTTTTAAAAATAAAAGTGCCCCACACCTTGAAATTACCCTATAATGTATAGAATCAATCATTTTGGTGACCCAAAACACATCTTTTCCTTCTTTCCAAGTTCTCAACTTGGGGAAGCTAAAGATCACCTACATGGAACACTAAGAAACAATTGTCTTGGCACCAAACAATTTTGACATCTATATCAACTTATTCACATAAAGATCATAACTTATGTGCATGAGAATTATCAACATACCTTGGAGCCTAGCTAAAGTTCATTTTGTATAAATAATTATAGTATATAAGGTATATGTAGAGAAGAAATAACCAACATTTTTTCTATACTTGTAAATTATACATAACCTCTCCAATGTCATAATTTTGTTTCGAGGTCTTATGTTCCTTTTAATTTTTCATTCGAGTTATAGTTTAGGAATTTATTTTTATAATCTATAATATTTTGTATAACTAAATAGTTTGTGTTTTTACCCTTTGATCCACCTAAGAATTTGATGATTGGTGTTATATCTTAAAATTTTCATTTTCATGCACATCCTAATGTGCTCATAGTCTATAGAAGGATTGTGTACTTGGTTTAGTATCTAATAATTTTTGTGAGTACTAAGAACATAGTAGAATGCAATAAAAATACACCCATATGTTTTCATAAGACGTTAAAAAATGATCAATGTGACCTTATAAATTATGCACCACCAAGAATTCTTCAAATAGTTATGTTATTTCATGAAAATTTGGACCAACACTAGTGGACCTTGATTAGCAAGCTTTAGTGAATCACCAAAATAATTTTAGATTACAAGTCAATATTGATATCATAACTTTCTTGAAGGAGATATTTACTCTATCACAATACACTAATAGATTTGAAATATTGAAGCATACTTCTCCTTCAATAATTTTACTCATTGAAAAATATCATTTATATATCTAAAAATATCCACCTAGTGCATCACTAGTGTACAACGTAATAAAGAGAACTATTCAATTCTATCCTACAGTGCATTTTTTAGCACCTCATTAAAGGAATATTATCCCCTTATACAAGAAAAGGATGGGTACATGAGGATTTTTTAGTTTCTCTAACACAGATTATAAATTATAGAATCGTACAAAGTTCTATGACTACTTTATATGCCTATATGAATAACACTTAATTACCTCAAAGCGCTAAAATACATCAACACTTTTTTCCTTCCTTTTGTACCAAAAATGGAGTTCCTTACATCAAACACTTTTGGCCAATCATTTTTTCATGCATCCAAAATAGAATCCATGAAAATTATGAAGTGATAATTTCTCTTGTTGTGCAAGAGAAAATATAAACTAGAGAAAATCTTTAAGATTTTTTTTAAGTAGATATGTAAAAATATGCCTACATAGAAGCCATAAAAAAAACTAACCACTTGCACCAAACCATAATCTCCCTAACATGTATTTTCTAGATATCCACAAAAGGAAGTATCCTAAAGATGATGAATGATGTAGTTTTCACTTATTTCCTTACATCGAACACTTTGGGCCAATCATTTTTTCATGCATCCAAAATAGAAGCCATGAAAATTATGAAGTGATAATTTCTCTTGTTGCGCAAGAGAAAGTATGCACTATATATAATATCTTTAAGCTTTTTCTACTGTGTAAAAATATGCCTACATAGAAGCCACAACAAAAAAATTGACCATTTGTACCAAACCCTAATCTCCCTATCATGTATTTTCTAGATATCCACAAAAGGAAGTAGCATCAAGATTACGAATGATGTAGTTTTCACCATAAAAAATCGTCCAATGGTGTTTATTGTCACATATTAAAAATTATTTTCACAAAATAAACATTGAATCATAATGAGATTAAGGAGACTAAATAAGAGGCACAATGCCTCAATGTTACCACTAAACCAACATAAACTTTAGGAGAATGAAATAATTTTTTCCACATGAAGTAATTAATGGAAAAATTATCCATGCAACCATTAATAGTGGCATATAGAAAAATTATGATGCATGATTTTGTGAAGCACCTATGACTCTCCACTAACACACATCCAAACCCCTACTTTATTGAATGGTTACAAAAAAGTAAAGACATATAGGTTAGTTTCTAATGCATGTTTAATTATGTTTTTTAACCTATATATGTGACACTATCCTTGTGGAATCAAACTCGTGAAGGATTATGACATATTTCTTAGTGGACCCTTTTATATGAATGTGAAGATGTCTACAACATAAAATTATAATGAAAAAAAATCATCTTAACTATAACAAATATTTTAGCCTACATGAGATAGTCCAAAATAACTCTATTTTTAGCCAAACAAGATTATAATAACATTATGCATGGGTGCTAGCAAGAAGTTGAGTCCACTTTTTGGCCATTTAGTGGAAGTGTTCTCCCTGATTTTCAGAATTCGACACATTTGACCTTAAAATTTGAAGCACTTAGAGATGGAATCTTGAAAAAATTCACTCATTATAAAATGTAGTACTCGGAGTCTAGTTTCCAAATATGTAATTTATTTCAATACCCAGATGATACAAATTGATTTTCAATAGGTGTTTCTAAAAACCATTGTTTAAAAGTCTTTTTTTTACCATACCATGCACATGTACGCCATCCATATTTTGACCTAAATAATCATATTTTCTAAATCCTTTTGGGAAAATATCTGTAACTCACTGAAGCACACTTTCCATATTTTTTTATAATTTTTTATTGAATATTTTATTTTTGTTAATTTTTTACTGGCCATATTTGGTGTTTTAAAAAATCATCGTGTATGTCACGCATAAGATGACCTAAACTTATGATTTTTAGGTTTTTTTTTTAATATTGAAAAGAATTTTTTGAAGTACACTTTTGTGCAATTTATTCGTGAAAATGTTATGTTAACAAAAATTTATTAAAATACTAAAAAACCTTGATAATTCAAGTTTATGGACCTGTTTAATCAAAAATTAAATGAAAAATAAAAAAATCAATCCAATTGTAATAAAAATTAAATATTTAGAATCTATACTGTCTAATCTATAATGGGTTTTAATTTCATCAAAAAACTCTGCAAAAAAAGCCTTCATCTACGTATGCCCAAAGTCCATATTTTTTTGTGACATTGCTAGGACCTTCAACTTGCAAGTCAAACTAGGTCCAGGGCCTAGGTTTGGATCCCCAAACCTTTTCTCGAACCTATCAACAAAGCAAAAACCTGGCTTAAATTTCAAATTTTAAAAAATGGTATCCCATTTCCAATTCACCTGTTGAAACTGGAACGGGATCCCATTTATTAGCGGATCCATTGAAAATGGAATGGGATATCATTTAATAAACGGGATCCCAAGTTATTTTTTACCGTTATTTTTTATTTTACTGTCAAAAACGGGCATCTCGAGTCTGAGAATCATTCTGTACGGCCGACTGTGACATATTCCCTATTCTCTATCACCTTTTTTCTTGTTGAAGCTCTTCAAGCTAGGATTTTTTTTAATTTTGAAAGGAGGCATCATTGGGAAACTGTCAAAAAATAATTTTGTTGAATTGCTACTTGTTTTCAAAGGAGGAAGAGGAGTTTTATTTAATTCCTACTTGTTTGAAGGAGGAAGATAATTTTTTTTGAATTAGTATTTGCTTTCAAAGGAGGAAGAGATTTTTTTTTGAATTCGTATTTTCTTTCAAACGAGGATGAAATTTTTTGTTCATTGAGCTACTTGTTTGGAGGAGGAAGAGAAATTTTGTTCATTTTCTATTTGTTTTCAAAGGAGAAATCTAGGAATTTTATTTATTTGCTATTTGTTTGAAGGAGGAAGATAAATTTTGTTGAATTCCTATTTGTTTTTAAAGGAGGATGAGAAATTTTGTTTGATTGAGCTACTTGTTTGTAGGAGGAAGAGAAATTTTATGCATTTGCTACTTGTTTGAAGCAGGAAGAGGAATTTAGTTTAATTTCTACTTGTTTGAAGGAGGAAGAGGATTTTTGTTCAATTGCTACGTGTTTGAAAGAGGAAGAAGAAATTTGTTCAATTGCTACTTTTTTGAAGGAGGAAGAAGAATTTTGTGAACAATTGCTACTTATTTGAAGGAGGAACAAACAAGGAAGACTCTTAAGTTTTTGACATTCATTTGTGTATACTTCAAAAAAATTCAATCATGGGATCACAATGTCAAAATAAGAGGAAAGATAGGAACGTATTGACCATTGAAGAAATTCAAGCAAAGAGAGAGAAGGAGAAACAAATAAAAAGAGAAAGAAGAATGAGAATTCAATCAATGAATGATGGTGAAGCATCCAATTCCACAACTATTGAAGATAAAAACATTGAGGAGACCATGGATGTAGACAATGAAAACTTGCAAGAGGTGAATGTGGAAACTAATACGAATACACAAACTACTCTTGGTATGTCTTCAAATATCCCTTTCAATACTATGGAGAATGTTTCAATAGGCACAATTCCAGGTACATCTTCAAATCCACCTTTGAGCCTCATGGAAATGGTGTTTATTAGAGATTTAGAAAATGTTGGATATCACAATGTTGACATTGATAATATTCATAGATTTCAAGATTTGAGTCAAATTGTTGTTGAAAATGAAAATGAAAATAATTTTATTGAGAATGAAAATGAAAACCGTTTTGTTGTTGAAAATGAAAATGAAAATCCTCTTAATGAAAATGAAAATGAAAATCATTTAATTGAAAAATGAAAATGACAATGAAGATGGCGATGAAGATGAAGATGAAGATGAAGATGAAAATTAAAATGAAGATGAATATGAAAATGAAAATAAAAATGAAGATGAAAATGAAAATGAAAATGAAAATGAAGATGAAAATGAAAATAGTTTTGAATATATTTTTTTTAATTGAAAGTGATGTTTTGGATAATCTTCCTAGTAAGATTTCTTGGATACAAATAAGAACACATGTTGATAGATTATACAATTAATTTTTGTATCGTAAAAAACTTTCAGTTCAATGTCAACTAATGATGCAATTAATGAGATTGTGAAAAATGAGAAAAGTAATGAAAAAGTTAGGCATTTTTGTTAAACAAAGAAGAAAATATCAATCAGTAAAACATGCTAGTCTATTATTGCTAGTGCCATTCAGTCTATTGGCAAAAATAGTAGGTCTAAAGATAAGAATGCAGTAAGAAGAGCTATAACAACTGCTATAGTTAATAAAGCAACTTTGAATAAAATAATGGTAAGCAATATTAGTGAAGTCTTAAAAATACAACCTTAAAACATTGCTAAGAGCATCCAAAAGAAGAGAAAGTATAGAAAATGATCCTATCAACCAATGTTGGAGTTTTAGTGGTCGACTCCCGAGGTCTAATATGAAATTGAATGTTAAAATTAAATCTTTGATTGAAAATTATTGGCATGATAATCCTAGGGTATCATCTAATGCTAGAGATGTTCTAAAATTAAGGGTGGGGTCCAAAGTTTGTGATCCTCATCCAAAACACCTATTAGATACAACACAAACTGAATTTTATAAAAAAATCCGTGATGATTTAGTGTTACTTGACAATATTAAAATAAGTCAAAGGTCTTTTGAAAAATGTAAACCTCAGTATGTAAAAATTAATAAGCAACGAATATCTTGTTGTTGAAAAACACATGTTCAATTTTATTTTTTTTATGATGTTTTTCAATATATACTTTTTACTTTGCATACTAACCTGATTATGCAGCAATGTGGTATTAATATGCCACCTGAAACAATAAGGGAGTTTATATCAAGTTTTTATTGTGAAAGATCTAATGGAAAATTATTTTATTTAAGTTCTTGTATTTTTGGACAATGCACTAGTTGTGGAAATATTTAATTCTTAAGAATTTGCATGCATGAAAGTGTTGATAATGATTTTGGAAAATAATTTGTGGATGTTAAAAGATTTAATAATGTTAACTATTCTCGAAAAGATGGAAATATTGGAAAGCATTGTGATTTACTTATAGAAAAAGTTAGTGTGCATACATTCATATTAGAATTTAAGAATAAGATTGTACCAAAATATGCCATGCACTCTCAACATGCTTGATGGCTTGATGGCCAGTTTTGTGCACGTAGAAACACATTTCCAATTGGTACTATGGGTAAGTGCACCAATATGTGACACAATTTAGGTGCCAAATTGAAAAACTATAAAAAAACCCCAAAATAAGGCCTTTGGCGCATGCCAAATGTCTAAAAATACATTTGGCATGTGCCAAATGTATTTCTAGACATAAAATGCAAAAGTCGGGTTTGGAACCCTCATTTTGTCTTCAACCTGCGGCTTGAGAAGGAAAATTTCAAGTTTGCAACTCACGCTCGCCAAATATCCTCCATTATTTGCATCCTTAGCTTTCCATTTTCCATGAGAATGCCGCCAACATGTTGGAGAGGTCGAAGATTGCAAAGAGGTGTGTATTTTTATTCTATTTATTTCGAATTTGATTTGGAATGCAACTTTAAATAGATTTTTATAATAAAACTTTGTTCTAATTCTCAAGAAATGAATCTCCACCTCAAAACATTGAGAATTCACAATCACCCCCTCATGAAGAGCCTCCTATACAAGAACAACCCAAAACCCCTCCATCAATTCATAGGCATCCTCAAGGAACATAAGAAAATATTCAAAATCAAATTGAAAACAATAAAAGAGACATTCAACAATTAATTGCAATATTAACCGAGCATGTGGAAACCCACCCTTATAGGAGAGGGATTGTTGAATCATTGAAGTCAATTTTAACTCATGTAGGAGAAATGAGCGAGCAAATGAATTTTTGGTCAACTAAGACAGATGAGATGAGGCAATTTTATGCTAATGGTTTGTCATATGAAGATGTCAAAAAACTAAAAATTAGCAAAGCCGAGTTGTGTGACCTATTTAAAGATCCAAAATCCAATGAACCTTTGTCCCATGCATGCAGGAGGTTCCCCATCCATTGGTTCCACCATGATTTAATTAGAAACAAATTTTGGGAGCGGTGGTGGATGGTATTTGACCAACCTCCATGCAATAACCATGAGGTGCTGCAATAATTTTTGAGGAAAATCTATTGCGAGTTGTCCTCAATAAAATGCCAAACTATTTTGACATCTTAGACTTTTAGGGTAGAGGTGGGGGCTCCACACACGATAGACCTGTTGCATGATGTAATCCACAGTTGGCACCAAGAGCCTTGGGCAGACCCATGGTGGAGCATGTCATTGTTCCTTCCATTAATAAGGACAGTGTAGAGGTGGACACGATAAAGTCGATTGGCTCACTCACCTAGACCATTTTACAGTGTGTGAGTCCTCAAATAGAGCCTGGTGTGGAGGAGACATGTAGGCCCCAAGCTCCACCCCACCATTTTGGCGCTTGTGGTGTTGTTTGCACGTACGATTATCAGGGTGCTCATGATGCAGCTACACAACCTACATCAGTTGCAGAGGCAATGGCTTTCACAGATGATATTCTGAATGATACATTCGGCATTGACACTTAGGTAATATTTAGCAAGTTATTTTAATGTTGTTTATTAAAATATATTTTGAATTTTAAGAATAACTAAATTAGTAGAATTTTGATATGATGAAATTTCAGGGTCGCACTGTTCATGAGGGATGCTCGATTCCTATAGACCCTTATACATTCCCGACGATGAGTCCACAGGTATGCAACTAGTATTAAAGATATTATTATTGCATTTGAACAGTTGAATGTTATATTTGAATGTTTCTCATAACATGCTTCAGATTTCAAACAGTTTCCTGGTGGACCTTCTTCCTCCACACCTCGTGATTCATATCCTCAAACAACATACACTCAAGTAGCCTTTATTCATTAATAGGGTTGTAAATCTATGTTAGCTAGTCTTCATAATTTTGCATATATACAAATCTAAAAAATTGATGAGAAACACAAACATTGCATTCAAGTATTCCTTGGTCGTGTCACATTATGTTCTCCTATATCAACATGATATCTGAGATATTGTTTCATTTGCAATTGTTGACAAGAGATAGCCTTGGTGATGTTGGTGGCACGATGGACCATGGAGTTGCTGCAGCAATAGCCAGCTTTGATCCATTGAGAGAGGTATGGAATAGATTAGTCAATTTGACATTATATTTTCTTTTTTATGGTCTATTATAGAAAATTTTCACGATAATTTTATGTAGTTTAATTTATATCTTCATGGTTGCTACAGGTGGTTGTCACTCCAGATCGTGGACATGGTGATGCTTTAAATGTGCATGATGACTATATGTATGTGGTAAGTGATTATATTTTGTTATATGCCATTCCATAATTCAATTTCTATGTTTTAACATCTTTACTTTTAATCGTATCAGTTGAAGGTCCAGAGTGAAGAGAGGAGGAGTAGCAGGCATGTTCGAAAGACAAGACAAGCAACAGGCACTCCATTCGGCCGAATTTCGAAGGCAGCACGGGATCTATTTCCTTCCCCTAGAGGGAAATGACTATGTATTAGTGTTGTTTGTTGTATGCCTATGTGGCATTTTGGAACATATGTTTTGTACTATTGATATATATATACGTGATATTTTGTCCAAATGGCTCCTTTGTACTAAGCCTATATGGTTTTTTTGGATATATTTATATAATTTTATCAACATATATCATTGTATAGCCTTTTCAGATTTTTGATTAAAGAAACTCTTATTTTGCTACTGCCATTCTTGAATGATGTTATCATGCGTATCGTGTAAGTTGTATGCTTGAATGTTGTAGGCATGGATTTTGTTTACATCTAATGCTTAATTAATTACCGTGGAATGCTCAATAAGCCCCATCAAAAGCGTATTATATAAGTAAGCTCCATTCATGGTGGTTTGTATCCTTTGGAATGATTCAATTACTTGTGCCTCACCAATGCAGAGGCAAGGAGGCTCAAACCCAATCAGTTTGATAACCTGCCTTCAAGGGGATCCTAACAAGATTAATACAACCTATTTTCAGCAATCTACACAACGTCAAAGCCACATCAAACCAAAATCTTCATTCAACACCTTACCCAACAATCCACCCTTGTAGCACTTTGATGCAAAGCCAAGGTGGAGAAGACTCACAACAATGGAAATGTTAATTCTCAATCAAGAACTCTTCTTCATAATGATTCAGCCTAATAGGCATCAACCCACCCTCAAGGGTCTCAACTCCTCAACCTTGCAAATGAACAACAAGACTCCACCAAGGCCCTACAAAGACCATCAAAATTCATACAATGAAAATTGAATCAATTGACTACAATCCCTAAGTTAGATTCATCAAGGTTTCCAAAACTCACATTTGTGACTGGTTATTCTTGTAGTACTCAAAACTCAGTTTTAGCCATATTTCTCCCAACCTTTCCAAAACACTAGACAATTACAAGATGGATTGAGATACCCTTTTCAGGGATACACAACATACCAAAGAATCAGTGGTCTCTCTTTTGGACCGACATAGACTTTCAACACACCTACTTCAATTTTGGCTTCACAATTAGCCCTTTTTTTCCAAAGGGACCACCTTTCCAACTTTAGGTATCTATCCCTATGCCTTGGATAGTCTTAGGTCATGGTGCCAAACCTCAAATTTTGTCATTAGTTTGTGTCTACAGAGCCTCTAACTCACAAAACCCAAGAAACCCTCCAAAACCTTCACAAAATCAAGGGTTTTAAAGAAACATACAACTCCAGACCTCTCTCAACACTTCCAAAGCCCCAAACACCTCAAAATACTTCTGCACGGACTCATCAGACCCTCACATAACCCTTATAGGCATTAATTCTTAAAAACCTCTCTTTGGTTCCTCACTTCCATGTTGGAAAACCCTTGTTCAGTCTTAGAATAGTCAAAAAAACACCACATAATTATGAATCCTTATTCCAAAATGAGTTGAAACACTTATTATAACATTTTTTCAATAAATCCACCGAGATACAGTAGCAAACAATAGGTGGATTGATTTTTACATCACAAATTTCCCCTCAAACTGTTGATTCAGCAACACTGGGACAGTCACTGTTTGTGTTGGTTCTCTCTACAAACAAAGAGTTAAGACACCAAATAAAAAATAAATGAATTAGAAAACATATAGACACATCCTCTAAAATTATTAGACCATGAAGAACATGTATGTGCCCATACAACACTCAAAAAGATCAAGAAAACAGTATTTTTCTAGAAAATTGCTCAAAACTATGGTGTTTATTGTGTAAAATTATTATAAAACTTCTTCCACTCTCTCATTCGAGCCTTGATAAGGATTTTTAAATAATTTTCCAACAACCATATTCTCCCCAATGCCCATAACCAACCTTGGGATTAGTTGGTCCCTTAATTACATTTGTTTGTGTTAAAGTTGCTTTGTCGGCATTTTACAACTTATATGATTTCTAATTGACTTCTAAGACACAAAACACCCTTTATTTGCATTATGTTTGATATCTCAAATATTATTAGACAAAATAAACCTAAAGACACTAACATTTCCCCATTGATGTATTCAAATAAAAAAAAATTGATGATGTGGTGTAGGTGCTCCTGCACCAAACTCAAAACCCCGTCCAAGCCTAATTTCTCCCAACCTTTCCAAAACACCTAACCATTTAAAGGTAGATTAAGATACCCTTTTCAAGGTTACACAACATATTCCAAAACCAATAGTAACTCTTTTGGACCAACATGAACTTTCAATACACCTCCCTCACTCTAAGCTTCACAATTAGGCCTAATTTCCAAAGGAACCCCCTCACAAACTCACCTCCAAACCAAGGAAACTTGAAAAAGTCTTAGGGATGCTCACCAAACTCAAAATTCTCCCATTTTATGAGCCCCAAGAACCCTTTCTATTCCTCTACTCACAAACCGTCCTAAACCTTCACAAAAAGAAGGGTTTTAAAGAAACTCATAACTCCAGACCTCCCCCAATCCTTCCAAAGGTGAAAACACCCCACAATACCTCTACCCTAACTTAAAGGACACTCACAATCCCATTCCTTTCAGTATTTCTTAGATTCAGTACTTGAGTTCCTTACTTTCATGGTGGAAACACCCCTGAACAACATTAGAACTTCACACCCCACTAAGTTTATTCATTCTCTCAGCCTCCAAAGTATTCATACACCAAAATAATCATGGTACAGGCCAATCCACCGGGCAACAGGGTCAGAATAGTAGGTGGATTGGGCTAATGTGTCATAGTGTTGCCCTCAAAACCCCTAACACAGAAAATAGAGCAGTAACCAAGTTTGTTGATCCCACACACACCAACGATGGATTTAAACCTTCAGAATAGATGCAAAGAGAGTAAAAACATATACAATCAAGTATCCAAAGCCTCAAGTCATGATAGACTTGAATGGGCCTATGCAAGGCAAAGAAAATTCACGAAAACAAAGAAAACCCGTGATCAGCGTTTTCAAGTATATTTTGTTATTAGAAACTGAACAAAATCAACCCTCAACTCGAGGTATTATAGAAATATATCTTGATACCACCTTCCAACTACCCCTTGAGCCGATCAACCACCATAACCACCCTTTTTTAGACTTCTAAGATGGCAATTTGCCAATTTTTCTCTTAATTACCATTCATTCACAACTTGATTTTGCAAATACCACCTAACTGACCTATTAAGCCTTTTAAATACAATTGCAAGGTATTTACATAGCATATAGAAATATAGAGAGAAAATACACTAAATATTTTAACTAATGAATTGTAAAAAATGGACTTTTGTAGTTTATATTCATGTCATTGATTACATTGCATTGCACATCTTTCAAAGTCAAAGCATTACTTCACTTTGCATAACTAATAAGTAGATGCTGATAGATGCTGAAAATTTAATTACAATATAGTTTGAACAAAGTCAACCTAAGTAGTTATGCAATTTCTTCACATTGCATAACTAATAACTAGGAGCAACTGCCAATTGCATTTTCTTATCATGGAATTCTATGAGACCAAATTTCTTTGAGATATTTTTTCAAATAGTTCCCTGCCTTGTCTATGTTACCACCTTTTTCATACATGTCTATCAAAGAATCTTCTCAAACATTTCACTACCTTGTTGCTATGGCTAAAAGCCTAAAACAAGTGATTTTGAATAAGCTATGGATGCTTCAAAAAATATATCAAAAGCATAATAGTAAGCAATAGCATAGAGAAGGCAGTGAACTATTTGAAAAAATGCATCAAGAAAATTGCTTTGAAATGATAAATTTAGTTGTGCTTTCACTCTTCTTTAACATTGTATATCTGCTCCTTTTTATAACAAGAGATAAAAAACGTAAAAAATTGTATAACAAGAGATAAAAACTATCTTTTTTGAAATCGAAAGGCATTTCCATAGCATAGAGGTATAGAGAGAAAATAAAATAAAGAGTTTAACTAATGAAATGTAGAAAATAGATTTTTGTAGTTTTTATTCATGCATTGCACATCTTTCAAACTCAAAGCATCACTTCACATTGCATAACAAATAACTAGATGCTGATAGATGACAAAATTTCAATTACAATATAGCTTTTGACAAAGTCAACCTAAGCAGTTATGCAATTACTTCACATTGCATAACTAATAACTAGGAGCAGCTGCCAATTGCTTTAGCTTGTCATGGCATTCCATGAGACCACATTTCTTTGAGGCATTTTTTCAAATAGTTCATTCCCTTGTCTATGCTACGAAATTTTTCATATATGTCTACCAAAGCATTTTATCAAATAGTTCATTGCCTTCTTGCTATGACTAAAAGCCTAAAACAGATGCTTTCAAACAAGCTATGGATGCTTGGAAAAAATATAGGAAAGGATAATAGCAAGAAATAACATAGACAAGCCATTGAAATTTTTCAAAAAATGTCTCAAAGAAAAGTGGTCTCATGGTGATGGAATGCCATGACAAGCCATAGACAAGGTAGTGAATTATTTGATAATATGCCTCAACTACTTGCATTTGATAACTTTTTCCTCAAGTGAAAATTCGCCACCATAGGAAAAAGCCTCTGAGATAGCGAAAACCAAGCAAGGTTATTGTAGAGGGGCCCAATGTGATCCCATAGTATCAAACGAGAAGTTTCTAAGCATCACAATGTCCGAGTAATAGCATGTTGATGTTCGCAGCCATTTTGCACTTTGGACCCTTAAGGGATCAATCCGGTTGAACGTAGCTTGGAGCGATTCCGCGTGTTTAGGTGCAAAAGAGGACCATTCCTAGTGTAAAAGTACCCACCCGAACGCGTTGGAGTAGGTTGTTTGGTCACACGAGCTGCAGAACGAAAGTTGCACCACTTTGCAACTTTCAACTACTTGCATTTGACAACTTTTTCCCCGAGTGAAAATTCGTCAGCATAGGAAAATGCCTCTGAGATAGAAAAAATGAGAGAGTTTATTGTGGATGGGCCCAATGTTATCTTGTAGGATTAGACGATAAGTTTCTAAGCATCATAGTGTTCGAGTAATAGCATGCTGAAGTTCACAGCCATTTTGCACTTTGGACCCTTAAGGGATCGATCTGGTTGAACGTAGCTTGGAGTGATTCCGCATGTTTAGGTGTGAAAGAGGACCATTCCTAGTGTAAACGTACCCACCCAGACGTGTTGGAATAGTTTGTTTGGTCACACGAGCTGCAGAACGAAAGTTGCACCACTTTGCAACTTTCAACTACTTGCATTTGACAACTTTTCCCTCGAGTGAAAATTCGCCACCATAAGAAAAAGCCTATGAGATAGCGAAAACCGAGAAAGGTTATTGTAGAGGGGCCCAATGTGAACTCATAGGTTCAGACAAGAAGTTTCTAAGCATCATGATGTCCAAGTAATAGCATTCTGAATTTCGCAGCCATTTTGCACTTTGGACCCTTAAGGGATCAATCCGGTTGAACGTAGCTCGGAGCGATTCCGCGTGTTTAGGTGTGAAAGAGGACCATTCCTAGCATAAACGTACCCATCTAAACGCGTTGGAATAGTTGGTTTGGTCACACGAGCTACAGAACGAAAGTTGCACCACTTTGCAACTTTCAACTCCTTGCACTTGATAACTTTTTCCTCGAGTGAAAATTCGCCACCATAGGAGAAAACCTCCAAGATAGCAAAAACCAAGAAAGGTTATTATAGAGGGGCCCAACATAAACTCATAGGTTTAGATGAGAAGTTTCTAAGCATCATGGTGTCTGAGTATTAGCATGCTGAATTTCACAGCCATTTTGCACTTTGGACCCTTAAGGGATCGATCTGGTTGAACGTAGCTCGAAGCGATTGCACGTGTTTAGGTGTGAAAGAGGACCATTCCTAGTGTAAATGTACCCACCGAGACATGTTGGAACAGTTTTTTTGGTCACACGAGCTGCAAAACGAAAGTTGTACCACTTTGCAACTTTCAACTATTTGCATTTGACAACTTTTTCCTCGAGTGAAAATTCGTCACCATAGGAAAAAGCCTCCGAGATAAAAAAAACCGAGAAAGTTTATTGTAGAGGGTCCCAACGTGAACTCGTAGGTTTAGACGAGAAGTTTCTAAGCATCATGGTGTCCGAGTAATAGCATGTTGAATTTTGCAGCCATTTTGCACTTTGGACCCTTAAGGGATCGATCTGGTTGAACATAGCTCAGAGTGATTCCGCATGTTTAGGTGTGAAAGAGGACCATTCCTAGCATAAAAATACCCACTCAGATGCATTGGAATAGTTTGTTTGGTCACATGAGCTGCAGAACGAATGTTGCACCACTTTGCAACTTTCAACTACTTGCATTTGACAACTTTTTCCTCGAGTGAAAATTCGCCACCATAGGAAAAAACCTCCGAGATAGAAAAAACCAAGAAAGGTTATTGTAGAGGGGCCCAATGTGAACTCATAGGTTTAGAAAAGAAGTTTCTAAGTGTCATGGTGTCTGAGTAATAGCATGCTGAATTTCACAGCCATTTTTCACTTTGGACCCTTAAGGGATCGATCCGGTTGAACGTAGCTCGAAGCGATTCCGCGTGTTTAGGTGTGAAAGAGGACCATTCCTAACGTAAACGTACCCACCCAGACACGTTGGAACAGTTTGTTTGGTCATATGAGCTGCAAAATGAAAGTTGCACCACTTTGCAACTTTTAACTACTTGCATTTGACAACTTTTTCCTCGAGTGAAAATTCGCCACCATAGGAAAAAGCCTCCGAGATAGTGAAAACCGAGAAAGGTTATTGTAGAGGGGCCCAACGTGAACTCGTAGGTTTAGACAGATATTTCGTAATCACCATGATTTACAAGTAATACCCTGTCAAATATTGTTGCCCTTTTGCACTTTGCACCCTTAAGGGATCGAGTTGGTTGAACCATAGTAGTTGTTTTGTTGAATGTTATACCCTAAGGTATGTTAGAGATTACCTAGGTTGCATTGATTTCTCACTGAGAGGCTTAACAAAAAATGTGTAGCATATAACAATCCGATAAATCTAGTAGATGGAAAAGAAAGAGAAGATTGACAACCAGAAAATGCACCAGCAACCGATGTTTCTCATACCACTAAACACTTGCACCAACAACCGATGTTGTTCTTTTCTTATATACTTTGAAAAACTTTAGTATTACCTACAGTCACAATCAGAAAAGGATCAATGACAATCGTAAATGCATATGCCATCAAACAGTAATCATGAAAAAGCCTTATTGCAAGGTGTTGGTCCAAAAGAGTGATCAATAACATGGCTTTACAAATTCAATGTGCATACTTACAAATCAATCTAGGGAACCATCTGGGTCTGCTCTAGTCTTTATTGTGTTGATTATTGCCTCATGGTTAGACTCACGCACTTTCCACAAGTTCTTGTTCGCAGGTTTACCCTTATATTTGATCAAATGAACATTGGTGGCGACGACAAGGTTTGAATACTGAAGAATTTTCCGATGCGTGTCGAAGTTCTCAAACAACCAAACTGCAACATTCTTAACTGGATACCTTCGAAGCCATGTTCCAGTAACAACCACCGAACCTATAGGATATTCTATGTTTTCTCCATCTATAACTGGGGACTCCAATTTATTTTTGGCCTCGATACAATGGCACAGGTAATAATTTGTACCCTCTTCATTGTCTTCATTTGCAATTACCGCATAAACGTGCCTTGCATTGATATGTTCATCTTGTTAGATTTATTTTCTAAGAAACATTATAAAACTTGTAAGTAAGATATATTACTTGGTTCTAGTAGGTCTGATACATGATCAAAGTCAATGGATGATTCCATCTCCATGATTTGTAGAGCCGTCGGGAGTTGATAAGTGTCAAGTGGGGTTAGACTTCTTACAGACCATTCATCAACCCACTCTGTTGACTCGCAATCATTCCATGATTGAAGTGTACATGCATAACAAAAGCATGCCATCTTCCTTGTATGGATAGTCCATGTACTTGCATTGGAGCTTCTAAAAGAGTGTAGCTCGCTCGATCCTGTTAGTGTACAACAATCCTCATATTTTGCAATGTTAGTATCATCTACTAAATGAAAAAATATATGAACTAAAGAATTTCCTTCACTACCTAGACCCATTGAACCATTTCACCACTGGATAATTGATCTTGCATCTATCAACTTTACATTGTTTGTGTACTTTAACTCTTCTCATGCTAGGGCTCTTTTGATGCATGCACCTGCTCCATCATGCTCCCCCTTTCCATGCCCGACCTTTGATAAGTTCCACATATGTTGAACACCACTAATCCTATGCATCCTACTCAACCAGTAAAACATTCTGGCGTTCTTGAATTGTGATGTACAATTATCTGACCATATGATATGTTGACTAAATGGTATGACCCTGCTAGCCAGATCAACATAGAACATATGAAAGCAACCTTGAACAAACTCTGCAGAATGTGTGCGATCATCACTGATGTAAAAGTGATACTCCCTCAATACTTTCCTATTTTCCTCTATACTATCATTTGCATGAATGAATGCTATATGTACAAATATAGAAACCTGCATAGAGTTGTAGTACTGTGATTGCACCTCGTTCTGTGGTTGTAGCGTGTAGTTCTCAGTGAAGTCGACAACTGAAACGATATGATGAAGTGGAAATGTGTCCTTGCATAACTTGAACTATGAGTCCAACCATTGTGCTCTATGTGTATGCATTGCATAATCATAAACCACCCGATCACGAAAAAATACCCACAAATTGATACACTAGAATCTTATCACTAACCAATTCACACTTCTTTGCTTCTTTCCCATCTTGTAGACTATATGCCAGTGTCATATATTTGCCAAATTCCACAATTTTGTCTCCAATTGTGTGTGTACTAGCCATGTGTTGGAAAATTGGAAAATGTTGCATGCCACCACAATGATCACATGTGCCATCCAAACATGATTTTTTGAAACAAATTTGACCATCCTCTCTTTCACATAAAATGGAAGACAAAAATTTCCTTGACGATTTAGGTGGAGGCATTATGTTACATTCCTGCAAAACATTGTCAGTATGCATATCTACACATATACGTCGATAAACATCATAATGATTAGAAAACTCAATATGAACCCTACAACAACAAGTAGTGCGTGTGTGATTTATTTTGACATAAAAAGGCTTTAGCATTTCAAAATACCTTTGACATATTTTAATTTCAGGAAACTTTTGTACAAAATGAGCAAAACATTGGGTTTGAGTGGTATCCAAATAATGCATGGGATGTGGCTCACGGTTTATACTACCAATTATCCTTCTTACAACATCTCTTTGATTAGGAGAGGTCCTTGTGTTATCATTCCAATAATTCACAATTAAAGATCTCAAGCCTTGAGCAATTCTTGTATCTTTCCGTGGCACTCTACCCGAAAATGCCCATAACTCATTGCTATTTGGATCCTCCACTCTTTTACACCTTCCTTTGGCTCTCATTAGAGATGATCTACTTATTTTCAAAGACTTACTTGCCTTTGTAAGGTTCACCTTGTTCCTTGTTTGATTGCTTAACAGTGTTGTTGTCATCACACATCATGTGGCACAACTATCCTTCGTGCATGAGGTGGAACCCATGCTCTCGTATGCACTCATCAAGTTCCTTACAATAGAATTTTCACCTGAGTCATTCAAAACTCTTAGCCCAAGAGCCTTCATGGTGGGCCTAAATTTGATTTGACTCATCATTTCAACAAATAGTTGGCATCTTCCACCCTCACTTAGCTTTGCAAAAAAAAAACTCCATATCCTTTCTGCATATCTTTGACATGTACGTTTTGGAATCTTATTAGGCATCCATTTCAAAACATTGGAATCAATATCAATCAAAAATGTAGGTTTTCTATGCAAAACTCTATGACGATTTCTCAAATGTAAATTTTTGTCAATATTGGGAAGGCCAACAACATTGGGGATAGATCGTGTACCTTCAATTGGAGGTGCAATTGATGACATACCTTGAGATTGACATGTAAACAATGTTGTACCTCCAACTTGAGATGTGATTTGTGGATTTTCTTCAAATAGAGATGTGTTTGCTGATGTACTTTCAAAATGCAATGTTTTTGATGGTGTGTCTTCAATTGGAGATGTGATTTCCGATGTACCTGGAAAACCACATGCTGTTGTCAATGTGTCTTCAACTGGAGATGTGCATTGAGCTTCACCTATGGTTGATGATGTGCCCCCAACTTATGTATTCATTCCTGTCCTTCCATGAACTTTCCTCATATGTGCCCTTTGTTTTACCAATTTGACATCTCTCTTATATTGCACATAAGTTTGTGGTTGTATGGGCTACAATTCCTTTGCTTCACAAGCTACATTTTTTTATTCTCTTCTCCTTGCATTTTTAACTGCATGCTCTTCTGGTGTTAGAGGCTTTGGTCATTTCCTCGGAATGACCTTGAATGCTACATGTCCACAAACACACATAGAACAAAAGTAAGTAATGCATTTTACAAAAAAAATTGATGCAGAGAGGGGTGGAAACTATTCAATACAACAAATCAATGAGAATCACAAACCTAGGGGTATAAATTGCTGCCACCTAAATGAAAACTAGAGACTCTTGTGTTTAGTTTTCTCAAAATCAATTTTTTGATTGTCAACAAAGTCATGAAGAATATGGATTCAAAGAAGGGTCTGTGATGCTATATCTAATCATTATTCACTATTTCTTTGGCAATGAGGTTTTCCAAATTAGATGAAAATAAAAAATTTCCAAATTAGTTGGAAAAAGAATGAAATATAGTGAATTCCACTAGCCATGCTGGAAATGGACTACTATAAGCAATGCAAATAGAATTCATCAGTAAATTTATGTTAAGTAAATGTCATGTTTTTTTTTTTTTTTGTTCTTCAAACTCATAAAAATTGAACTTTTTTATGCAAATCCCATCTAATTCAATGTTGAATTCTAAGTCCAATTGTTATGATTAATAAAATCATTAAGGAAATTTAGTTTATATTGTCAAAAACAAACAAATATACTAAAGACAAACATTTCAATTTACCAAAATGAATATATTACCTCAGATAATGTAAAATGATGTAGGAACTTTAAAATATCTTCTTCTACGTTGTCTACCATGCAGATTGGTGGTAAAAAGGTGATGGATCAAGCATAGATTGGTACAATATGAAGTCAACTGCAGAAAAAAAAGGCGTTTCTGACTCCGATAAAGTGTTGAACCAGACAAACATAGGAGAATGTGGGCCTGAATCACGGATTCAACCCTTATTTTTACCGTTTCAAGGTAAAACCCATTTGGCACTCGCCAAATATGTTCCTCTGAAAAGGAGAGACTTCAGAGAGAGGGGGTGGGAAGGAGAGACCTAAGAAAGTAGGGTGGGAGGTAAGTGAGGCCTGACATAGAGGGATTGTGACATAAGTGAGGCTTAATCTCTCAACCCTTAAACCCTAATCCATAGAGACAGAGAGAGAGAGGCAGACAAAGTGGGAGAGAGGGGGTGTGAAAGAGATACCTAAGAGAGTAGGAGAGAGAGGGAGTGAGAGATAGAAGGATGGGAGAGATAGAAGGAGTGAGAGAGAGAGACTTGAGAGATAGAGACGGGGTGGGAGGGAGAGGGAGTACTCAAGATAGAGGGATTCAAGAGAGATGGAGGGGGTGAGGGGAGATACATGAGATAGAGGGAGAGAGAGAGTGGGAGGGAGATATCTGAGAGAGGGAGAGAGAGAGTGAGAGAGAGGGAGTGGGAGAGGGAATGGGAGAGAGATAGAGGGAGTGAGTGAGTGACATACCTAATATAGGGATTAGGGTAGAGAGTTTAATTGGGTTTAAGGGTTTAAGTGTTGATGGATTAGGGTAGACGTTATTGGGTAGAGGGTAGAGGGTAGAGGGTAGAGGGTAGAGGGTAGAGGGTAGAGGGTTTCAGGGTTTAGTATTTAAGGGTTGAGGGTTTAGGGTTTAGGGTATAGGGTTGAGTGTTTAAGGTTTTAAGGGTTGAGGGTATAGGGTTGAGGTATTAGGGAAGACAAGGTGGGATGTATGGAGGGAGAGATGGAGGGAGAAGTGAGATAGAGATAAGGAGAGAAGATGAGGGAGGGACAAAGATAGTTGAGGGTTGAGGATCCAATGTATAGAGTAGATGGTTGAGAATTGAAGGTATAGGGTTGAGGACCTATAGGTTTGATGGTTTAGGGTATTGGTTTGAGGGTATAGGGTTTAAGGGAGATGGGAGAGAGATAGATGGATTGAGTGAGAGAGAGAGAGACCTAAGAGAGGGAGAGGGGGTAGGATGGAGAGACTTGAAAGAGAGAGAGAGGGAGGGAGTGGGAGAGAGATAGAGGGAGGGAGGGTTAAGGGTAGAGGGTAGAGGGTTTAATGGTTTAGGGTTTAAGGGTTAAGGGTTTATGGTTTAGGGTAGAGGGGAGAGAGATAGAGGGAGTGAGTGTGTGTGAAAAAGAGAGACCTAAGAGAGAGAGAGGGAGTGAGTGAGAGGGGGTGGGAAGGAGAGACCTATGAAATTAGGGTGGGAGGTAAGTGAGGCCTGACAAAGAGGGTTTGCTGAGATAAGTGAGGCCTAATCCCTCAACCCCTATACCCTCTTAATCCCTCAACCCTCAACCCTCAACCCTCAACCCTCAACCCTTAAACCCTAATCCATCAACCCCCATACCCTCTTAATCCCTCAACCCTCAACCCTTAACCCTTAAACCCTAATCCCTCAACCCCCATACCCTCCTAATCCCTCTACCCTCAACCCTCAACCCTTAAACCCTAATCCATCAACCCCCATACCCTCTTAATCCCTCAACCCTCAACCCTTAACCCTTAAACCCTAATCCCTCAACCCCCATACCCTCCTAATCCCTCAACCCTCAAACCTTGAACCCTAATCCCTCAACCCCCATATCCTCTTAATCCCTCAACCCCTCAAACCTTAACCCTTAAACCCTAATCAGTCAACCCCTCTATAATATTAATCCCTCAACCCTTAACCCTTACCCCTCAAACCTTAAACCCTAATCCCTCAACCCCTATACCATGTCAACCCTCTCTATACATACCTCTCCCTCCATCATTCTCTCTCTCCATCCCTCTCTATCTCACTTATGCCTCCTTCCCTACCTCTTTCCCTCTCTACTCTCTATCTCTCCTCTCCCTTCCTCTACCTACCTCTCTCTTTGTCTCTCTATCCCTCTCTTTCTCTCTCACTCTCTACTCTCTATCTCTACCTATCACCCCCTCCTCTCTAAATCACCATTCCCTCTCTCCCAATTTCACTCCTTACCTCTCACTCCATCCTCTCTAAATCACCATTCTCTTTCTATCCCACTTTCCCTCATTCCCTCTTTATGTCCCAGTTATCCCTTTCTACCTCTCCCTCCCTCCAACCTCCCTCTCTCTCTTTATCTGTATTTCTCATTCTCTCCTTACCTCTCTACTCTCTATCTCACCACTCTCTCCATCTCACTCTCCCTCCTTCCCTCTCTCCCTCCTATCCATCCCTCTCTCCTTCTAGCTATACCTACCTCTCACTCCACTACCTACCACTCTCTCCCTCACCCATCTTTCTCTCTTACTCTCTTTTTCCCTCTCTACTCTATATCTCTCCTCCCTTCCCTCTATAATCTATTTCTCTCTCTCCCCCTCCCTTTGTCCCCTCATTTTATCTCCTCTCACTCTCTCTCCCTCTCACACACACTCACCTCTATCTCATCCTTTCCTCTCCCACCATCCCTCCACTCTCCACTTCTCTCTATCTATCATCTCTCTCTACATCTCCTTCCCTCTATATTTATCTTTATCTCCCCTCTCCCTCTCTTTTCCCACTTCTCCCTCCATCACTCTATATCTCAATCGTGTCTCCTCTCTCTCTCTCTCTCTCTCTCTCTCTCTCTCTCTCTCTCTCTCTCTCTCTCTCTCTCTCTCTCTCTCTCTCTCTCTCTCTCTCTCTCTTGCACACACACACACACACCTCTATCTCCTCCCTACTTGCCCCTCCCTCCCCTCTCTAATTATCTCTATCTCTCCTCTCTCTACATCTCCTAGAGGGTAGAGGGTTTAAGGGTTGAGAGTTGAGGGTTGAGGGTTGAGGGTTGAGTGTTTAAGGGTTTAAGGGTTGATTTCCATAAGAGACTTAAGTGATTTTCGATTATTTTCATAAAAAACCCTAAGGTTTTTCCATCTAGACCTATCATTTTCCTATCTTTCCATATAAAATTCATTTTTCCCCTTTCCAAAAAATGCTCATTTACTTTGTATCACTACCACTCCCTTAAAAAATCACTTTATATATATTATTTACTGCCCAACCACGGCCTCATACATGGGGGCCCACGGTATGGCGGTAATTGTTTGGGGGAGTCACATTAACGCTTACCGCTATACCATGGGGGGACATCTAGCAGCTATTAGAGTAGGCATGAGATGTTTACCACACCACTGCACGCGGTTAAACCATAGACCACGGTGACCGCGGTAAATAGGTAGCGGTTGGCGAAGGGTGATAGTGGACGGTTAGTGGGCGATCAGTGAATGCAACCAACATTTTGTAGAGTGGCTACCATGGTACTGCTAGTAGTCAGGCCGGTGACCGCGATAGTGCGGTGGTGGTGAGAAAATCGTAGCAGCGTTGATCGAAGCGGTTACCGTGGTACCACACATGGTTAAAAAATAGACCACGGTGACTGTGGTAACTGTAGCGGTCGGTGAAGGTAGTCAATGGAGGACAACAGGGAGCCGTTAATGGTTGGCACTATTAGAGTGCTATAATACATTACTATTACTATAAATTATATATTATTAATATTTAAATTATTATATTATTCATAATATTGTATTATTACTTTGATATTACTATTATATTATTCTACTATTATAATATTCTATTATTCTTATTATTATAATATTATTATTCTTATTATATGATTTTGAAATATTATACTTAGTAAATTATATTTATCCTTAATATTATATTATTAATAAAATATGATTAATTGTATTATTAAATTATTAAATTATTGTTTTATTATTATACTAATGTTATTATGTTATATTATATTAATTTTATTATATATTTATTATTATTATATTATGTATATTATATTATTATTATATTATATTATATTATATTATAAATACTATTGACGAAATTGTAGGAA
>CM021101.1:658066845-658203212 GCA_007115665.2 Sequoiadendron giganteum | reverse complement strand
TAGAAAGAAGTAGCTATGAAAGGAGAGATATAGGGAGAGGTAGGGATGGAGAGAGAGGTGAGACAAAAATAGAGAGAGGTCTAGGTAGATAGAGGGAGGAGGAGATAAAGAGAAAAATAGAGGGAAGGAGAGAGGGAGGAAGAGGTAGGGATGGAGAGATAGAGGTGAGAGAGATAAGAGAGAGGAGGGGTGAGATAGAGAGAAAGAGAGTAGAGAGGGAAGGGGAAAGAGAGAAATGAGATAGGTGATAGAGATGTGTGATGGAGCTTAAAATTAGAGAGATAAGGAGGAAGGTGGAGAGATTGAGATGGAAGGAGGGGGGAGAGAGAGAGATGTATAGAGGGATAGGTTAGATAGAGAGAAGTAGAGAGAAAAGGTGGGTGAAAGGGAGAGAGAGGGAGAGAGAGGGGGAGAAAGAGAGGTGAGATAAAGAGAAGTATAAAGGGAAGGAGAGAGAGAGGGAGATAGAGAAAATTAGAGAGGGAGGGAGGGAAGGAGAGAGAAGTGAGATAGACAGAACTATAGAGGGAAGGAGAGAGAGAATGACAAGATAGAGAGTAGAGAGGGGAGGAGAGAGTAAGAGAAGAAAAGAGAGAGAGAAAGAGAGGAGAGGGAGGGAGGGATAGGTAGGTGTAGAGAGTAGAGAGAGATATATAGAAATTAAAGGAGAGGGATGAGAGATAGAAAAATGTAGAGAGGGAAGGAGGGAGGGAGATAGATATTGGAGAGGGAAGGAGAGAGAGATGGACATGTAGAGACATAGTTCTTGAGCTCAAGGAATATATTGTTAGATAAAGGGATGGAGATCGTGAGAGAGAGAGGTCTAGAGAATAAGAGATGAAAATGAGTGAGATAGATGAAATTCGACCTCTTGAGTACTAAAATTTGACCTCCTGATTATTGAAATTTGACATGTTGATTACTGAAATTTGACTAAGTCTAAAATTTTTAAGATCTTCCAAAAACTAGAATTTGCAGTATAACTCTTAGAGATCTGAAACCACTCTTAAACATCCTACCTATATATACATGAAATATAACTTAAAGTATAAGAAATTAAATGTCCATATGTAAATGTCAACTTATACTTAAATGTTTATTTTATTTATTTCATGTATATAATTTCCCTGACAGAGAAAGCAAAAATCTAGTTTTGTGCAAAGTAGGCCATTTGGCACTCCCCAAAAGGCCTGCTTTAGACATGTTAATTAACAGGATTTGCTAAATTTTCTCATATTTTTGACCGTGCTCCCCATCTCATTTGCACGTCTTTCAATGCAAGTTTATAAAAAAAATCGTGATAGCATTAACCTCTATCTCAGCTATCTAAATATATAATTCTTTTTTCATTTTGATTTAGTTAAGGTTTTGATCCATGGCTTCTATTGTAAATGCCTTCATTTTTGGTCAAAAACCAAAATGTGCTAGGTTTAGGATAGATTTTTACACGTTCATCGGAATGTGAAACAAATTATGTTTTTTGAAACTAGACTCCATTCTACACATGATGAAAAAAATAAAATCAATTTTCAATTAGTTTGCAAAAAATTTGGGGGGGAGCACGCTCAAATTTTAGCTTTTCAGGATGTGTCCACTTTGAAATTTCATAAAATATTATATATTCATTAAAAAAATTATCCGAAAGAAGGAGGATAAACTAAATGGTGTTAGCTAATTTCTCACTGTTGGGATTTTTGAAATTCTAAAAAAAAGTTAACCAAAAAGGGGGGAGCCCTCAGGCGCTATGCTATTTTTTTTTAAAAAAAATAGGACCTGTTTTGGGCCCCCCCATTTTTGAGACCCTTAATCTTCATTAATTTCAAAAAACAATAGTAGCTTAGAAACTAGACTCAGAGCACTTCAACTTTTGTTCTTGCCGCAACATAACTATCTTCATTTTCTCGTGCAAATCAGATTTTCCTGATTTCAGAAAAAAGTGGCATCTTAAGAGCCAAAATTGTGTCACAGATTGGTGCACTTACCCCTATACTTTCAATGGTTGATTTTGTGGAAAATTATACTCTAGCTCTGCAAGAGGACATTCAATCACAGTATTATAATTCAATGCAAGTAGCTATGTTTGTCCATATTGTTTATAGACATGCAGATGATAGCATAGAGGATGATAGAAATTTTTTGAGGGAGTGTCATTTTTATTTGAGTGACAACCGGTTACATTCGTCAAAGTTTGTTCAATAATGTCTCAATATATTTTATAGAAATTTAAGAGAAAAAGGAATCTAGATGACAAAACACCTTATATGGTCAGATAATTGTATGGGGCAGTTCAAGAATGCTTGAATTTTCTATTGGTTAAGTAGGGTTCACAACGAACTTAATGTCCAACATAAATGGAGTTTTTTTGAAGCTGGGCATGGTAAAGGAGAACATGATGGAGCCGATGTGTGTGTCAAAAGAATTCTTGCTAGAGAACAATTGAAATTAGAGGATGCAGTAATTTTAAAGATGCATGTAGGATTGTGGATTAGTTCAATACAAAATTATTTGCACCTGGTTCTAGTGAGTACTCTACAGTTCATTGATTCTTTTGGCTGGTTGAAGAAGAGAACATTCTACCTAGAGTTGACTGTGAGAAAATCAATGGATTTACTAAATAGCATTCATTTAGGATTTCGACAGCAAGCACATGGACTATTTGGACAAGGGAACTTGCATGTTTTTTTCAGTTTTGTATCTTAGGAGATTGGGAAGCATGTGAAAATAGAGAATGGGAGAAAAGATCATTGACACCTACACAAGCACACGATCAATATGAAATAACTATTGAAGAAAATGATCAAGTGTTTGCATCTAAAGACTATGACCATGTTTCAGACCTTTTACAAGAAGGTAATTTAATTCAATTTATTTCATTTTATTTCACTTTATTAAGTTATTTTGTAATACTAAATTATTTATATGGATACGTGCAAGTTATTAAATCAAATTTTGTTTGCAGGACATGTGTATGTTGTTGTTGCACCTGGGAGGAATGAAGATGAAATAAAATATTGGTTGTATCATTGTGTGGAGACTAAACATAGGTTAATATCACCTTGAGAAGATGATGCTGGCTATCATTATCCAATAGGTACGGTGATCCCCTGATGAAAAATTTGATAACAAGTTTTTGATCCCCTTAAGCAAATTTTTAGAACAAGTCTTTGATCCCCTTAAGAAAATTTTGAGAACTTATTTGATGATGGTTTTCATGTTTTCCAATAGGATCGGTGGTGGTTGTTGGCATTTGGCTACAAAAATACTTGATAAGGAAGAATGGTCTACCTACATTCGAAGATTATGAAATGCGTAAAACGATTATACACTATTCACATTTTGTGGTGACAAAAAATATAAAACTAGATCAGTATCATGGAAGACCTACAAATAAAGTACTATGGAAAATTTCTATGGAATATCATGAGACAATCATAGATGCATTACAAAAAAGAGAGGATGCAGATGGTATAATGGAATAAGTAAATATAGGTAAATATAGTTTTAGTTTTATATTGTCATTTAAAATAGATTAAATACATGTTTTGGTATTGGTCAAGCGTGTTATTAGTTGAAATTGATTTGAATTTTCCTTTTATAGATCCTTAAGTTGTCATCACAAAAAGGAGATTCCATGTAGATTCAACATAGACAACATGGAATACTTGGTAAAAATAAGTATTTATTAATTAAATTATATTTAAATACATGTTTTGATTATATATTGATATTGCTTGTACATTAATAGTTAAAATTGATTTATTATCCTTTTTTATATCCTTAATCCGTCATTGCATTGATCTCATGCTTTAAAACAGAAAGGAGAGGATGCAGATTCAACCTACACACGTGTGGAATACTTTTAAATATAGGTACTTGAGTTGTGTACAAATAGATAGTTTTGTATAAATTAAAATATGTATATTTTAATGATTTTATTGATATTTCTTGTAAATTTTTTATATCAGGTGGCGTGAAGACCTACTACATTCCTAGCACAATTTTGAGATGTTCTTGAGATTGCATAGCCAAATTTTGTAAACATTGTGGATTAAGGGGATGGAAGAGCGTGTATTAAGGGGAGTTGATAAAATGACTTAAAGGGATGTAAGAGGGTGGATTAAGGGGAGTTGAGAGAATGACTCAAAGGTATGTAAGAGGGTGGATTAAGGGGAGTTGAGAGAATGACTTAAAGGGATTAAGCATCTCATGAACCCTAGAAACCCTAAACCATAAACCATAGGACCTAAAACCTAGGAGATGAACCCTAAACCATTAACCCATATAGATTTTTTATTCTAAGCATCTCATGAACCCTAGAAACCCTAAACCATAAACCATAGGACCTAAAGCCTAGGAGATTAACCTTAAAACATTAACCCATATAGATTTGTTATTCTAAGCATCTCATGAACCCTAGAAACCCTAAACCATAAATCATAGGACCTAAACCTAGGAGATGAACCCTAAACTATTAACCCATATAGATTTTTTATTCTAAGCATCTCATGAACTCTAGAAACCATAAAACATGAACCATAGGACCTAAAGCCTAGGAGATGAACCTTAGAAGATTTGTTATTCTTAGCATGTTTTTTGTGTACTTTATAATGATGTTTCTCAATTTATCTCATTTTATTTTGGAATATGCTTTCAATAATTTATCCTTTTCTTGGACACTTTGAAAACCTAATAATATAACAAATTAAATTATAAAGTGCCACAAACTCTACTTGATAAGGGTATCTAAATTGATCTAATTGGGGAGGTTGTTAATACAAATGCATTGAACTTATGAATTACCATAACAAATGAACTTGACTAAAGTTCTATTATGGATGATTTTTAAACATATTTTTTAGGTGTTTCATTTCATCATTTAATTGTTGGGATAAATATAGAGCGCTATTCATCATAGAAAGAAGGGATAAATAATTAGTACCAAGTGAGAAATATCTACTACCCTATCTCTATGGACTTATTCTTGAACTAGATTTCCATGAACATAAACATGCTTGATTAAAATCCATGAAATGGTCGATGGACTAATATATCTTTTAGTTTTTAAGGAAATTCTACATCATGTAGACCACATTGATTTTCCTATATTATACTCTTCTTTGATCCCCTTAAGACGTTGTATTAGGACCCCTTAAGACAACCTATAAATTATGTTTAGTTTATAGAATTTATTAATTTTTTGTTCTCTAATCTTGTATGGTATTGTTTATTTCTTAAAATTTCATCCTTTGTGGTATATAAACGGATTGCTTTTGTTTGTAGATTATGATTTATTTTCTTATTTTATTAGATCTAACCTCTGTATTACGACCCCTTAAGACATCCCATTAGGACATGAATTGAATAATTTCATTGACTAATTATCGCTAATTATTGAATGTACATATCATGTATATCATGTATGGATCACTAAATTTGTAAAGTACAAATATTAAAATGTCCTATTAATTTCATATGCATATCTAATTTCACATTAATGTCCTATACTAATGTCTTGACTATGAACATAAATGCATAAATGTACATGTGTAAGTTAAGATTGAACATAAATTCCATCATTTACAATATACTAATTGCATGAAATAAAGTCCATTAGAGTACAACCCATGAAATAAAGTCCAACAAAGTACTCAACCCATGAAATAAAGTCCAACAGAGTACATGATAAACCAAATATGTAGTCCATGAAATAATCAAATATAACCCATAAAATCATGTTTAGGTCATGTCTCGTCTCTACAATCAAGAGACCTCTTCACACCATGCGAACTACACAGATGACTTGAAACACTTTGTACAAGAGAAAGATGAAATCAGATGTTTTAGACGATGAAAAATGATTTAATGAAAATTTAATTTATAATTCATCATAAAATTAAATTACCATCATATCTGGATCTGGATGCTCTAGTGCACCTGGACCAACCTATAAATTCCTTGAATCAATCTACATATACAAGAAGAAGAAAGTTGAAATTAGATGTAAGACTATAATTAAAAATGATTTAATTCAATTTAATTTATAATTTATCATATTTAAATTGTACTGTAATCTGAGGTTGTGCGCCCTCTACTCCAGGACCTTTTTGTACATGCTCAACTACAAGATGTGTCTCATGCTATAAAACAAAAATAATTTAACATGTATGAGCTCATATATATATATATATATATTCGATTTTAAATTTAATTAAAGTTATTCACAACTTGTATAATTTGTAATTGACTTTAATAAGAAAATTAAATTACCATGATATCTAGAGCCTGCTCTGAATGTCCTCCTAGAGGTGTAACTATGATTGATTCATGGCAGAAATTTGCACTAACAAAATCCTACAAGATCAAATTTAAAGCATGTATACTTGAATTAGGTTAAAATATATATATTCAAGTTTGCACATTTTGTGTAGAGACGGTTTTAAACAACCTAAAATTTAGAGGCATCACAAGTACTGACAACATCTAATGTTTGTTTGATGTCCATTCCCATTGTTGTATCAACTTAGACATACATATAGATATTTAACGTTTATAATATTTACAAACTTGTACATATACGTTTGATATATAGTGAATTCAAAATTCATAATTGTAACTATAGTAATGTACTTGTTAAACAATTTACAATATAAATGTACTTGCCCCTAGTCTACAATGCTCGATAGTGGAGGAGCGCTTGACAACCCCTCAGGTGGAATCGACGTGGAATTCGATTGACTCCCATGAACTAACATAAATATTTAAAACATATGTTCATGATAGTTCATTATAAATTTAAAACTCAAGTTAAAAATTATTTCATATATAATTTAAAATTTTGAAATCAAAATGTACCTCATAAGGGTTGTCGACTAGGACTAGTCTCAACATATGTACTCACGGTGCAGATGATTTCCCCATCGTTAGTTTCATATGTACACCAAACAATTTGATTGTTAAAATGTATTGGAAACTTTTATTTGATATATAATTTGATTAAAATTCTTGTAAATTCAACATGTAGATTCATATTTATACCTATGTAGAATTGGACTCAAAGTGATGGTCTACAATAAGAAAATCTACAAATGAACTGAGGTGACCAGATGATCCACTAGAATCTCCACGTCCACCCGAACTAAGTGTGGCTTGATTGGGTCCATAGCATAAATGATGGAAACTAGTACATACATGTGGTCTCGACACTCATGGACTAATACTAGGACCAACTCCATAAAACACTCTGTCATTGTGGTCTCTATGCTCCCTTCCCGCTACCGCATAAGCATGTTGATCAAGGTCTCATGTGAGCATACTAAGGGATCCTAATGTCAATACCACCGCCCATTGATGCACAAGTGCAGGAATGGCAGGTCCAAGAGGAGAAACAAGGGTTTGTGCATGCATGGGGCATTGGGGATCAACCCTTTCCCTAACCTCTATTGTGGCATGCCGCCACCAACACCCTAAAATGATTTAAAATAAAAATAATTGGGCTTTTGCCCCATAACAAACTCTACATATAGTTTCCTCAAAAAATATAATGGGACCTCTAGATTAGCATGTGGTGGACTGTCAAATACCATATACCATCGATCCCAATAATGTGCACTCATTTGTGGATGTATACACCACCTCATGGATATTCTAGATTTATTAGGAGGAATGGACCCTACTGAGTATTAGGGTTCATAAAATAAGGGGCTAGCTGGGCTTTTGTTATTTTTAGGTCTAAAATTTATTTATATGAGAGACCATCCGCATAAAATCGTCTCATCTCCTCTCTATCTTCTCAATGCCTATCTAAGTCAGAATTGATAGTCCTGATGGCATTGACAACATTTTGTATTACAAATGAGAAACATCTCACATGTAGTGGAATCAATGCTTGATTTTTCATAGAATTTATTTGGTTATGAATGGATGTCACTTCATTTATACGTGCTCACAAGCGAGCCTCATCTGATCTAGCGGGTGGTGGAGGTGGGATATGAGGTGGACGGGGTGGAGCTGGAGGTTGCTCAGGTGTTGGATTGAGGATATCATCAATGTTAAATTGATCCATGATATCTATATAAGTGTTTTAACCTGGATTAAATTATACAAAATTAACATACAAACTTACAAAAATATAAGTAGTTAAATTTGAAACGTACATGAAAATTTGTTTAAATAGGATGTGCATACATATACATACACATACATACATTGATTGAACTTGAGCAAGTGCATACAAATTTCAAAATTTAACATGTACATACATTTAAAATGTCATAGACGATGCATAATGCATGCATACATCATTCAACTAGAAACTATGTGTACATACAAATTTAAAAATTTAAGATCTAGAACTATGTAATTTTAATACATGTACCTACTAAAACATAAACTTGAAACATTCATAAAAATCTAATTTATGTCTAGCACACACACACACACACACACACACACACACATATATATATATATTACATTTTTCCAATAGGAGAGTTCACATGATCTAGTAGATAGTCATAAAATATATACTATTATAAATCTGGCATTATAAGTTCATAAATTCAACCAAATTCATGAATTCATGTCACTAAAAATATCCATCCAACCAAAATCATAAATTCATCACTAAAAATATATGTCCAACCAAATTCATAAATTCATCACACAAAATATCCATTGAACCAAATTCATAAATTCATAACTATAAGATCATTGTCTTAATTTATAAAGTGTTGTAGCTCTCTACTGCATCTCTTCATTTCTTTATGTTTTCCTTTTTAGAATTGAAATTTCTCCTCTCCTCTAGCCATCGACGATGTTTATCATAGATCCCATCCATAGCCCTAACAACATCAACAACATTTTGTATCCTATATGCAAACATCCTCAAATGTGGTGCCATAAATTCTTCATTTTGAATAATGCTAATTTGATCCTGAATGGTTCTAACTTTGGCATTCATTCTTGCAAGCGAGCACCATTCATTTTAGTTGGTGGAGGTGGGGGTTATGAGGTGGAGTGGGTGGAGGTGGAGGTGAAGGTAGTGGAGATGGAGGGCATGGAGGTGGATTACGGATAGTATTGAATTGATCCATGTGATCTCTAAGATATAAGTGAACCTGCATTAGATTTTTAATTTCACAATGATGTAAGATACATGTTTAGGAAATACCCTTTAAAAACCATTGAATATAAATGGCCTAATTGTTCATACAAATGATCAAATGTGTAAGCCTCATTTATGTCTAAGGCATGTTACTTGAATGAAAAAACAATTAACTATTAATATAGGGAAATTTATGAATGTGTTAGGGTTTACGGTTTAGAGTTTAGGGTTTAGGGTTTAGGGTAATAGGATGGCTTAAGGGGATCTATATAGTAAGATCCTAGGATAAAATGGCATGGCTTAAGTGAATAAAATATGGTGAAGTTTCCCAAGGCAACCAAATTTCATTAAGGTCCTTGTTCAAAATAATGGTTTAGAGTTTAGGGTAATAGAATGGCTTAAGGGGATCTATGGTTGAGATAGCTCTAATTTTGACTTACTATTGTTAAATTTGGTTGCCTTGGGAAACTTCACCAAATTTATAGAACTTCTTTGATCCCCTTAAGAAATGTCATATTAGGACCCCTTAAGACATTGGTTTATGATTTAGGGTAATAGGATGGCTTAAGGGGACCTATGGTTGAGATAGCTCTTGTTTTCACTTATTATTGTTAAATTTGGTTGCCTTGGGCAACTTTTCCAAATTTTGAGAACTTATTTGAATAAAATTTGGTGAAGTTTCCCAAGGCAACCAAATTTCATTAAGGTCCTAGGTAAAAATGATGGTTTAGAGTTTAGAGTTTAAGGTTTAGGGTAATAGGATGGCTTAAGGGGATCTGTGGTTGAGATAGCTCTTGTTTTGACTTATTATTGTTAAATTTGGTTGCCTTGGGCAACTTCGCTAAATTTTGAGAACTTATTTGATCCCCTTAAGAAATTTCATATTAGGACCCCTTAAGACATCAGTTTAAGGTTTAGGGTGATAGGATGGCTTAAGGGGATCTATACATAGTAAGATTCTAGGACAAAATGGAATGGCTTAAGTGAATAAAGTTTGGTGAAGTTTCCCAAGGCAACCAAATTTCATTAAGGGCCTAGGAAAAAATGATGGCTTTAGGGTTTAGGGTAATAGGATTGCTTAAGGGGATCTATGTACTAAGGTCCTAGGACAAAATGACATGGTTTAAGGGAATAAAATTTGGTGGAGTTTCCCAAGGCAACCAAATTTCATTTTAAGGTCCTAGGATAAAATGAATGCTTTAGGGTTTAGGATAATAGGATTTCTTAAGGGGATCTATGTAGTAAGGCCCTAGGACAAAATGACATGAATTAAGGGAATAAAATTTGGTGGAGTTGCCCAAGGCAACCAAATTTCATTTTAAGGTCCTAGGACAAAATGAATGCTTTAGGGTTTAGGATTTAGATTTTAGAGTTCAGGGTTTGGTGTTTAGGGAACTTAGGGTGAAGTTTGGGTGGCCCTTGGAATAATGGACTTTCAAGTTAGTGAACAAAATTTCTTGTGAAACAGTTGATTGAGATAGCTTTTCTTTCGACTAACCAACCTCTCATGAAATCTCATTCATATTATAATCTTGCACGATCTTATTAGATTGTTAAATTTGGTTTTCTTGGGCAACTTCACCAAATTTTGAGAACTTCTTTGATCTCCTTAATAATTTTCATATTAGGACCCCTTAAGACATTGGTTTACAATTTAGGGTAATATATTGACTAGCTTATGAATATTTTTAATTTTATGAATAGACTGGCTATTTCTGTAATAGAAACACATAATTATGTATTATTAAGAATGAGTTTGATGTATACTTTAACTTGATATTTTTTTAATTGAATATAAGATTATTTTATTTAATGTATGTTTTTCATTAATATTGATTATATATATATATATATATGAAGTTTAATATATACTATGATAAAGTTGAATATTTCCCACTTAAATGAGTTTTATGATATAAAATGTATAATAAAATTAGTTAATGTTGAATAGATTATTTTATTTTGGATTGTTTGGAATTGAAAGAACCTAAAAGAAACAAAAGAAAAATATTTAGATTCTTTTAGTGTCTAGGTAACTAGTGGAAATTAAAATTTTAGACTAAACTAGAAGCCTAATTAACAACTAATTGACTAGAATGAGAGTTAATATTGTTGAAAGACAAGAGACAACACATGACTAAGAGAGATAAAAAAATAAAATAGAAATGAATGCACATATTTGAGTAATTAAGTGACAATTGGAAATGGATTGTACAAGGATTTAGGAGTTTGCTAATTAAATTAGCAAACAAATATTAAAAATTTATCAATTGTAACAATCCACTAACTACACAAGTAAAGTTTAACATATATTATTTTCTATTCTAATTATATCTATGTTCATGTATGTTTAATTGATTGTGTCTCTTGATGAATACACATTTAAATGTATAATATTTATCAAATCCTATTTCATTGTCAATATCAACCTGACCCTAATTTACAATGCAAATACATTGAATTTAAAACATTTAAACAATGCAAATCATTTTTTTCCATTATCAAATATTCTTGAGCTTGAAATCAAGGTTTTCATTTGAATGCAATTTTTTTTGTTTGATTTCAATTTAGGGTAAATTAGCAAATGTTTTTCTTTGAATTGAATTTAGGGTTTCAAGAAAAAACTAGGGTTTTCAATGCAATTTTTTTTGTTTCATTTCAAATTAGGGTTTTCAATATTATTTTTTTATTTTCTTTCAATTTCAAATTAGGGTTTTCAATGCAATTTTTTGTTTTCTTTCAATTTCAAATAAGGGTTTTCAAATGCATTTTTTTTTTTTTTTTTATTGAACAATTTAGGTTTCAAAAGCTAAATTTTGTTCTTCAGATATGAGTCAAGGATATTTTTTTCATTTCTATAGCCTCGTTTCATTTCATTTTTCCTTCTACCTCTACAAATTATCAATTCTTCTATAAGAACTAAATAAAATACATGAAATGCTAAATAAACTGAAAAAAATAATGCTAAAACCTACATTTCTCTTATAAATTTAAAAAAACACTAAAAATACACAGATAAAATAGGTGGAGGCGTACCTGGAGGTCGGAGGTCGTTGTCAATCATCACCACTCTCTCTACTAAATTGGGATCCCGAGCTACTAATGATTGAGTTTATTTTAAAATATATATATATATATATATATATATATATATATAATTTGAAAATGGGATCCCGTTTTGTAAAGATTGGGATCATGTTTCTCGTCCGTCAGTTCGGGATCCTTTGATAAATGGGATCCTGATTTTTAAAAAATGGGATCTCGTTTATCATTTAGGCTCGGGATCTTGAAGCTAAACGAGATCTCATTTTTGCAATGTTGATTTCATTTTTTTGGCTAAGGCAAAAACTTCCACGTTTCGTGGACTCAACTTCTTGCACTTACTTGCACACAAATGAGTTTGTTTTATTAATAATCCACACAAAAATCTATGTGCAATAAGTGAAGAAAATATTTGCAGTGTACTACACCACAGTTCTAACACATCATGGTGGAAATAACTCAACATAGTATTGTAGCAATATGAAGATCTCTCTTAACCAATCATTTTGGTCCACAAAAAAACTATGCAATACAACACAATTTTAACTTGGTTATAAAATCCCTTATTCTAAATTGTGCCTTATAGCACAAGTCCATTTTAGAGAATGATATACTTCAGTGATCTATTCAAGATCTATTCAATCAAGAAAATATCAAACCAAGTTCCTCCCATTTTAGTAGATCAATTATACTTGTGGTAAAGAAGGATGATACATTAAACCTTTACATAGCTACAATATACTCAACAAGATTGTGGTTAAAACTAGGTACCCTTTGTTATGTATCAACAACCTCTTGGATTAGCTCTACAATACATGTTATTTCACTAAAATTGACCTTAAATCCTAATTCATTAGGTTCTAGTCTAATTCAAATACTTATGAAAGATTAAATTCAAAATATTGGAGTGACCCATTGGAAAAGTATGCCCTTTTGCCTTAACAATTCCCTTGCTTGATGAATGGTATCCTACACACTTTCACCAACTCCATAATTATCCACTTGGATTCCATACTCATCTTTAATAAGACCTAGGAGAAGCTCATGCACCATATTTCATAGATGATGGATACACTACACCAAACTAAGTTACAAACCAATCTCAACAAGGGCAGTTTTTCCCCATAAAAATTCAATTCCTTGGCTACATTATCAATACTCTAGTATCCATATGTTTATCTATAGAAGATTTAAGTGATTTGAGATTAGTTAGTGAAGGAAACTATATGATGAACCTTATTGAGGTAGGATTATGTTGTGTGTGAAAACAAAACACTAAAAATTAGTGTTACCTAAGGTATGCCTAACAAGCCTAATATTAATAACAACTTGATGAGTTCAAACAAATAGCTAGACTTAAAACTTGGCAAACTATGCAAATTAGATACAAACAAGACTTGCAAATTGAAAATTACAAATTATTAAAGATAAAAAATAACAAAATGGTGGTCTTTATGAATTATTATTATTATTATATTCTTGAGCTATCAATAAAGTTTGGAGGTGTTTGGATCTAAAAGACGAGACCAAAACTTGCAAAAGATGTGGCCTAAGTCTATTCCCTTGTGAACTTTCAAACATTAATTCAAATTGAAAATTAGATTAAAATCAATTTATAATAATAATTTATGAAATTAGCCTAAATTACATCATAGACATTAAAAATTACAATAAAAATTATAACGTAAAGGGCTCATGAAAACACATCAAGATAAAGCAAGGTGGGAAAAAGGATTTAATAAAAAGGTTTTTTGTTCACTCAAATTATATTTTGTTTTGTTGGAGAGGATTGATGTGGGATTTGAAAATCTTAAATGTAAAGCACTCAAATGGATATATGATATGGTAATGGCCTGCAACTTAGAAAAGGTGGTGAAAGGAGGCTTTTATTGGAACACGTTAAATAGACAAATATACAGTCCGAGGTACCGAGTCCAACCATGCAATTTTCTCTTTTCTATGGAATTAAATAACGACTTTGAATCGAACAGATGGCATTGAATGGTATGATATATTCTCTTGTATGGACAAATCTGAGTAAAGTTAGAAAAACAGCTTAGATCTTGTTCAGCCATTGGAAAATTCTCAATTGAATAATAGTATTAAGACTTTAGCAATGTGATTGGCTTCCAAGACTGAAATTGGAAAAACAAATCACGATAAGATAGTCATGTAATTGCCAGGAAGTAACGTAGAAATTTTAAACAAAGCATGAGAAGACTGAGCATTTAGACTCAGACTGGTGGTGCTCAGTTTTCTTCGCCTTCAAATGCACGACAGGAGGCCATGACTCTGAATGTTCAACAAGAAAGATCAGTCAAGATTTTGCCCACGTTAATAAAAATAGGCATCTCATTTCATTCATTGTATAATGTATTGTTATTATAATATGTTTTGTTAATTTGTGTTCATTACAGTTTGGGTTTGAAAACATGTTTTGAAGAAGTTCTGAAATCCTGTTATAATCAGTATACTCATAGTAAAATAGGAGACAACAATAAAACTGTACAGAAAATTAAACAAAATATAAGACAACAAACCAAAACATATAGATATCATTTAAAACTGTTGTTTTGGCTAAAAAATCTATTAGAACTTAAAGAAATCAATTTTAGAGTTGTTTATGAGTCATCTTTGATAGATATAGAATTTAAATGATTATTTAAATGTAAAAATAGTAATTAAATAAAATAAATGAATACATTCATCTCAACCACCCATTATTATTATTATAAATATTTTTTAAAATATTAGTTATTGAAAGAAAATATAAAGTATTAGTATAGAAAATAACAAAAACGGGGACTTTATGAAATATTATTTTAATTATATTCTTGAGCTATCAATGAAGTTTCGAGGTGTTTGGACCTAAAAGACATGACCAGAACTTACAAAATGGCTTATATCAAACAACATTTCCTAGTCTTAACAACCACTATGACTTTAATGTCTAGGGAGTAGCCTTGTCCAAAGAGTGAGTACCAAAAATATCTAATAGGTGTTGGAAATATGAATTAGACACCCACTTGAAGCTATAGTCTTCAATGGATCACCAAGAAGAAAACCATCCACACGAACAAGAAAGTAATGCACTATGAGCAAGAACAGAACTTGATCAAATGATGATCTATGATGAATTGATCTAGAATCTCTGAGATGATTTACAAATATACAAGAGAATTCCTTATATAGGAAAGGATAGAGGTAGTTGGATAACCACCTTAGTTACAATCATTAAATGCCTAATGCATGAGTGAAATATTAAATACCTAGATAACTACATTCCTATTAATGAGATATGGTCCCATTAAATACTAGTTTTTAGAATGTCACCTAGGAAACTAACTCCTAAGTAAACTTATTAAGGATGTGAATAGGTCCTCACTAATAAGTAGTTAGGAAATAACCCCATTCACACTAGCACCCCCCATAAGTGCAACTTGGGAGTGTAGTTATGATGCAAATGATGCAATAATGATGGGTCCTGGCTATGAGGCCATGTTAGGTACCCTTGTACAAATGAAAATGCAATCTCTTACAAATAGAGAAAAGGAGAAAATCTCATGGGACAAAAATCCTCCCCAAAAAAGAGATATAATGAAAAATCTATGCTAATCATGTACAAGTAATGGAAGTGATGTATGGAGGTCTCAACATCAATACCCCCCAAGAGCTACATCCATAGCAAGAATACAATAATCAATAGTGCACTATGAGCAAGAAGATAAATTGACCAAATGATGATCTATAATGAATTGATCTAGAATCTCTGAGATGATTTATAAATGTACAAGAGCCTTCCTTATATAGGAAAGGAGAGAGGTAGTTAAATAACTACCTTAGTTATAATCATTAAATTCTTAATGCATAATTATAAATGTATGAGTGAAATATTAAATTCCTAGATAACTACATGCCTATTAGCACGATATCATCCCATTAAATACTAGTTTCTAGAATGCCACCTAGGAGACTAACTCCTAATTAAACTTATTAATGATGTGAATAGGTCCTCACTAATAACTATTTAGGAAATAACCCCATTCACACTAACACCCCCTCATAAGGGCAACTTGGAAGTGTAGTTGTGATACAAATGATGGGTTTTGGCTACGAGGCCATGTTAGGTACCCATGTACAAATGAAAATGCAATCTCTTACAAACGGACAAAAGGATAAAACCTAATGGGACAAAACTCCTCCCAATACAAGAGATATAATGCAAAATCTATGCTAATCATGTACAATTAATGGAAGTGATGTATGGAGGTCTCAACATCAATGGTGTTGATGGTGTCTTTGAAAACTACTCATGTTTGTCTCTTTGCCCAAGGAAGGTGAAGATGCCACAATCAAATTAGGTACATGCCCAATAAATAAAGAAGGTGACAAATCAGGACTATGTGGAAATTGATGTTGAACAAGATCCAAAGAATGCAATACAATGATCCCTCTATTGAAGGAATAGATGGAGACTAGATTTCCCTCCATAATGAAGTGTCCTCAAAACCACTAAAAGATGTTTGAAGCCAAAAGAGTGTCTAGTGATGATAAAATTTCTTGCTCATAGTGCACTACTTTCTTGTTCGTGTGGATATTTTTCTTCTTGGTGATCCATTGAAGACTGCAGCTTCAAGCAGGTGCCTGCTTCATATTTCCAACATCGTATCAAAGCCTTCCTTATATAGGAAAGGAGAGAGATAGTTGGATAACCACCTTAGTTACCATCATTAAATGCCTAATGCATAATTATAAATGCATGAGTGAAATATTAAATGCTTAGATAACTACATGCCTATTAATGTGATATCGTCCCATTAAATACTAGTTTCTAGAATTCCACCTAGGAAACAAATCCTAAGTAAACTTATTAATGATGTGAATAGGTGCTCACCAATAACTAGTTAGGAAATAACCCCATTCACACTAACATCCCCCATAAGTGCAACTTGGGAGTGTAGTTATGTTGCAAATGATGCAATAATGATGGGTTCCAACTGCGAGACCATGTTAGGTACCCGTGTACAAATGAAAATGCAATCTCTTACAAATAGAGAAAATGAGAAAACCTCATGGGACAAAACTCCTCCCAATAAAAGAGATATAATGCAAAATCTATGCTAATCATGTACAAGTAATGGAAGTGATGTATGGAGGTCTCAACATCAATGGTGTTGATGATGTCTCTGAAAACTACTCATGTGTCTCCTTTCCCAAGGAAGATGAAGATGCCACAATCAAATTAGGTACATTCCCAATAAATAAAGAAGGTGACAAACCAAGACTATGTGGAAATTGATGTTGAACAAGATCCAAAGAATGCAATACAATGATCCCTCTATTGAAGGAATAGATGGAGACTAGATTGCCCCCCCAAAATGAAGTGTTCTCAAAACCACTAAAATATGTCTAAAGCCAAAAGAGTGTCCAGTAATGACAAAATTTCTTGCTCATAGTGCACTACTTTCGTGTTCATGTGGATGTTTTTCTTCTTAGTGATCCATTGAAGACTGTAGCTTCAAGTGGGTGTATGCTTCATATTTCTAACATGGTATCAAATCCTTCCTTATATTAGAAAGGATAGAGGTAGTTGGATAACCACCTTAGTTATAATCATTAAATGCCTAATGCATAATTATAAATGCATGAGTGAAATATTAAATTCCTAGATAACTACATGCCTATTAATGCAATATGGTCCCATTAAATACTATTTTCTAGAATGTCACCTAGGAAACTAAATCCTAAGTAAAATTATTAATGATGTGAATATTTCCTCACTAATAACTAGTTAGGAAATAACCCCATTCACACTAACAATAGGGAGCTTATAAATAGTATTTCTTAACTTCTAAAAAGTGCATGCCAAGGACCAAGAAGATCCTATAATTGACAATAAACTTATGATGACTTGTTAAACATGAATAAAATAATTCAAACACATTGAAGGGTTGGAAAATTTTCATTTGATGGAAATAAATGATGACATCATTAGGAAGAACCCATAGATTTTCTATAACTCCTAACATGTAGTGGAGGGATGGAAACCTATTAAAAAATAGAAGTCTTAATTCTTGATAAAAGATGTGTTAAAATGGACAAAATGGAATAATTTCACCTAATAGTATTCCTATTTATCAGAAAAGATGGGTCTACAAAGCTATTATTGACCTCATTATCAATTTGAGTTAAAAAAATTAGTTATTTAGACTCTAAAATTAACAAGTGGGGCCTATAGGGTGGTTGTGGCTATGTCAAATAGAGCTCTACAAATTCTAGAGGGGATGAATTAGTAAATTTTAGACTTGGTTTACTTCTATAATTTTTTCTAATATACTAAAAAAAATCCCAAAATAGACCTATAATCAAATTGGTGTAAATGGAAACAATAGTAACGTGTCTTCCTTATGCGTTGATAAAAAGGTGGTTCTAGATTTCCCTTTTTTAGAAATGTATAAAACCAAGACCGTTGGGGTTATGAATGTGCAAGTGTCCATTAGATCCCCCTTGATTAATGGACCTCCTACATACCTTGTGGGACATCCTTTGAATCCTCTAATCCCTTACCCACCTTCACACAAACAACAAACTCAAAATAAACCTGAACTTATACTTTACCCACCTAGGAATAATGTTTTACAGTGCAGTCAAGTTCTAATACCATTGCTCATACATATAGCAGTAGAAACAATCTGAAACCAAGAAAAATACCCTCAACATCCCTCCCTTTTCCTAGTGCTCCTTATTTAACTTTGCATAGTGGGAAGCAGTATGATCCTATTGAACAACTTAAGAATACTCTTGCAAAGATATCCCTATGGGACCTAATTCAAAATTCACCTAATTATCACACCCTAGTGCAAATAGCCTTGCAACAAATTGTGGTTCCCTCTAGTGCAAAACCGAATGATATAGGAGCCATGATTCAATGAATAAATTCAAACATTATTTTCCATCAAAGTGAACTACCCCCTTTGGAAGTACAAAATGAAGCTTTCATAATATTATCTCATTAGAAAAATACAAGCATAAAGCGAACCCTTGTTGACAATGGTTGCAACCTTAATGAGTGTAGTATGAACCTTTTGGATAGCCTTGGTGTGGACAAATCAAAAATCCAACCTGAATATTTATCTATCAAGGGATTTGACAATGTAGGAAAACAACTACTTGGTGTGGTCACGTTTCCTATTACATCTAGAAAGGCCACATTAGAAACATCGATCCATGTTATGCCTCACGATCTTTCATATAACCTTATTTTAGGAAAACCATGGATTCATGTGATGAATGGGGTTCCTTCTACTCTTCATCGTATAATGAAGTATGTCTACAACAACAAAGTGTACACTCTCAAAGTTGAACCTGACCCAAATAGTTGTTTGAATATTGAGAAAAACAAGGAAAGCCCTTTGAACACATTAACACCAATGACGCAAGTGGAATCTATGCAAGAAGAACAAAAAATATATTCCCTAAACCTTTCAAAATGATATCGCTAGATGATGTGGGATCATTGAATTTTGAACCTACATTCATGGGAGAATACAAGATCATAAACAAAGAGTTTGAAAAGGGAAAAGAAAAAGCAATAATATCAACATAAAATTTGGAAGACCCTTTGAAAGCATCCACCTCAGCCAATTTAGAAGAAAAGACAAGATACACAACAAAATTTGATGAAGATGACTATCAACAACCTTTGAATCTTGAAGAAATGAAAAAGCTTTACGAAAGAGGTTATGAACTTATGAAACAACTGGGATATAGTGGAAAAGGATGTGGTAATAGAGAACAAGGTATCTCTGTCCTTATAGAGCCTCACACACAAGAAAATACTATTGGTCTTGGTTATTGTCCTTCGAAAGACACAAACAAGCCTACACTTAATATCAACACTATCAAAAAATATTCCTCTAAGGCAACTTTAACATTAGTGCATCTTGAATTGATAGACACTAGTGGTCTTGATTGTTATCCTTTGAAAGAAAAAATGAAATATTTACTTAATATCAATATCATCACACAAAACACTAATGATTTGAATTCATTAGATTTTACACCCTCATGTAAAGGAGAGAACAAAATCTTGCAATCTAAAGAGTCTTGTGTAGGTATGACATCCTGTACTAAGTAAGAGATATCTTTGTTGTAAAATAAAGGAACATCTTCTACTTTTGATCAAGAGGGTATCTTGTTGAGACTCCTCCAAGATCATTTGATATCCCTTCCTCAAACAACACGAAATAAATTCTACTACAAGAGTTCTTTTTGTGCATATCATAGAGTTCATGGTCATTCTACTAATGAATGCAAGGCTTTGAGTAAAAAAATTAACATCTTAGGGAATGCGGTTCTCTTCCTTGTTTTGAAACACCTAATTCCTCTAATTGAAACTTGTTTTCATCCTATTCGACTCATCCTTCTCCTACACTTTAAAGTGGGGGCAATGGGTTAGGGAGAATTGTCCTCGTATGTCACTTGTCATTGTCTCTTTTGGCTAGTTGATCATCTTTCATGTACATATAAGAAAAAGCTTGGGATGTGGATGGCATGCCTTAAGTTGGCTCACATGTGACATACTTATTCATGATGTAGTTCAATTCATAAACATATGAATTGGCATAGGGATTTTCAAATAAGCTCTCATTTCTTCTTCTACTTTAAAGAAACTACTCACATAAATGGTGTTAACAATCGCTTTAAAGTGGGGGAATACATCGACACTCATGTTTTACTATGCAATTTATTTCTTCTTGTGATGCATCCTTTTCTTGGCGGTGTCATTAGGTTTGATTTCCTTTGATAGTGTGATAGTTCTTTGACTTTTCCTCTCTTGGAGACATTAGGAACAATGTTCCCTGAGAAGAGACCTTGCATGAATAAATAAATATTCCTTTAAACGCACCTTACACTACTTGTTATATGTCCACCTTGCATAACATCGCTTGCATGCCTGTAGAGCCATCTTGTTCATTCATGAGCTCCAAACATACAAATTTTTGCTTGTCTCATGAAGCTCAAAGTTCATTTTTTTGTGGTTCCTTATCAAATTTATTAGGAGGTATAAATTTGGTATGGTTTGATGGGAAGTCGATTTGAGGCATGACTTTCCCTTAGCCACTCATGTGTCTGTGGTGAGAACATATCAGTCGTGTGTGTATGTGTCTCACCCTCTTGGATTACTCACCAATGGATAGCCCGAAGTTTTATTGCCTCAGAGTGAGCATGCATTTTTGGACAAATAGCTTAGATCTTATCCACATCATGTTGGACAAACGGTCGAGGCTTGATCCACCTCTTTTTATTTTTGCTTGTTTTTTTTTCTTTCTTCCTTTAGTTATTGGCATGGCATGTTTATGTATCTTGATGCTACATATCATACATCTTGTGTGTGTCCTTTCATGCTTATGTTGCTTTGACTTAGGATCTTCAATCCTGGTGGCTTGACCACTTCCTCAATCTTTGTTATCCTAGACCATCTGCATTGGTACAATTGGACCCCTCTTGAATGTCTACTTTAGTGTGAGTTTGAAGTAAGTTCATCCTCTCTCTAAAGTGGGGGCTATATGTAATAACAAAAAAGTTTCCCCCTTTTCATTGCTTTATTTGGGAATAATTAATGATAAATTGGACTTGACATCGCCTTGATCTAGTGTTGTGATGAGTTTTACACATTCGCATTAGGTTTAGGGCACTTCTAAGTTAAATAAACTTAACTTTTCCCTAATTTAGTTTTCTAAAGTGTATTTATCGAAACCTTCACATCAAATATGGGAGGCTTGTAAATTAAGTGGACCTAATCTAGTGTTTTAATGTGTTTTACACATTCCCACGGGATTTTGGGCCCTTTTAAGCTAAATAGACACATTTTTTCCTTAATTTAGTGTTGTAAAGTGTATATATTTACACTTTCACATTAGATTTTGGGATCTCTGGAATTTATGGCCTTTATATCATCATTAATAGGCCCCTATGGCCCCATATTATGCATCCCAAGGAATATTTTAACCATAAACCCAACAAGATCAACAAATAAACTTAATTTACACACTCCCCGACACTTTAGCAATCAAAATTGGCCTTGTAGGACCCACTTGCCACTTTGGGTGAATGAGTCCCATCCAGGTGGGACCTGTTGATGCCAAAAATTGGAAAGGTAATAGCCTTTATGGGAAAGTCAATTAAAGGGGAGACCTATTGTGTAAAACTGAGTGACCTCCAAGTTTTTTAAGAAGTCGGTTTCTTCTATAATTTCAGGGGTTTGAAAAGGGTAGAAGGAAACGAATGTAAAATAAATCTTATCTAAGGTGGTACGCCAAGAAGTAGATATGGGCACGATAAACCTATCTTTTAGATATGATTTAAAGGTCGTTGAGCAATCTGCTATGTCCCAGAACAATAGAAATCAAAAATGGAAATTTGAACAACTCATTTAATGACATAAAATAACCTCCATACATCTACTAAAAAGAAGAGTCGTAGACATGATCTTAATCAACAAGCTTATATTGAAATTATAGAATTTTGTAAACAAATTACTTAGTACAATATTGGCACAATATATGACTTAATCAAATAGCTAAGAAACAGAAAGGTCAAACAATGGCACAGTCTATAAATATTTATGCAATATTAATAAAAAAATACAAAGGCCTAGTGTCTTTCCACAATTTCTCTATGTATTTTGAACCCCTGCTTCATAAGAAGAAGCAGTATTTATAACTAAAATCTCACCGTCTAGTAGGCTAGTAATAGAAAATATTCCTTGATTATGAGCAATGATTCTCCCGGCCATTGCAACAGAAAAAGATTCGAGCCATGAACATGGTCACCCCAGCACTAGATGATCCCAATAGAACAGAGTGTCGACATGTATTGCTCACTTATGATGGAAGTTATAACATGTGGCTGTTATGGTGAGGTTGTTGCTTGCTTCTTATTCTTGTAAAATGAAGCTCATTGAATATCCATGTGGAAATAGGTCGGGGCCCATGGTTCATTCCTCCCTCTTTGTGATGAAATTTTGCATGGTGAAGACACATGGAGATCTTCCTTACAAATGATGTTGTAGGCGGGGGCCACCAAGGAATGTATCTGGACTGATGATATGTGGCATGCAATTGGGGCCTAATAGGGAAGCGAAGGGAGGAAGCCTTGAAGAGTGTGAATTGTCGACATGTGGAAGCATGGCGAGAGCCAAAAAGAGAAGGAAGGAATCCTTGCGAAGAGCACCCAATAGAAATGTGGCAGCATTCATACGAAGCCTTTTGCACAAAGAGCCCAATGATTTTCAACAAATGAGGCATGGTCCGGTACTAGGAAAAATAAAAGTAACCCGAAGGGAGCTTGGGGAAATTTATATTCACATCTTTTGGTAGCTACCAGGGGCGTTCCGCTTGTGGAATGAGGAACCTAAATTTATGGTTCACAAACTAGAGTCCTTTTCATGGGTGACACGATCAGAGTTTGGAGAGAGCAGTCTACAAAGGTAGCCATTCAGCCTTAGATGGTGTCATTATGTCACGTAGGTTCTCTTGCGCTCCATGCAAATCGATCATTTCTTTGTAAGGCAATGTCGACGATATACCGGCCCAAGCCTTGAGTTGGAAAAGCAGTCGTGCTATCAGAAGGGTGACACCCTCAATATCCTCTACAATAAGGGGTTGACTGAAGCTCTGAAAATTGGATGCATCATGCTACTTCTCTTCAATATTTTTCGTAATATGCTTTGTTGTGGCCATTGATTCATCTCGAAGAAAAGGGGAAGGTAATCCCACCTTAGTTAGGTGGGAGAACCTTGCCTACATTTTATTCAAAGTTCAATCCAATGTAGTTGTGCACTTGTTGGCATGGAGGATAGCTACATGCTAGTGGATAAACTTGTTAGTTTTCTTGGCAGCATCCTTTCGGTCTTCAATCCCCATTTTTTCCAAGACTTCATATGGGACCATAAATAGCCTATCTAGAAACCTCTTGGCCTTAGGAACTCACTCTGCGATGGACTAAGGAAAACGTTTGATCATTTTGTGAACCTCCCTACCCAAACACGTTGCCTCTGCCATGAATTGGAGTATCGGTTGGAGGGTCAAAAAAAAATCCTTAACCTTCTCCCAATAAGAAACATATAGCCACTAGGATACTTGAAGGAGGTATAATTAGCTAGTAGGAGTTTGGGCAGAGCTCTTTAAAAGGCCAATTTTTGCATCCATCAATTTCATATTATATGCCATCTCTACAATCCTTTACTCCGCCTCGGTGAGTTGTCCCTACATGAATTTTGATTCGGTGATCTAGCTTGCCTCGTCGTGTTCTTTGTTTGTTGCTTCCCTCTCAAGGGAAGATTTCATTTGTTGTACTTCACTTTCTAGTTGAGTCTGAAAAGCATTGAAATTTTTGTCCTACTATATTTGTTTCTCTAGTTGAGTGTGTTGGCATTCGATCCCTTCATTATTTAGTTTCACTTCTTCCTCTATCCGGGCCAACTGATCTCGATATCCTTGGTTTTTCCGTTGAAGCTCAACAACCATGATCGGGTCAAAGGATTGGAACTTTGCAAGTTCCCCTCAGAGCTTGGCCTGCTTCATCTCCACTTGTTGTGATAAGCACTTAAATTCAGCATCCCTTACCTTTTCTTTTCCCAGTAGGACTTCGACCCTCTCCTTGACAATTTTCAGCTCTTCTTCCTTTTTCTTTAGTTGGCAACCAAACTTGAGAAATTCAGTGGTCACCACCCGGTGGGTTTCCTCCATGAGATCCACTTTGTCTTTTGGTCAGGAAATGCTTAGATTGAGCCCCATGACATACATATTGTAATCATATGGTCGCATCTCTCCTTGCGGTTTGATGATGGATGGGTACATAGTCGCAAAATGTAGCGATTGTTGAGCCTTGTTGAAGATAGTCTACACCTTTGGTTCAGCTGGCCCTTTAGCATCTTTAGCTCTTTGTTTCGGGACTCTGATTGCACGTGTTTGTTTGAATTTATCTCCTTCTAACAATAATTTTTTTGGTGACCTAATGAGCCCACCTGTGAAAGGTGCACTGGGAGGAAAGGTGAATGGGAATGAGAGGGTAGCGGTCCTGAGAGATTTCTTCCTCGAAATACTAACTATTTGAGGAGAGAAATGAGGTATTTTCCAGTACCCAACTTGTGAAACATTAGGAGGACTCGAGGGAAGTGGTGTCATGGAAGACTCCATCTGCTAGGAAGATTGGATTGGGGTCGACATAGTAGCAGCAGGAGAGGTATCAATGGCGGTTGAGTAGGATTTGAGTATGCGTCGAGGTAGGCTTAGGTAGTTGAGAAAAGCTGGGTACCATAAACACTCCAATTAGGTTAATCTGTAACAAGTCCCAAATGGCTTTCCTAAGAGATATTTCCAATAGGCGTCTTAAGCATATGACAAAAAACAAGCATTCTCTAGCTATTATAGCCATGAAATGGGTTCTGGGTAGAGATTATATTGAATATGAAGACAAATATCGGGTTAATACTGATATTTTCTCCCATTTCATTGCTTTATTGCTGGACATTCGGGTCCCTAAGGCTATGATTCTACGTTTGACGCTCCAACTTTTCCCGAAGAAATACCTGGGTGGCCTTAGTGAGGTGGTGAGTAATGCAGTCTATGGCCTAGGCCTTCTTGTGGTGAGTGACTTGTGGAGGCATGTTGAAGATGATGCAATGGTACCATGGATTCCATTCCTGAGTGCGTTTTGACTTCTCTCACTAGCAGAGCATCATGACAGAGCCACTCGTGTGTGCCACTTTCTTTTGTGTAGCTACAATGTGGTGTTGTTTTACGACGTGGATCGGTACACTGATTTCAGGAACCTCGTGTTTCCTCTACCGCTTGTTCTTGGTATTGACGTTGCTGCTCCAAGTCCCGTTGTTGCTAGTGATAACCCTCCTACCAGTGAAAACAATACTCCCACTACTGAAAATAATGCTCCTACTCCGGATAATTGAAGTGTAAAACACTTTTTTGGTCTTTTGTATATATATGCTTGAAAAAGGGCTTGCGTACATATATATAAGGAAGCTACACATAGTATATATTCATACTTTCAAACGTATGGATTAAAGCCATTTTGGAAATGTATCTATCAAAGGATATGCATATATAATGAGTATATCATTTATACTAAACTTCTTGTCTCTTTTTTATGTGTTTCTATAATATGGGTTAGTTTTAATTCTTCGCACATGAGTTCATTTTCTGCAACATGGGTAGAATTTTATTTTCTCTTTCTTTGTAATAATGGGCTCCATGAATTTCTCTACTTCCTACATTGGTGAAATTTACTAGAAAGATCGACCGACAAAAAAACACGAAGGAAAATAATTACACTATTTACATTTGTGAAATAACTGAAGCTTAATTGAACAATTTTAAGTGAATCATGTTAACCGGAATACCTAGTGCTTCCAGTTCCATGTTTTCTAATTCAAATGGATTATTTTTTTTGCATTGAATTATTTTGAAAGGACCTTCCCATAGACTATCAAATTTTCCATGTTGACCAGGCTTCGCAGCCCTTTCATTGAATTTTAGTACCAGTTCCCCACATTTTAGACCTTGATCTGAAGTTTTCTTGTTGAATCATATCTTAACCACCTATTGGTGGTTGGACATAACTATTAGGTATTTTTCCCTCTTTTCTTGCACTTCCAGCAACTCAGCTAACCAAACCTCCATAGCTTTGTTTTCTTATATTTCCAGGGACTTGAGTAGTTGTACTGCAGGAATCTCAAATGAGATAGGCAATAGCACTTCATTTCCATACACTAGCTCATATGGTGATGTTTTCGAGGCTTTCTTGGGGGTTATTTGGTCTACCCAAAGCCCTATCTGGAGGTTCTTGTGCCACTCTTTCTCATGATCTAACTTGATCCTTTGAATGAGTCCAACTAAATTTTTGTTAGTCAACTCGGCCAAGCCATTCCCCTGCAAGTAGTAATTTGATGATCTTTTCAAGAATATTATATGTACAAGTGTGAACTGACATACCTTAGAGCCTAGGAAAGCCTTGGCATTGTCTGAAATGTGGGCCGAATCTCATCACTAGCCCCTCAAAATAGTCCACAATTTCTACCTTTGTTGCACTTTTTTAGGGGCATGGCTTCAATCCACCTCGTGAAGTAGTCTGTGGCTGTGAGAATCCACTCGTGGTTGGTACTAGAGGTGGGATTGATCATTTCAATGAAATCTATCCTCCATTGTGCAAATGACTCATCTGCTACTATCGAATTAAGAGGCATGGCGGAATTTTTTCTTCTTCCTACGAAGAATTGGAATTCTTTGCAGGATTTTATCATGTTGTAGGATTCGTTGAATAACGTAGGCCACAAATACCCAATGCACAAGATTTTGATGGTGGTGGTCTTTGCAAAGAAGTTTCCACCTTCTGAACTACTATGGAAGGCACCGATAATTCTCTTTGCTTGCTCTATGGTGACACATTGCAGTAAAATACCATTGAAATTTCTCTTAAAGAGAACCCCTTCAATGAGTGGGTATTCACAGTTTTGCAGTTGGTAGAATCTTCTTTTCTGAGAAGGGAGTCCCAGTGGATACTTTTTGGGGTGCATAAATCTTACTCTATCCACCAACCAGTAGCCTTCGAGATCATACTCATTTGTTAGGATTAGCTCTGATTTCTCCTCTTCAATCTCCATTTCTTCATCGTGCGCCAAATACTCTCACAACCCTCTTCCTCGATCGGACGCTCTTTGTGGGTTTGACCTCAAAGTCCTATTTAAGGATCTTAGTGATCCAATTGGCCCTTTTTTCGATGATTTATCCTTCCATGATGTACTCACACACGATAGAATGTGCGACATAAACAATCACCTTATTGCAAGATATAAGATGTTGGAACTTCTTGAGTCCCTTTACAATTGCGAATGCTTGCCTCTCGATGAAGTTGTAGTTTGTCTCATATTATTTTAAGGTTCGGGAGTGAAAATCTATCGAATGTTCTCCCTTTCCTTCATTGTCCTTTTGAGTTAAAGTAGTAGTGATGCTTGTCTTGATACTGAATACATACATTATGAAGTCTTTCGATAGATTTGGATTTACTAGTATAGAAGCTGAAGAAATAGCATCCTTAACCTTCTCAAAAGATTCTCTCACTTCTTTTTTCCATTTGAATAATTGATCCCTTTTCAACATTAGGGTGATTGGTTTAATTATTCTAGCAAAATCATAAATAACTTTTCTCACAAAGTTAACCTTTCATAGAAAATACTAGACTCCCTTTTTGTTGACCAGGAGGGGAAGTTCCCTAATTGCTTTTACCCTTTCATGATCAATTTTGATTCCTTTTGTGGACACTACATGTCCCAATAATTTGCTTTGTGGTACTCCGAAGACACATTTTTTTGAGTTTAGGGATACCCCAAACTCGTGGCATTTTTTGAAAACTACCTCTAGATGATCAAAATGATCATCTTTAGACTTGGAGAATATAGTCATATCATCTAAAGAAATGAGGATAATTTTTTTTGTCAATTCGTTGAAAGTGATATCCATTGCCCATTGGAAAGTAGCTCTTGCATTTGAGAGGCCGAAAGACATTTTAGCATATTTTAGCATTCCCCACTTTATAGTGAACATTGTCTTGTGTTGGTCCCCTTCTTTACCCCGGATCTAATTGTAGCCCAAAAATCCATCCAACAAAGAAAACATCTCTTAACCTACCACAATCTATAGGATTGGTTCCATGGAAGGCAATGGGTAATGATCCTTTAGTTATGCTCTATTTAGGTCACGAAAGTTGACACAAAGATGAATTTCATCGTTCTTCTTTCAGATCGGAACAAGGTTAGATACTCACGTACGGTGCTTGATTGGAATCACAATCTTGGAGTGGATTAGCTTTCTAAGCTCCTATTCCATTAGTGCTTCAATCTTTGGATCGATGGGCCTCTGCTTTTTTCATACAAATTTAGCACCTTTTTTTAGTTCGATAGTGTGTTGGATGATGTCGAGATCATATTTCCTAAGGTCATCATATGACCAGGCCACTACTCCTTCATATTCTTCATAGAAGTGCATGATTATGTCCTTGTCATGCTGCAAAACTTGTTTTTTGACTTTTAATTTTCTTCCATCTCTGACCTCAAGATCAGCATAGTCTACTTGGTCTGCCACAAAATTTGTCTTATCATTCCTCACATCATCATAGTCAAATAGATTCTTGAGATTGACCAACCCTTTTGAAATTTTTTTGGACCTTAGTTGAATGATCTTCCCTTCATATGCCTCTTCTTCGACTGAAGTTGATCAGTGAATTCTCCCGATTGTTGGATGAACGAGATGATGTGTTCGTCACTTTCAAAAACTTTCAAGCTCTTATCATTATCTAGAATGGAGGGTTAGATGATCACTCGTACAAAGTGTACATTCTTAATTAATTTAGAGGAACAATCAAACTTATATCCTATCATCGACATACGATCCGCAATTGAATTATGTTCCCTCGACACCGCCTAGATGTTAAAAGTTGTAAAACCTTCAATGAGGTCCCATACCCTGTATCTATAAGAATACATGTGGGTATTTTTGTAGGGAAGAGTGATGAGGTAAAAATAACCTAATCATAATAAAATATGGAAAGATCATTCTTGATAATTCAATCCTAAGCCTCTGCCAATCTATTAAACTTTAGGAGAAGTAATTACTTATTTTAAGAAAAGTTATGCTTTCTTCCTTTCTTTTGATCAATTGAGGAAATTGTCCAAAGCAGGTTTAATGGGTTGATTTGAGTGTTTTTGTAGGGATTAACAGGTCATCATGTGGCTATTGCGAAAGTGTAGCCAACACGTGCTTCAAAGTAATGTTGTGAACCCACTCCTAGATGCATGGATGATGCACCGAAGTTTCAGTTTTAGTTCTTTAAAAAATTTGTTGTTCAAAACTTAATGGCTCTTCTTGAGCCTTCTACATGTTTTAAAATCTTTAAAGACATCAAGTTAGTTTTAAGTTAAGGAAGACTTTTTCAATGGATATCTATGCCATTGTAAATGTAGGATCTAGTTAGAAATTTATCTATAAAACTGTAATTTCAAAAGTAATAAAAAGAGACAGAGAAGAAGTATCATTGTGCTGTTTACATGGATTTGCAAATCACTGATGAAATGAGTTATCTGGTTTTTGTTTATTGGTAACTATTGAATTCGAGTGATGGAGAATGTATGTTGTAATGGGATTTGAGAATCTGTAGTTTATGTGAGTTAAAGACAAAGTAGTAAGCCCGTGAGCTGGCCACATGAGGGAAGATAGCCTAGATAGATAATTATTTTACTGATTAAGTTATTCCCTTTGTTTAAGATAAATTGCTATTCAATAGGAAATAACAAGTTGTTGAAGAATTCAAGTCAATTTTTTTGAAGCACCATTGTCTTTAATTTTTATAAGTTTCCTTCTGCAGTTGATAATATTCCTTTACTATTTAGAAGATGCTTAATTGTTTATTTCCTTACTTTTTTGTTTTTGTAGTTTACCACTTGTTTAGTTTACTTGTTTCCTTGCTTTCTAGTTTAGTAGTAATGTTTTCTAGATTAGTTTTCTTATTCCTTTTAATTTAGTATTCCTGTATTTTCTTAGAGTAAGATTATTTTTGAGTTAAGTAGTAATGGCTTTGATTCAGTCTTTATTTTTGTAGTTTAAAAGAAAAACTGAAAATATAAAATGAGTTGTTTGAATAATCTCCTTCTGTAGACTGCCTTAGACACTGCCCAATCGACAATTGACACTCAATTATTCTAAATTAGCAGGACCTAATGACAGCCTATAAATTTTTGGCGGCATTGCCGAGGACACTTCTTAAAAATCCTTTGGAATTCTTTTTGCTTAAAGTGTTATTAGGAGACGGTTTGAATAACAAAGTTTTATGCCAAAAATATCTTAGTCAGCTTTCTTTAAACCCCCCCCCAAAATACGTACCTATCATACATAGGGAAGCCCAAGGCTCAGAAGGCCACACTTCTAAAGAATTGTTTGAGCCTACTCCACCTAAGGCTTTCCATTATTTACCTATTGAGCAACCAGCAAAACAACCAGATATAGAGGAAATTGTTTTTGAGGAACGTACTCTTCTAAACATCATGGGAGATCATAGAGCTGACCCTAACCACAATGAACCTCAGCCTCCTAGAACATTTACCTATCCTATTACGTTGGACGCTGATGATGATACTACCATGAAGAACGTTTCTCCAGCTTTCCTTCCAACCTTTCGTGGCTTGCCTTCGAAACACCCCGACCAATTTCTCTTTGAATTTAAAGTCCTATGTCAGACTTATGATTATAAGAATGACAATCAAAATTTGAATCTTTTTCCATCAACTTTGAAGGACTCGGCAATGTGTTGGTTCATGGGATTGGGTTCTAGTAGTATAACATCTTGGGAAGAGATGGAGACTGTTTTCTTGCACAAATACCAGAGTTACTGTAGGGTAAGTGATCTTAAGGAGGAGATGTTTAAGCTAAGGCAAAATGAGGATGAAATTTTAGAGGATTATCTCGATATGTTCCTCTTTTTCTCCAAGAGATGTGGAGAAATGGCCATTAGTGTAGAGATTCCCAAAACATTATTTCTTAAAGGTCTTGATGATGACGCTCAACGAAACCTTGATTCAATGGGAAAAGGTGACGTATCTCAATTAACTCTTGAAGAAATATGTGATCTTTGTCAGAATTTCTCCTGTACTAGGGGAGGAATTCACAAAACTAATCTTTTTAAAGGGTCTAATGAGATAGGTAAGCTCCGCAAAGAAATAGAAAATCTAAAAATGGATATTCTCGTACAGTTGAATACCACTCTAGATGGTATACAAGCTAAAAATCGCAACCCTCAGACCTTATCAATATATTTTCCAAGGTGTCAAAATAAACACCTGTTGCGTGAGTATCCTTTGGATAAATTCAATGTTTGTTAGCTATGTGAGCAAAATCATCCTACAAACCAGTGCGAGCTTTTATCGGATATTAAGAATACTAAGAAAAAAACCATTTAGGTTGAAGAAGAAATACATGCTTTAAACCAACGTCAAGGAGGTAATTTTCCTTATGGAAAAAATCCTAATCCTACATGGAGACCCCAAAATAATTGGGCTCATAATCAATGGACTCTATCTTGGAATCAGTCACCTCCACCTCAACCTAATTGGGGAACTCCTTCTTGGGGATCACCTGATTGGATAAACCACACATGGGGAAATCAGTAATGGCCAAATCAACCCTAACAACAGTGGTACCAACAACATGTCATACCCCAATGGAATTGGGCACAAAATTAGTTCGATACTGAGCCAAGGAGGAATCAATAGTAGAACCTACTACCCCCACCTCAGAACCTTCCTCAACATGAGTAAATAAACCAACCTAAGCTTCCAACACAACCACTTCCCAATCCTAAAAATAATCACCAAAATACGCCAATCTATTCTACTGAACATGAAAATGTTACTGGGCTTAATGCAATACATTTCAAAAATGTGTAGTTACGTTCTGGTCGAACTCCTCAACCACCAACCATTGAATAAATAGAGGAGGAAATTGAACCTACTAGTCCAATAAGAGACACATCATCTAAGTAGGATATTACTCCTCAAGACAACGAGCCTTTTTTAGTGGCAGGGGCTACTGACTTGTCTCAGGGGGAGGAGGATCTGCTCTTAAGTCAACATAAGGAGGATTATGTTCCAAGAAAGAAAAGGATGACACCATATCCAAAATGTTTAAATTCCATAACTCTAGAAAATACTCTTGAAGTATCTTTGGCTATGGAAATTGTGTTAATTCAAGAGATTAAACAGTTGCAAATTGAAGTTCCTTTGTTGCAAGCAATAAAAGAAATCCCTGAATTAAACTAGTTAATAAAACATTTATGTGTCAAAACACCAGGGAGGAAGCCAAAAATGATAAACACCATTCATATTGATGGTTATTTAGTTGATTTTCTGTCTAGAAAGACTATTTCTCTAAAATACAATGATCCTGGAAGTCTTCTTATATCTCTTACGGTCAATGAGGTAAAAATACCAAATGCACTAGTGGATCTAGGAGCAGCTATTAATGTGATGATAGTAGATGTAATGGAAAAATTAGGGTTAACTAATTTAGATCCTACAACCATAGTCTTATAAATTGCAAATCAGTCTATAGCCATCTCGAAGGGTGTCATTAAAAATGTCCTTGTCAAAGTTGATGGATGGGATTATCCAGTCGACTTCCAGGTGATTCAATCACTTACACCTAAGTATAGCTATCCTATAATCCTTGGAAGACCTTGGCTAGCTATGGTTCCTGCTAAGATTGATTGTAGGGAAGGAGTAATGACCATTTCGCATGGCCAGGATAGCAAACACTTGCTCTTATATCCCCCTGCTAAACCTACTAAGCATGAAAATTTTTGGATTGATGAACCTAAGGAATCAAATGGTTCGGACAGTTTAGCCTCCCTAGCCATGGTGGTAATTAAACAACATGGGGAAGAACTGGAAGAAGAGTTAGTAAAAGAGATAGCACGCCTTGCTATAACCCAGAATGAGGAGGAAATGATAAATGTTCTAAGAATTTTTGGACAACCAATTGATATAAGTGGGATAGAGCACAGTTATGCTACAATGGGAGTGTCGTGTCCCTTAGCAAATATGATTCCTAGAACAAGTTATTTTTATGAGGATATCACAAGGCTTCACCAACTGGTACCTCATATTTATCCTCTTAATATGTTGTTACAACCCATGTATACTGTAACTGCGGTTCATCCTGGAACAAAATCGATAATTCTATTACTAGGAAAAGCCTTGAATATCAATAGCTGGTTGACAGAAACTCAGGAGGATAAGTTGTTTAATATGTTGGTGCAAATATCCAAATCTTTTTCTTGGGATTATATGGACATGAGGGGAATTCACCCAAGTGTTTGTACTCATCACATTTATACTGATATTAGTATAAGGCCTATTTTCCAGATGCAAAGGAGACTCAATCCTGCATTAAAGGATTTGGTCAAAATTGAGATTGAGAAACTCCTTAATGCTGAATTTATTTATCCAATCTCTGATAGTAAATTGGTATCACCTATGGTGGTAGTCCCAAAGAAAAATGGGAAGTGGAGAATCTGTAGACTATCGAGAACTTAATAAAGCCACTATAGAGAGTATTTTCCCTTACCATTTGTTGATCAAACACTGGACAACTTGACAAGGAGGAAGTATTTCTCCTTTCTCGATGGATTTAATGGTTATAATCAGATATAGGTTGCTCCAGAAGACCAAAACAAAACCACGTTTACCTGACCTTGGGGCACATTTGCACATAGAGTTCTTCCTTTTGGACTATGCAACACTCCACAACCTTCCAGAGAGCTATTCTTGCTATATTTTTTGCTCTCGTTAACGATTGTGTAGAGGTTTATATAAACAATTTTACATTCTATGGATCAAACTATGAAGAAGCCCTTCGAAACCTAGTTCTAGTTCTACAAGTTTGTGAGGAAAATAGACTATCCCTTAGCCATGAGAAATGCTTAATAATGGTGTAAGAAGGAATAGTCTTGGGTCATCATATTTCCTCAGAGGGAATAAAGGTCAACCTATAGCATTTTGAGGGCCTATCACAATGACCCATCCAGAGTACATTACTTTGCAAAGAGAACTTCCCAAAAATTCCTAGGTGTCAGATACTATTGGCCCTCAATGCACAAATACATTAAGAACTATTTCAATCATTGTGATGAATTTCAGAGGGTAGGAAGACCAACTGCTTCTTTGGAAATGTCATTGCAACCTCGGGTAGTCCTTGAACCATTTGAGAAATGGGTTTTAGATTTCATCGAACCCATAGATCCTTCCTCTCAAGGGAAAGAGTATATACTGGTTTGCATTGACTACCTGACAAAGTGGGCAGAAGTTCAAGCCTTGAGAATAGCTAGGGAAGAACAGGTTGCAGACTTCCTTTATAATAAAATTTTCCTTAAATTTGAAGCCCCTCGAACTATTGTGACTAATCAAGGACCCCAATTCATGTCTCAAGTGCTTCTGGCATTTACCAATCATTTTCAAGTAAGCCATAGAAATTCATCTCCTTACCACCCTCAAGCGAATGGCCAAGTAGAAGTGACTAATAGAGAACTGGAAAATATTCTGACAAAAACAGTCTCTTCTGGAAGAAAAGACTGGGCGAGGAAGCTCCTTGAAGCTGTATGGGAATACAATACTACTTGGAAACCTACGATTGGATTCAGTCCTTATGAGCTAGTTTTCTGGAAGAAGCCTCCTCTTCCCATTGAGTTTGAATTACAAACTCTACGAATGGAAATGGAATTAGGTCTAGATTTTAAAAGAACCCAAGTTGAAAGAATTCTACAACTGAGCGAATTAGATGAAATTCATTTAGACGCCATTCATCAAACTAAACTAATTCAGCATCAACGGAAGGTATGGCACCATAAACATATTAAGGAAAAGGAGTTTCACAATGGGGATTGGGCCTTGTTATTTGATTCTAAATACAAAGACTATAAGGGCAAGCTCAGAACTCACTGGTTGGGACCTTATGAAGTTGAGGAAGTCTTTTCAAATGGAATTGTTCGGTTAAAGCCAATCAATGGTGACACGTGAACTCTATTGGTTAATGGTCATCGCTTATGTGTCTACAATAAGCCAGTCAACAAGGAAGACTTTACAAGGATGGTCAAAATGCAAGGTGAGGTCCAATGTGTTGACTCTGCCATGACAAAGTCTATTCAATAAAAATGTTACGCTGCTATTTAAAATATATATATATATATAAATAAATAAATAAAAATATATATAATATATAAATAAATAAATGGACATGTATGCTAATATATTTCCCTTCATTTAATCTTCATTCATTTTTGGACTTAGCTAAAAAAATTCCATATTTTTGCAAGACTTCTCAAAAAAAGTAGAAAGTAACTTTGGGAGCACCCCCCAAAGATGCTCTGGAACGTTATGATACCGATGCTCCAAAACTTGACATTTTCAAATCCCAATGCTTCGAAACTCAAATAAATCTTATCATGATGAGTAGGCTTTCTTCACTAAGGTTCAAAGTTGTGAAGATTATTTTCCATGTCACTCAAACCTTCCATTCCATTGTTGCTTCGGTTGCATCTTCCAACGATGCTCCAGAACCTTCCATTTTGTTGTTGCTCCAACTGCATCTTCCAAGGATGCTCCAAAACCTTCCATTATGTTGCTGCTCCAGCTGCATCTTCCAGTGATGCTCTGGAAACTTTCATTCTATTGCTGCTCCGGCTGCATCTTCCAGCGATGCTTTGGAACCTTTCATTTCATTCTGATCTAGTTGCATCTTCCAGCGATGCTCTGGAACATTTCATTTCATTTTGATCTGGTTGCATCTTTCAGCGATGCTCTGGAACCTTCATTTCATTCTTGTCACAGTCGCACCACACAGCGATGCTCTGGAACATATGCACTCATTTCAAGCGCATTGACCAAAATGCATGCTTTGGAACTTGTTCGGTTATCTTTTGCCACCTTTTCCAAAATTTTAAATTTTTTGTGATTTTTCCACCAGAATATCTGATACATCTATCTTTCTATTTTTGCTTTAGTTGTAAGTAATCCACCCAACTCCGTACTCCTCATTGACAGCTTCATCCCCCATAGAATTTTGCACCATATCATAGTAAGTTCACCGACATTTCAACCGATACCTTCATGCCACCTTCACATCATCCTATCAAATTTGTGAGGATTAAGATCTTCATGCGGTCGCGGAACGAGGGCATGTATTAATTTTTTCTTTAAATTGGTAGTTATTTTCAAATAAATAATATTTAATTGGCACGAACCTCACTTCCAAATTAGTAATTCATGCCACTCGATGATCAATCACTTGTATGGAAAAGCCTTTTGCAAACCTCCATGCAGATTGGAAATCATTGAAGCATACGCTGCAAATAAAACAAATAAGTAATTCCAAAGGCAATATTTTCAAAAAAGAACCTACGTGGGAGCTTTGTGCTGGAATTGAATTTCTTGAACTGTACGAAATCAAGAAATGGGGGGTGGAAAAAGAAAGGCAGAGCCAGATTCAGCGGAAAAATTACTAGGGTTGAGTAACATCTCTAGACTATTCAAGGAAGCAGGGTGGTTAAACTTCATCAAGAAATTTGAAGGCCATAATGAAAATTTGGTAAGATCATTTGCTGAGAACTACACCAATGGCAAAGTTGTACTTCAAGGGAAGCGTTTCAAGGTAAGCTCTAAGATTATTTCTCGCTTATCTGGATTAGAGCATAAAGGCATAAATATAAAAGAAACCTCTCAAGTAACATACCAGTAATTAGTTGAATTGTTTGTTAGAGAGGGATACCCATATCCAATGGTAGTAATAAGTACCAGGGGGAAAAACAAGGGGTTCCAGAGAACTTCCATATTAGAACCTTGGGTTACTATCGTTGCATGGATTATAAAGTACTTTACTTGTGAAGGTCAACTTACCATAGTTGTAGGGCCTACCTTTCGTATGTTGACCCACCTACGTCACGAAAAGGAGGACCCAACTCTTAAGGTTAATATGCCATAATTCTTGTTTGATTCCTTAAATACTTCCATGGAGAGGTATAAAACAAGGTTAGGGCCTTTGAGCCACCACAGATTAATTCAGCTAATCTGCAAGTATCACTTCCATAAGAAATCCAAAGAGAAATGGGAGAAATTTTTAGAGAAAATGGAGAAGCCTGCAATTGCAAGAATCATAGAATTAGGGTAATCATCCCAAAAGGCTATTCCATCATCCGGAGCAACTTCCCCTAAGGGCTCTCTAACTTTGGAATCTCTTAATCCCACGACTCCTGGTGAGAATTTTCCAGACCTCTGCGGTGATAAATTCCAAACCCCTGACCTGCAAGAACAAGTTAATATTGTTTATTCTGACACAAGTAAACCAAGAAAAAGGAGAACAAGGAAAAATCCAACACCTATCATTTTGCAGGAATCACCTCCACTCAAAAGAAGTAAGCAGTCGGCTTCTGAATTTTCTGAAACCCCAATACAAGGAGGGGAGTTCACAAAAGAAAAAGCCTAAGCGACCACAAGAACCCATAGAAATTTCAGAGCAAGCCAGTGAAGATGAAACACCCCTAAATAAAGAGGATTCAGGTGAAGTATTTCCTTTCCATTTTGCACATATAGAGGAAATTTTCATTGATGAAACTTAGGAAAAAGAACCTAAAAGGGATTGCAGTGTGCCAAAAAAAAATTCACCCATTGTAGATAAAATTGTTAAAACTAGTTGTGCCAGTGCTGAATTAGAAAAGTATAAATTAGAAATTGATGATTTACAGAGGCAATTGTCTAAAATTAATGAATTTATAGAATTGCAGAAAGAAGAGTTGGTTGTACAAACTGCTATAATAAATAAAAGGGATTGGGAAATAAGAGACTTGAAGCCACAATTGCAGGACAAAGATTCAAACATCTATAAGCTATAGGAACAAGTGCAAAGAGCAGTATGAAAAAAATAGAACTTATAGTGAGAATATTGCACAAAAAGATGTAGAAATGGGAAAAATAAAACATAATTTTATGCTCATGCTCTCAGCTTTCGAGGAGGACAATAAAATAAAGACTAAGGAGTTGAATACTTCTATCAACAGAATAGTTGAACTCGAAGAGGATCTGAAGGAATGCACCGTGAGACCCCAAACTGAGTCCAAAGCAATTCAAACTGAACCAGTTGTAACTGATTCATTCCAGGTCAGCATTTCACCTCTGTGAACAATATAAATGGAACAGTATTACTTCCTTAGAAATGTCCAATCTAAAAATCATAGGCTTAAGAAAGAACTGGTGCTCCTAAAGAAATCATTTCACAAAGCCTACAGAGGGAAGCAGGATGCCTGTCAACTTATGGATTGTTTGTTGAATTGTAGGACATCGAGAATTTATTCAATGTTTTTGAATGAACAATGGCTAAGATGGAAACTGTTCAGGATCTATAATGATCAACCCTGTGATCCTAATGACAAAGAGTTTGTAAAAATATTTGTAGAATCAACTTCTAAAGATCAGGATTTAATTTGTGAATTCTTTCTGCATGATTTGTTATTAGAAAATCATACAGATTTCTTTATTAATCTATTTATTGGAGAGGTATAATTGTGGGCATTTCTCTCAACTATGAGAAATCAAATTCATTGGCAAGATAAAACAAAATAATTTGTAAAGGCAGAGAAAACAGTGGGTCTCCAGATCAGGTCCCCAAATTCAAGGCTTGAGGGGTTCAAAGCTACATGTATGTCTCTTCTGGTTAATGAAAATATGAGGGAAAGATATGAAAATAGCCTTAAGATGATTTATGACAATTTCATAGAAAATGGACAAAAATTAATTGGAAAAGAATGGCATTCCTGCACCGAAAGGTTCACCCCTCTTCCAACTTATTTAAAGAAAAGAGAAGTTATTTCTCCTCTAAACATCATATGGTCATTCAGAAGGGCTGATGCTCTAATTAAAATCATGAAAACACTCAGAACAAAGTGGATAGGAATGAAATACAGGCCCCCCTTGCTACTTAATCCACCCTTGACTTTTAATATTTCCACAAATCAAAATGATAAACTCTTTACATAGTGGAGAGAGAGTGTGATGTTCCATAGAGGTTTCATTCATTACCCTGAAACTTTCGATGCATCAGCCAGGGAAAATCATGATCTCAATACTTTTATGAAGAATGGAATAAAACTCAAGGGTTTAACTATGGAGCAGGAGGACCTGCCAGAAATTAGGTAGGGGAGGAAATGATGAGGTAAAAATAACCTCATCATAATAAAATCTGGAAAGCTCATTCTTGCTAATTCAATCCTAATCCTGTGCCAATTTATTAAACTTTAGGAGAAGTAATTACTTATTTTAAGAAAATGTATTCTTTCTTCCTTTCTTTTGATCAATTGAGGAAATTGTCCAAAGCAGGTTTAATGGGTTGATTTGAGTGTTTTTGTAGGGATTAACAGGTCATCATGTGGCTGTTGCAAAAGTGTAGCCAACATGTGCCTCAAAGTAATGCTGCAAACCCACTCCTAGATGCCTGGATGATGCGTCGAAGTTTCAATTTCAGTTCTTTAAAAAAAATTGTTGTTCAAAACTTTATGTCTCTTCTCGAGCCTTCTACATGTTTTAAAATCTTTAAAGACATCAAGTTAGTTTTAAGTTAAGGAAGACTTTTTCAATGGCTATCTATGCCATCGTAAATGTAGGATCTAGTTATAAAGTTATCTATAAAACTATAATTTCATAAGTAATAAAAAGAGACAAAGAAGAAGTATCGTTATGTTGTTTACATGGATTTGCAAATCACTGATGAAATGAGTTATCTGGTTTTGTTTATTGGCAACTCTTGAATTCGAGTGATGGAGACTGTATGTTGTAATGGGATTTGATAATCTGTAGTTTATGTGAGTTAAAGACGAAGTAGTAAGCCCACTAGTTGGCCACTCGAGGGAAGATAGCCTAGATAGATAAGTATTTTACTGATTAAGTTATTCCCTTTGTTTTAGATAATTTTTTGTTCAGTAGGAAATAACAAGTTGTTGAAGAAGTCAAGTCAGTTGTTCTGGAGCACCATTGTCTTTAATTTTTATAAGTTTCCTTTTGTATTTGATAATATTCCTTTACTATTTAGAAGATGCTTAATTGTTTATTTCCTTACTTTTTTGTTTCTGTAGTTTACCAGTTGTTTAGTTTACTTGTTTCCTTGCTTTCTAGTTTAGTAGTATTTTTTTCTAGATTAGTTGTCTTATGCCTTTTAATTTAGTATTCCTGGATTTTCTTAGAGTAAGTTCATTTTCTAGTTAAGTAGTAATGGCTTTGATTTAGTCTCAATTTTTGTAGTTTAAAAGAAAAACTAAAAATATAAAATGGGTTGTTTGAATAATCTCCTTTTGCAAGCTGCCTTGGACACTGCCCGGTCGACAATTAACACTCAATTATTCTAAAGTTGTAGGACTTAACGAAAACCTATCAGAGAGGTTGTGGACTTGAGTAATTATAAGTTCAGAGCCTCTGAACACCATTATTTTCTTGACGCCCATGCACTTCGTGAGGATTTTTTTCCACCAGACTTTCATACTCGGCTTCATTGTTTGAGCAAGAGAACTAGAAGAAAAAAGACCTAAGAATCTCTCCAATGGTTGGAGATGTTCGGAAAAATCTCGGCACCAGCACCAAATTTGCATCTTGCACCATCAAAGTCTAATGTCCAAAAATTTGAGGTTTGTTCGAGCACGGGGTCTTTTACTACCTTTGGGATCTCTTGATCCTTATCATAGATGGCGTAGGTGCCTAATCCGGTAGCATGATAGTTGTCAAAAGGATCAATATATATATTTTTTCTCAAAAGGACTTCTCCTTGGTCATTCTAATCTCCAGTTACCTTATCATCTTCAAGTAGCTCAATGCCATAATTTTCTTCCTTGGAGAAAGAAGTATGATTTGATTCGAAGTTGATCATGGCTTCATCGGCTATGTGCTCTAAATGCAGAGGTTCTAATATTATATTCATTTTAGCTTCTTGCTTGGTCTGGAGGATCAAGTGTGACCAGTCCAAAGAAAGGTATCTTCCTATCTTTGAGGTGAATTCTCAAGATAGACAGAGGTCGAACATGGGGGGAACATCTATAATCACAGTATCTTGAGGAAGTGTGATGCTAGGGTAAGAGAATAAAGTCAATGGGAGTTCTTTGATGACACCTACCATTTTGACTTTATTCTGACCTAACTGCATAACTCCCCTCTTTAGGGGTTCATAGCAAAGTCCTAAGGCTTCAGCTATCTGTTTGGGCATGACTGTGGTGTTAGGACTGGAGTCAATCATGGAATTATGTAGCAGTTTCTTCCCCACAATGAGAGTTGAGAAAAAGGGCTTGGGTTTCAGCTTCCCTTCTTTGACTTCATTAGTGGTCTCCTCTGCATTATTTGCAAGAACTTTGGCCAGAGGTGATGGTTCAATAGCATTTTCTTTGAGCAATTTCTTTGTCGGTTGAACAACCACATCTTCTCAAAGGGCCTTCTACAGTAATGACTTTTTCTCTAGAATAGTTTGAAAGGAAAAGCAGAGGTGCAAAAATGCTTTCCTAATGCTAAAAATATAGAGGAGAAGTGCAAAGACTAGTTTTAAAACTTCTTAAAATAATTGAGATGAACAAACTACTGGATAACAAGAGTAACAAGAAAAATATAGCACTGACAGAGATAACACCAGATTTACGTGGGAAAACCCTTTCAGGAAAAAACCCACCACACCAAGAGAAGACACTTTGTATTACAGTAAAATAAATTACAAAGAAAGCTCACAATCCTCACTCTCTGATAGTTAGCTCACAATAGTAGCAGACTTCAGTTTTCATGCACTCATAGTTACAATGCATTTTTAGCATACAATGAATACATCTAACCTCTCACTCCTCACCGTAACCCTTAGTGACTATATAATGTAATCAACTATACAAGTCATACATCACATTAATCATACCAACCAATCACATGCCTTAATAATGCACCATTCACCCAATCAAGCAATCCAATCTTCTGATCAATATACCCTGCAATCATGCATCGAACTACCCAAGCATTAACTCTCTTGCCTTAATCAGATTGTAGCATCAGCTGAAACAAGTCTTGCAATTACTGCTTTCACCGCTCCAAAATTTGACCAATCAGATGTTGATTACTTGCCATGTTTTTCCTCTCTATTTTTTTGTCGCTTCTAGTCAAGTCTAACTGATCAACACAACTATTATACACCTCTTAGCACACTACCTCACTAAGCCAAAGAGGCCACCACGGTATGGCGTTGACACCATGGAACTGCTCCAAGGTTGATAGACCTCTACAGTATGGTGGTGTCACCACCCAATTGCAAGTCCCTTCTAACACCCTCGCAGTACTAAGGTAGTGGCTTGTCTGCTAGCTTGTCGCTTAACACCACATCACTGCTGAGCTTGGATCGACCTTCCGCGGTATGGCGGTGCCACTTTCCAACTGCGAGACTGAGCAACACCTCTCGTGGTATGGAGGTAACTGCTAGAACCTGCAAACAAACATAGTGTGCTACTTTGTCCCAACCGCAAGACCTCTGTGGTAAGGAGGTAGACTTCATCTCTAACCACCAAGGCTTACCGTGTCACCGCGACATGGCCAAAAGGCCATCACAGTGTGGCGGTAAGTGGACTTCGCTAACTGTCTTTGTTCATCGTGCCACCAATGAGCACCCTCCATGATAGGGAGGTAATCCTTCATATTGACTATGCCCATCCATCGCACTACCGCCAGCCCAAGACAGAGACCCTGTGATGGCAATAACACCACCCAACAATGGATAGACTAATAGAGGCCCGTGGTAAGGCGGTAAACTGCCATACCGCGCCTCTAAGAAAATATCTCAACGGTAGAGAGGTAAAGGTTGAGAAAAAAGGTAATTTTCCCAAGTCTTTTCAGAGGTTCAACCCAGAAGTTGAGGCACCTGGTCCCAACAAGCTCCCACTTGACGAAGACTTCTTAGCTTCCTCTAGACTTCAAAAATTACTAAAAATCATAGGCCCTAAGGCCCATTGAATTTGTGCACCATTTGAACTTGTTTGTGCTCACTAGCTTTGTTAATGCATCTGCAACATTCTTCAAAGTGTCAAACTTTTCCAAAAATACCTTATCATCTTCCACTATATCTCTCACAAAGTGGTACTGCACATCAATGTGCTTTGTCCTGGCATGGAAAGTCGGGTTCTTTGCCAAACAAATGGCACTCTGACTGTAACAACAAATTGTAATCTTCCCTGCATTAAAACCAATATCAGAGCATAATAGACTCAACCAAATTGCTTCTTTATAGGTGTGTGTTTTTGCCATGTATTAAGCCTCTATAGTGGATAAAGCAACTACAACCTATCATTTTCTCATCCAACTGACTCCACCACCATTTAACATGAAAGTGTATCCACTGGTGGATCTTCTACTTCCAATGTCGCCTACCCAATCAGAATCTACATATCCACAAATTTTGAGTGTTCTTTGTGATGCAACTGAACTTCCATGGTAATACAGAGCATATTTTGAAGTCCCCTATAAATATCTGAACACTCTCTTCATAGCATCCCAATGTGATCTTCCTAGATTTTCCATAAAATGGTTGAGAACTCCCACTGCTTGGTAAATATTTGGTCTTGTACAAACCATTGCATACATTAGATTGCCAACAACACTTGCATAAGGCACCCTGGTCATGTCCTCCATCTCAGTAGAAAATTTTGGACAATCTTCAACAGATAGCTTTGTTCCTTGCATAACTGGAATAACTAGCTGCTTGCAATCATCCTTACCAAATCTCTCCAAAACTGTATTAACATACTTACTTTGACTTACCCAAATATTTTTGCTCATTTTGTCCCTAGTTATCTCCATCCCCAGAATATACCTTATTGCACCCAGATCTTTCATTTTGAACTTTGTAGACAACTAAGATTTAAGATCGGAAATCATAGACTTACTATTTCCTATGAACAACATATCATCCACATACAGGGTAATAATAAGCACGTGATCATTTTTAGATTTATAATAAACACAATGATCAGATTTTGATCTTAAAAATCTCATAGACAACACAAAAGTGTCAAATTTTTGGTACCACATTCTAGGAGACTGCTTCAAACCATATAGATATTTCATTAATTTGCAGACCATATTTTCTTTACCTTTTTCAACGAAGTGCTCAGGCTGGGACATATAAATTTCTTCTTCTAGCTCTCCATGGAGAAACATTGTTTTCACATCCATTTTCTCAATCTCTAAGCCATATGTTGTTGCCAATGACAACAAAAATCTGATAGATGTCAGCTTTGCTACAGGGGAAAAAATTTCTCCATAATCAATTCCCTCTATCTAGGAAAATCTCTTTGCAACCATCCTTTCCTTATACTTTTCTGCACTACCACCTAGACCAGTCTTCTTCTTGAATACCCATTTACAGCCAACGGGATTTCGCCCTTTAAGCAAAGGCACCAAATCCTAGGTTTCATTTTTCTTTAATGATTCCATTTTTTTGTTCATGGCTTCCAACCAATAATTTGAATCAGACATGCTAATAGCTTATTTTACAGTCCTAGGCTCATCAGTGCTAGAAATCAAAGCATAGGAAAAGTTTGAATCTAACATAGAGAAACCATACCTATCAAGTTGTCATTTTTCATGTGTAGACCTTCTTACTAGATGAGGTTGTAGTTCTTCATCTTCAGAACTCTTAGAGCTACTTAAACTCTCCTCAGTTTCAGGTACACCATGCAGTTCCTCTTTTTCTGGAGTTTGAGGAATTTGAACTACATCATTCTTCTTTTCTCTTTTATCTATATCTAGTTGTGGATCAACTACTAAAGGTTTCATCTCATGAAATATTACACTTCTTCTTTACATAACCTTCTCAGTATCAGGATTCCAAATCTTGTATCCTTTCACACCAATGCCATAGTCGATGAAGATACATTTAACAACCTTGTTCTCCAACTTTGATCTTTTATCATTTTGCACATATACATATGCCTCACAGACAAAGATATGTATATGTATAAGAGAGGGATTCTTACCAAACCATGCTTCCAAAGGTTTCTTGTCAACTAGAGAAAAACAAGGTGAACAATTTACCAGGTAACATTTTGTAGCCACAACCTCAACCCAAAACTTCTGCTCCAGACCAAGACCAACACTGCTCAACATACTTCTCGCTCTCTCCATTAACGTTTTGTTCAACCTTTCAGCAACTCCATTCTATTGTGGATTATAAAGTGTAGTTTTATGCCTTTTAGTCCATGGTCTTTGCAGTACCTTTCAAATTTTGCAGAACAAAACTCACCGCCATTGTCCATCCTCAAGCATTTGATTTTCTTTCCAGTTTGATTCTTTACCAAAGTTTTAAACTGATTGAACATTTCTGATTTACTCTTAAGAAATTATATAAATGCCCTTCTCGAATAGTCATCAATAAAAGAAACATAATATCTAGACTTCGATAATGAAGGAACATTAACTAGACCAAACACATTAGAATGAACATAATCTAGTACACAAGAAGATTTATGAGGACTCGAATAAAATGTAACACGATATTGCTTTGCATAAATACAGTGTTCCCAAAAATCAAACTCAAGGTTACAATCATCAAGCCCTTCAACAAGATTTTTATTCTTCAATTTTTTTAAACCTTTCTCACCTATGTGACTAATTCTATGATGCCACAAAATTGTCTTCTCTGCTGGGATTTTCACCTCCAAAGAATTTACAGCCAAAGAAGCATCTTCATCTTCCTCTATAGGAACAACTTTCCTTGAATTTACAAAGGTGTTGTTGCATTGAACATGATGTGCATCCAACTTGTACAAAGTTTCAGTATGTACACCCTTATCCAGCACCATTGCACCTCTAGCCATCTTACATCCTTTACTTGAGAAATAAACTTCCACACTAGCATCATTAAGCTTACTGACAGAAAGTAAGTTATGAGCCAAACCTTGTATGTGTAGTACACCACCAATCCCTTTGATTCTTCTGTCAGAGAACTGTATTTTGACTCTTCCATGGCCAACAATCTCCAATGTTGAATCACTCGCTAGGTACACCTTTCCACCATCATACTTTTTGTACTTAGTGAACCATTCTCTATGAGACTTCATGTGAAAGGATGCACCTGAGTCAACCAGCTAGACATCATTCTTTTCCTGAGTTTCCAAGGCTCCAATGAAGGCATCTGCATCACTTTGAGAAGAGTCATTTTCTGAAGCGTTACTCTTCTTCTTCTTCTTCTCCTTACAATCCTTTCAGATATGACCAGGCTTCCCATATTTCTAGCATTTGACCTTGGATTTTTTACCAGGAGACTTCGATCTCCCTACAAATTTAGATTTGGACTTCTTGTCCTTCTTCTTGCCTTTCTCCTTTGATCTACCTCAAATAGTAAGGGCTTCTTTGGCCATCTTTGAAGACTTCCTCCGCATCTCTTCAGACAATAGTGAGGCAACAACATCTTCCATCTTGAAAGTAGTGGTCGTACTTCCAATAGCCATTACAAGATGATCCTAAGTGTCAGGTAATGAAAATAACAAGATCATGCACCGATCCTCCTCCTCTATCTTTACACCCACAGATGCCAACTAAGCAACACTCATATTAAATGAGTTTGGATGGTCTGCAATAGATGCACCTTCTTCCATCTTCAAGGAGTACAACTTCTTTCTCGGGAATAACTTATTTACCAGAGACTTTCCTTGATAAATTCACCAAGCTTCTTCCATAATGAAGCTGCAGACTTCTCCTCATGGATGTTTAGGAGTAAAAAATCAACCAAACTAAGTCTTATCAGACCTCTCACTTTTCTATCTGCAATTTCCCATTCTTTTTGTTTCATACTTTGTGGCATAGTTCTAGACACAACAACCTAGAGGTCTCTATCCACAAGCAAGTCTTCCATTTTGAGTTTCCATAACTCAAAGTTTCCACCATTGAATTTTTCAATCTCTACTCTACCTGATGTACTTGCCATCTCAAACAAAACTTGGTTCTAACTTTGCAAGACTTTCATTGGAATAGTATTAGCACAAAAAACTAGCCTTACTAACAAGGATAACACAACTGATCAGGCTCTAATGTCACTTGAAAGGAAAAATAGAGATGCAGAAACGCTTTCCTAATGCTAAAACTACAGAGGAGAAATGCAAAGATTAGTTTTAAAACCTCTTAAAACAAATGAGATGAACAAAATATAGGATAACAAGAGTAACAAGAAAAATATAGCACTAATAGAGATAACACTAGATTTACGTGGGAAAACCCTTTCAGGAAAAAACTCACCACACCAAGAGAAGACACTTTGTATAATATTAAAATAAATTACAAACAAATCTCACAGCCCTCACTCTCTGATAGTTAGCTCACAATAGTAGCAGACTTGAGTTTTCATGCACTCATAGTTACAATGCATTTTTAGCATATAATGAATACATCTAACCTCTCACTCTTCACTATCACCCTTAGTAACTATATAATGTAATCGAATATACAAGTCATACATCACATTAATCATACCAACCAATACATTCCTTAATAATGCACCATTCACCCAATCAAGCAATCTAATCTTCTGACCAATCTTCCCTGCAATCACGCATCGGGCCACCCATGCATTAATTCTCTTGTCTTAATCAGATAATGTCATCAATCGAAACACATCTTGCAATTACTGCTTTCGACCAATCAGATGTTGATTATTTGCCACATGTTTCCTCTCTATTTTTTCACTGCTTCCAGTCGACTGGCCAACACAACTGTCAAACACCTCTTACTGCACTACCTCGTCGAGCCAAAGAGGCCACCATGGCATGGAGATGAAACTGTGGCACCGCTCCAAGGTTGATAGACCTCTGTGACATGCCGATGTCACCGCCCAACCACAAGTCCCTTCTAACACCCTCGCGGTACCAAGGTAGTGGCTTTTTTTCCAGGTCATCACCTAACACCGCATCACCGTCGAGCTTGGATCAACCTTCCATAGTATGGTGGTGCCACCACCCAACCGTGAGGCTGAGAAACACCTCCTACAATATGGAGGTAACCGCTAGAACCTACAGAAAAACACATTGCACTACCTCACCCCGACCACAAGACCTTCGTGATAAGGAGGTAGACTTCATCTCTTACCACCAAGGCTTACCGCATCATTGTGACATGGCCAAAAGGCCATCGAGGTGTGGTGGTAAGCAGAATTCGCTAACTATCATTGTTCATCGCAGCCACCGCGCCACCAATGAGAACCCTCTACAGTAGGGAGGTAAGCCTTCACACTGATCATGTCCATCCATCGCGCTACTTCCAACCCAAGATAGAGACCTTGTATTATGGCGGTAACACCACCCAACTGTGGATAGACCGATAGAGGCCCACAGTAAGCCGGTAAACCACCATATCATGCCTTAAGAAAAGATCTTAGTGGTAGAGAGGTAAAGGCTGAGAAAGAAGGTAAATTCACTAAGTATTTTCAGAGGTTCAAGCCAAAATTTGAGGCACCTGTTCCCAACATAGTTAAGATATCCCACAAGGATACATTAGAAGAAGATTTCTTCAATTGTTCCACTATGTTTAGTGGTGGCATATTTGAAAGCTTTGATTCTTTTCCCCTAGTTATAAAAATCTCCTTGCACGACTGCAGTTGCAGAGTGACTGTGAAAGGACCAAGGGATTGGTCGGGGATACTTATAGGTTGTGAAGTGATTGTTTCACCCGTGAATTTCCTCTTTGATCAAATTTTATAATTGGACTACACTCACAAGGTGTCTAATGTGGATGCCTCATATGTGAACACTGCTTCTTCTCTTTCCATCCATGAGAAAAGGGCATGTTCGGGAGTTATGTCATTTTCCTACTCCAAGGACATTGCTTGCATTTGTGTGGTAAACACCTCATTTTCCATTTTTAGAGAGGCGTAGGTATAACCTCCTAAATTTTGTGACACACCTTGGTTGCGTTGTTCTACAACCTTGTGCTATAAATTTCCATCTGAAAATTTTTGAGGCATATGCCTATTGTTGTAGGGGAAGCACTAGGAATTGATCTCTTCGGTGAGGTTGTTCTACCTTGTGGTCAGCTCTATGCTTGTAGTTGGTTGAGTAGCTCCCAGTGGAGTAGGCACTGGCACTATTTGGTTATTTATTTTCAAGCTTGTAGATTTGTGTGTGCACCTCCTTAATACTGGTTCTGTTGGTAGGAGAGTCTTCCACCTTGATAATTTTGGTAGGCTGGTCTTGGAGGAGTGGCTTGGTTGTGCTTGATAGTGGTTACTTCATTTTCTATGTTTCAAAACAATTATTTTATGTCACTCATCTCGTGATTTGAAGAGGCAGATATAGAAGCAACATATTTCAGCGCGCTCAGGTATGTGTACATAGACTGGGGAGGTGTGGGCATACTGGTAGATGGCATCTCCTAGATGGGAACTGATACTTCAAGAAATATAGGCATGATGGACTATGATAGAAACTTCCCGACATCGATCAGATTATTCTCCGCCTTGATTGCTATGTTGTATGCATCTAGTAGTGTGGTTCTACCGAGAGACCGGATCATCATCGAGATATCAACGTTGATGGATTTCAAGTAGAACATTAATGCCAACTTAGCCAGGGGTCAAATAGTATTTTGTATCCGCTACCAAGTTGTATGGAACTGGGTGTTGAATTCAGTCATGGTTTCATATGGGGCCTACTTTATAGTTTCCAACTGATGATATAGTGAAGACATGTCTCCATCATTCTATAATCTCTCATAAAAAGGGTCTTTGAGTTGATCCTAGGTATCGATGGTGTTAGTTGGCAGTGTGGTACCAATCTAATTTTTTCCCTCTAAAATATGTTGTGAGAAACCTTAGTATTATGTTTTGATCTATAACTCTGTGCACCAAACACACATCCGCCACATCTTGCAAATATTTGGATGGTGTTCTTGAGCCATCTCCGATAAATTTAGGTATAGATTTTAGAGCAGAGACCAAGATAGGGGCCCAAATGGTGGGTGCAACTGGTGCTACAAGGGGACTTCCAGCATCCCAAGCCACATAATTTCTATTTGCAACTTTCAATATGGTTGGTGGAGGGTTCAGAACGTTCACTAGACAAGTTTGGGTTTGTGTTGTTACTAGCAGGGGCACTAACAAGCTAGGGTTATTTGTTGTTTGAGACCTAGTAATAGGTCGATGGCTCATACACCCTCTTTTTATTTAGGTACATTTAAGTTGTCCCACCAGGTGTGCCAGAAAAAATAAACTATTGATGCCAAAAATCGGCAAGATAACAACCTTTATGGGAAACTTAGTTAAAGGGGTGACCTATTGCACTAAACTAAGTGACCTCTAGGTTTTTAAAGAAGTTAGCTTCTTCCGTAATTTGGGGGGTTTGAAAAGGGTAGAAGGAAATGAATGTAAAATAAATATAATCTAAGGTGATGCACCAAGAAGTAGATATGGAATTGGTAAACCTATCTATTAGATATGATTTAAGAGTCGTTCAACAATCTATTATGTCCTAGAACAATAGAAATCAAAAATGGAAATCTGAACAACTGATTTAATTACATAAAATAACTTCCATACATCTACTAAAAAGAAGAGTCATAGACATGATCTTAATCAACAAGCTTATATTAAAATTATTGAAGTTTGTATGAAAATTACTCAATACAATATTGGCATAGTATAGGGCTTAATCAAATAGCTAAGAAACAAAAAGGCTGAACAATGACACAGTCTATAAATATTAATGCAATAATCAAAAAACAATACAAATTCCTAGTGTCTTTCCACAAATTTCTTTGTGTATTCTAAACCCCTGCTTCTAAAGAAGAAGTAGTATCTATAACTAAAATCCCACCGTCTAGTAGGCCAGTAACAAAAAATATTCCCTGATTATGAGCAGTGATCCATATAGAAATGATTCTCTTAGTTTTTGCAATGGAAAAAAATTTGATCCATGAATGTGGTCACCCTAGCACTAGATGCATCCCTTACGAATGATGGTAGTGGTCCCAGTAGAACAGAGTGTCAACATGTATCCCTCACTCATGACAGAAGTTAGAACACATGGCACCTATGGTGAGGTTGTTGCTTACATCTTATTCTTGCATGATGAAGCTCTTAGAAGATCCATGTGGCAATAGGTCGGGGCTATGGTTCATTCCTCCCTCTTTACGATGAAAGATTCCATGGTGAAGACGCGTGGAGGTCTTCCTTACAAACGACACTGCGGGTGGGGGCCACCAAGGAATGTATGTGGACCAATGCTACGTGGCATGCGGTCGGGGCCCGATAGGGAAGCGAAGGGAGGAAGCCTTGAAGAGTGTGAATTTTTGACATGTGGAATCATCGTGAGATCCATTGGAAAAGTGAAGTAAGGAATCCTTGCGAAGAGCACCTGATGAACATGTGGCAGCATTCAAACAAAGCCTTTTGCACAAAGAGCCTAAAAATTTTCAACAAATGGGGCTCGGGCTAGTACTTAGCAAAATAAAAATAACCTGAAGGGAGCTTAGGGAAATTTATATTCATAGGATCCATTCACCCAACTTGGTGAATGAGTACCATTTGGCCTATTTTTAAGGTTTTAAGCGGGAAAAACTGGGTTTTGAGTTCAAATTTCATATATGTCAACCTTTGGGATCTAATACATGAGACTTTAGATAGATTTCCTATATAAATTATCTTTCAAATCATTATTTCACATAAGGTCTACATTTTATCAACTCAAGCATTCAAGATCAGTTAAGAATTCCAAGACTTTACAAAATCATCAAGAGAGAATTTAAAATCATTTTAAGGCATTCAAGGGCAGAAATATTCATCAATTATTGTAGAAATTCAATATCCATCATCATGTCAAGGATATTAATCATCAAGCACGATATTTAGCTAGTGTTTTGATGTAGCATTGAAGATCCAAGATCAAGTGTTTTTCTACACCTATTGTCAAAGATTAAGGTCTACATCCTTCATGGCCATTTCATGTTGAGTTATAGATTTACAAGACATAATTTACAAGGAATCATTCAAGGTATCATTTTCCATGATTCATGTTATTTGTTTCATGTTTCATGCCTTCATTTCATTGTCTCATCATTTGGTTTAATTACCTACAAGGGGTTTGACAAAGGCAAACCCTTACCCCTAACAATCAACATTTTTTCTCTCTTTGTGTAATTGCAAATCTAGGTGATTTGAAGACTTGAAGGATCATTGAATATTAGGTTACAAGATTGGAGAAATTTTTTGAAGTTGTCTCCCTATTTGCAAGGTTGTAATATTCACCAAAAAGTCACCTATAGCCCCAAAATTAGGGTTTCAAATTCAGAAACAAAGAGGAACAAAAAGAGACAAACCTTGAAGACCAGATTCTGATTTTAAAGCTCTAAAAAATCCTAACTGGACTAATTCACCACCTTGGGTGAATGAGTCCCAGTTTAGGTCAATTTCAATTTTTTTGTAGTTTCGGATACCCTTTTTTGAGAAACATGTTCCTGCACAAAAACCCAGATCTAGGATTGATTCACCTAGATTGGTGAATGAGTCCCAATAGGCCTAAATTTTAAAATTTATAGAATTTTGAGTCTTCATTCAAGCATCTACAAGTTTCCATGTGCACACTTCTTATTTTACAACTTTCTATTTTGATTTATATGCATTTTTATGTCATTTATTCAGGTTTAATGCATCACTAGGTTTTGTCATTAGATCTTGCATTTCAATTGTTTTTTCAAGCCCTAGCTTGGTGGTGAACCCCTCATTAGTTTATATTCATCCCCTAGGATATCCCTATTGCAAGATCTCTAGGGCATCCTTGAATGTGGAGTATAGAAATTTTGTTTCCCTAGGTCCTAAACCCTAGTGGAGATGAAATTATATCTTACATTTTGGTGTTATTTTTTGATTTGGAGTCCATCATCATCCTAGATCTATCTTGCATTGACTTTGCATTAGGGTTTGTATTTGTTAATTGGCATTCTAGGATTTCTAATTTTTGCATCAGTGAAAGTGCATGTGGGTTGCATTTTTGCATCTCAAATCATTGAAAATCATCTGAAAACTGCATTTTCACTTAGGTTACACATCATACAAACTAAAAATCATAAAAATAACTTAAAAATCTATTAAAAAAAATTGAAAAAAATCCCTATTGGGGCTCATTCGTCACCTTGGGCGAATTAGTTCCAATGCACATTTTAAATTGCCTTTTATAGCATTGAAAACCTTGTTTTTACACTTCTGTTTACTTCCATTGGTTACCTATTTCAATGGGTTGACTTTTGTTTCATGCATTTTACTAAATCTAGCTTAAAGTGGTCCATTCCATGCATTGCTTAATTCCACATTTTCATTTACAACATTTCATTTTTCAAATCATTGCATAGTGTAATTAGTAAATTACCTTATTTAAAATATGAAAATTGCATATCATTTTATGTCTTTACATTGCATTTTGAGTTTGCATAATGTTAGTCTCTCGATCTTTTCCAAGTTTTCAAAGAAAAAGTTAGTCAATAAGAATTCATTCAATGCATTCCTTAGTTATAAGAGTCTCTAAGTGCAAGAGAGTGAAAATGTTAATGTTTTCCTTAAATTTACACCCCCTCCTATCTCTCCTATTTGTGAGTATGATGTGATAGAAGATAATACAAACATAGATAACCATGATGATCACATTTTTTCTTCTCCCGATATCTTGTATCTTGGCAAAAGAAGATACAATCATTCAAAACCATGACGATCTTGTTTGTCCTTCTCCTCGTCCCCTTTGGAAAGATATTATAGCACAAGAGAATGACATCATAGACACGTTTCTAAAAATCACACCTTACCTAGTGTCCATTCTCCCTTTTCTTGTGAGAATGATATTGTAGATGATGAGGATATTTTAGTATTAGATGATCAAATATTTAAGGTCTATAACAACCCTCTTTATGATCCTTCCCCTCCTTTAGAAGACATTAGGGAACAAAGGAATGAAATAATAAATGATCATTGAAATTATACTTGTTCTTCCCCTACTATCTCTCCTAGTTGTGAAGAAGATATTTTTATCAATGAAATTCATGAAAATATTAGTTTTCCCCCTTCACCTAGGAAAAACCTTATCGATCAAGACAATTCAACCATTGATCATTCCCCTAATTGTGATGAATTCGTTTTGTAAGAACCAATCCTCGAATTTCAAGAATATTCGATTTGTAGTTCTCCTAAAAACTCTCCTTCTAGGGATAATATCATGGTTTAAGAAAATGACAACAATAGTAATGTGGCTTCCTTAGTTGTTGATAAAAAGGTGGTTCTAGATTGCCCTTTGTTAGAAATACATCAAACCAAGACCATTGAGGTTATGAATGTGCAAGTTTCCATTAGATCCCCCTCAATTAATGGACCTCCTACATACTTTGTGGGACATCCTTTGAATCCTCTAATCCTTTACCCACCTTCACACAAATAACAAATTATAAATAAACCTGAACTTATACTTTACCCACCTAAGAATAATGTTTTGTAGTAGCTGAGTTCTAATACCATTGCCCATACATATAACACTAGAAACAATATACAACCAAGAAAAACACCCTCAACATCCCTCCCTTTTCCTGGTTCTCCTTGTTTAACTTTGCATAGTGGGAAGGAGTATGATCTTCTTGAACAACTTAAGAATAATCACGCAAAGATATCCCTATGGGACCTAATTCAAAATTCACCTAATTATCACACCATGTTGCAAAAAGCCTTGCAACAAATTTTGGTTCCTTGTAGTGCAAACCCGAATGATATAGCAGCCATGATTCAAGAAATAAATGCTAACATTTTTTGCCACCAAAGTGAACTCCCCCCTTTGGAAGTACAAAATGAAGCTTTCACAATATTATCTCGATATAAAAAGACAAGCATAAAGTGAACCCGTGTTGATAATTTCTCTACCCTTATGTGTGTAGTGTGACCCTTTCAAATAGGCTTGGTTTGGAAAAATAAAAAATTCAACCTGAATCTTTAACTATCAAGTGATTTGACAATGTATTCACTTGGTGTGATCAATTTTTCTACTGGAAATTCCACATTAGAAACATAGATCCATGTTATGTCTCACGATCTTTCATACAACCTTCTTTTATGCATACCATAAATTCATGCAATGAATGGGGTGCCTTCTACTCTTCATCATATAATGAATAATGTCTTCAACAAAAAAGTGTACACACTCGAAGTTGACCTTGACCCAAATAGTTGTTTGAACATTGAGAAAAAAAAGGAAAACCCTTTGAACACATTAACACCAATGACACAAGTGGAATCCCTGCAAGAAGAAAAAATATATATTCCCTAAACATTTCAAAATTATATCGCTAGATGATGTGGGATCATTGAATTTTGAACCTACATTCATGGGAGAATACAAGATCATAAACAAAGAGTCTGAAAAGGGAAAAGAAAAATTTGTAATGTCAATAAAAAATTTGGAAGACCCTTTGAAAGTATCCACCTCAGCCACTTTAGAAGAAAAGACAACATACACAACAAACTTTGATGAAACTGGCTATCAACAATGGTGGGGATTCCTATCCCTCAAGAGCACTCTTGCTCTTCCCAAGACCTAGTCTCTGGTCTTCCTAGTTTATTCTTCTCTACCCTACGTAGGGATCACTCCTAAAACCCTCTCACCTGGTAAGAATCTCCACCAATTTCAGATTCTTCACCATTACTCCCAATCCACCATTAAGCTTCCTTGGGCTCCACACTGACCCAAAGTGTCCTGACCACTCCAGGGCTAAAGAAGGGTATTCTAGCTGTCCCTTTGTTGATTTTTCTCCTCACTGATCCATCTTATTGGATTCTTTCACCTTTACCCATCGCTTCCTTGAAGAACTCAGTTTTAGGCCTTCTAGCATTTTTGCCCTAATTAGGCCTCCAAAAACCTATTTTCTTGGAGTAATGCCCAAAAATCCTTAACAACCCCAAAACTCTTCTTGGATTCTCTCTATATACCTCCTAAGCTTCAAGATTTTCTAGCTCTTAGGTCTCCTTGGTGTCCGTACACAAGTTTTTCACCAAACCCCTATTTTCAAGGGTTTCCAGGACAAGTGTCATAGTCCGGTTTCTTTAGTTTAACTTGAGGGCTCTAATGGCCTCCTCTACACTCCTCCTTAAACACACATGTCCTAGACACCTGCCCCTACACTCCTACACCTTGAATTGGCACAAACCAATCCATTTAGCAAGTCTTCTTGTTGTTGTCCTCTCCAAGCTACTAGCCAGAATGCACTTGCACTCGCCTAGTGCTTGTTGATTTCATCAACTCCCCTGCACACAAAGACTCCAAACACCATATTTTACACTATACATAAATTTCCCTACTTGATTCCAAGATTCCATGGTATCTTTTCCATGGGAATTCAAGTGGGGATCATTATTTACAAAATTGTCCCTGAACCGGGCAATGAAACCAAGAACCAAAACAACCTACAAAACCTTAACCAATCAAGCTAAATGACTAAACTAATTCTGCACAAGGTAATAACAGGTCACAAATGCAAAAATCAAAGCATTATTTCAGTCCTTTCAATCCATTAACTTATTGGATGAAGGCTCTATCAAATAAAACAAACAAATTTTCTCTTTTCCAAGTCACAAACTCTCCTTTCCAAAACTCAATCCGTACAATAGCTTTCCCCCTGTCATATTAGGGTTTTTATGACCTTATATACCTTATTCCCACATGTTAGGACCCTTAGGTCAGGCTTAGAACATTATTATTTATATTTTCCAACTTTTAGGACAAATTGCCAAGACAACATTGACAAATTTGCCTAATTTCATCATTAAGGCTTCTCCAAACTTCAAGGCTCTAAAATAACCTAACTTGACCTCAACACAAAATTAATTCAACCTTGGGACTTTATCAATTAGTCTTTATTTCCTTGGTGGTTGGCTAGAACCACCTACAAGCCAAAATTTGTAAGATCTCTCCAAAAGACCTTAAGGTGCTCTTGCACCATTCTCCCCCTCCAACAAAGAAGTTAAGGAACCTATGGTGTCAAGAGCTCCTCACTAATTCCATGCTTCTTAAAGTCACTTTCTACTATCCAAGTAGCCTCTGACTCTGGTTGATGTCTCCACTTCACTAGGTGCTCCATGAATGTCTTGTGCCTAGTCTTCTTCTTCACCCTTGAGTCTAGAATCTTGTCCACTTGTGGTCTGATCTGATCAGGTGCCTTGAGTTCTTCCACATCCTTACTCACCTCGGCACTATACTGTTCATCATCCATTCCTGGTCCTTTATACTTCACCAAGTCCTTCACATTGAAGATAGGCGAAATAGACATCTCCTTGGGTAACTCCACCTTGTATGCATTTGATGCATACTTAGCCAACACTTTACATAGCCCTATCATTTCATCTGAAACTTACTTGGTATGTCTTTATATAGTCTTGCCTTGTTCAAGTATACCATCACCAAATCACCTATTTCAAATTGTAGATCTCTCTTCCCTTCATCTCTTTTAGCTTTCAACTTTTGGTTAGCCTCCATTAACGTCCTCTTTACCTGCTCATGAACCTCTCTCATTGACTTAGAAAAATCATCAGCATGTCCATTGAATCCTTCATAACCTTTTAGGTCTCTCAACTCAAGTACACCTCTTGGATTTAACCCATATACAATTTCAAAGGGAATCTTACCAGTAGACCTGTTTATGCTATCATTATAAGCAAATTTTGCCTGTGAAATGACTTTTTCCCATCCTTGTCCATACTCCTTAGTTAGACACCTCAATAAGTTACCAAGTACCCTATTTATCACCTATGTTTGTCCATCCGTTTGAGGATGATATGTTGAACTTTGAGACAAGTTGGTTCCATCCTCCAAAGAGTTTTCCAAAAATGTACCATAAACTTCACATCTCTGTCTACAACTATGCTCCTTGGAAACCCATGTATCCTTACTACTTCCTTGAAGAATAGGTGTGCAATCTGACTTGCATCATGTGTTTTTTTTCATGTGATGAAATGGCTCATCTTGATGAATCTGTCCACTACCACAAACACACTGTCAAAACTAGTCAGTGTCCTAGGTAGCCCTACTATAAAGTCCATGCTTATGCATTCCCATGGTCTACTTGGGATGGGTAATGGTTGATAAAGACCTGCATTTGTTGATGTTCCCTTTGCCTTTTGACACACTCCACATTGCTCCACATACCTTCTTACATCTCTTTGCATCTTAGGCCACCAATAGAACCTCTCCACTAAGTCTAGGGTCTTGTTCAATCCAAAGTGTCCACTCAAACTGCCATTGTGCTTTTCTTGAATAAGATTATCCCTCATGGAACCTCTTGGAACACATAATTATTTCCCTCTAAACAATAGACCATTTTGCAAAGTATAATCTGCATATTCATAGTGAAAATGGTTTTCAAAATCAGTACATACCTTGTAGATCACTGGGAAATCAGAATCTCCTTCATATAGGTCTTTAAACCCTTCAACCCCTATGCTTTGCAGCTGTATCTCCTGTATGGTAAGAAATATCCTACTAAGGGCATCTACAACCTTGTTTTTAACCCCTTTCTTTTGCTTGATAGTAAAGGTGTATGACTGCAAAAACTCCATCCATTTGATGTGCCTCAAACTGAGCTTCTCTTGAGTATTTATGTAGCTTAAGGCCTGATTGTTGGTGTATGCCACAAATTCCTTGGGCAATAGGTAGTGCCTCCACTTCTTAAGAGCTTTTACTAAATCATATAACTCTAATTCATAGGATGAGTACCTAGACTTTGCTTCATTCAACCTTTCACTAAAGAATGCCACTGGCCTGCCTGCTTGGCTTAGGACTGCACCCACTGCTATGTTTCTTGCATCACATTCCACTATGAATGGTTTTTCAAAAAATGGTAAAACTAGGATTGGTTGGGTAGCTATCTCCCTCTTCAATCTTTCAAATCCTTCATTGGCTTATTTGGTCCACACAAACTTCGTTTTTAGTCCTCCTTTGATGGTGTCAAGGATCGGTGCATAGATTTCACTAAACCTTCTAACAAACTTCCTATAGAATTGAGATAATCCATGGAAACTCCTAACTTCAGTCCCTGTCTTGGGAGTAGGCCAACTGAGAATGGCTTCAACCTTGCTCTTGTCCATCCTCAAGTTCCCTTGAGATACTACAAATCCTAGGTAGACTAACTCTTGCTTCAAAAACTCACTCTTCTCAAGGTTTATGGTGAGCTTCTCCTCTTGAAGTTTCTTCAACACAAGTTCAAGGTGCTTCATATGCTCTTCTTTTGTTTTGATAAAGATGAGAATATCATCTAGGTAGACAACCATAAAGACTCCAATATATTATTTTAAGACCTCATTCATCACCCTCATAAAAGTGCTAGGTGCATTTGTAAGCCCAAATGGCATTACTAACCACTCATATAACCCCTCTGTAGTTTTAAAAGTTGACTTCCATTCATCACCCTCTTTCATCCTAATCTGATAGTAGAGCCACTTTTCAAATCAATTTTGGAGTAGTACTTAGCACCCCCTAAACAGTCCATTAGGTCTTCTATCCTAGGAATAGGAAACCTATATCTAATGGTTATCCTATTTATTGCCCTAGAATCAGTACACATTGTCCACTTATCTCCCTTCTTAGGTGCCAACACCACTGGAACATCACATGGGCTTATGTTTTTTCTGATCATCCCTTGGTCCAAAAGTTCTTGAACTTGCCTTGCTATCTCTTTGTTCTACTCTTGTGTCATCTTGTATGCAGCCTTGTTAGGCAATGTTGCTCCTGGTACAAATTCTATCTGATAACTGATTGCCCTCTTAGGTGGTAGGGTATTTGGTGTGCCTTCACAGATAATATCCCTGAACTAATCCAACAGCTGCTTCACTTCTGCTATCATAGGTAGCTGACTAGGTGACTCCTCCTCCTTTGGCTTCAACATGATTGCATAGACAACTCCTTCTTCCTCCTTCATGTCTCTTAGGAATTCCTTTCCACTCATCAAAAGTACACTAGATTCTTCCTTCTCCACTATGCCTTCTTCTATCAAAGACTGTATTTTGTAAGTCACTCCATCCTTCTTGAATGAATACTTGTTCTCCTTTCCATGGTGTACTGCCTCCCTGTCATATTGCCATGGTCTTCCAAGCAATAGATGGCATGCATCCATTAGTAAGACATCACATAGTATCCTATCTTGATACTTCCCTATAGAAAAATCAACCCATACTTGTTCATTAACCAATATACTCTGCCCCTTATTCAACCAAGTAACCTTGTAAGAACACACATGGGGTATCTTGATGAGGTTCAACTTTTGTACTACCTCCTCTGATATGAAATTATCAGTAGATCTTGAGTCAATGATGACCTTTCAAACCTTACCTAGTATCTTGCACTTGACTCTAAAAAGAGCTCTCCTCTATTTGTGTTCATCCTCGGTAGGTGCTTTGATCAAGATCCTTCTCAACATAAGATTCTCTCATTTCTCTGAATCTAAACTCACCTCTAAATGTTTGAAACAGTCCTCTTCTTGAACATAGGTAATCTTCCTCTCACCTTGTGAAGATGCTGGCTTGTTAGGACACCTATAAGCCGGATGACCCAACTGTCCACAATTGTAACACTTCATGGAAGCAAAATGAGAACTCCCAAATCCTCCCGATCTTCCTCTTCCACCATTGTTAGAGCTTCTACCTCTGTATCCCCCTCTATTATTTGTCTCATGGGATTGTTCACCAACCTTAGAATCACCTTGTCCTTTGTTATCATTTCTCCTTCCACCATAACCTCCTCTATGGCCACCTCTAGGGTCTCTACCTCTTCCTTTACCCCTGGTGTTAGAATCTTGTTTCTGTTTTAGTTTCTCTTCCACTTTAATAGCCATCTGATAATAGCTATGGAAGGTAGTAAGTGTAAAGAGACTCAACTCCTCTTGTATGTTCTATCTAAGGCCATTTAGGTACCTAGCAACCTTAATGCTTTCAATTTCTTGCACTCTAGACCTAAGGCTTAGTTTTTGGAACTCCTCTGTGTAGGTAGCTACATCTAACTCCCTTTGTCTGAGATTTTTCCTTTTCTTATGCAATTGGATGTCATAGTCCTCAGGTAGATATTTTTCCTTCACTTTAGCCACCATTGTTTTCCAATTTCCTATTGGCTTCTTGCCTTCCTTCTCTCTTTCTTCTTGCAAGAACTTCCACCAAGTCAATGCTTGTCCTCTTAACCTTGATTTGGCTATCTTCACCTTTTGTGCCTTTGTAATTCCATCACATTCAAAGTGATTCTCCATTCCCTCAATCCATTACATAACTAACTTTGCATCCATTCTTCCTGTGAAAAAAGGGATGCCTTCTAGTGCCTTCAATGCTTTGAGGAAGGTTTCTTCTGCTAATGGAGGGTCAGGTTCTAGCTTTATTTCTTCCTCAACGTGGTCCTCACCCTTGTCTTTGTCCTCTGCTAAGTGCAATTTCATCTTACCTATAGTCTCTGCAACCTCTTCTAGTTTTTGTTTCATTTCTTCCACAATCTCTTCAAGTCATCTATTCTTTTCTTGCTTCTTTGTCAAATCTCTTGCTAGCTATGCATTAGTCACCATGGTATTTTCTCCTATGGATTCACTACTCTCTAACATTCACTTCTCAATTCCCAAGCCTTTTTATGGCTCTGATACCAATTTGGTGGGGAGTCCTATCCCTCAAGAGCACTCTTTCTCTTCCCAAGACCTATTCTTTGGTCTTCCTAGGGTATTCCTCTCTACCCTACTCAGGGATCACTCCTAAACCCCTCTCACCTCGTAAGACTCTCCACCAATTTCATATTCTTCACCATTACTCCCAAACCACCATTAAGCTTCCTAGGGCTCCACACTGACCCAAAGTGTCCTAACCACTCCAGGGCTAGGGAAGGGTATTCTAGTTGTCCATTTGTTTATTTTTCTCCTCACTGATCCATGTTATTGGATTCTTTCATCTTTACCCATTGCTTCCTTGAAGAACTTAGTTTTAGGCCTTGTAGCCTTTTTTCCCCAATTAGGCCTCCAAAAACCTATTTTCTTGGAGTAACTCTAAAACTTCCTTAACAACCCCCAAAATATTCTTGGATTCTCTCTACAGACCTCCTAAGCTTCAAGATTTTCTAGGTCTTAGGTCCCCTTGGTGTTCGTACACAAGATTTTCACCAAACCCCTATTTTCAAGGGTTTCTAGGGCAAGTGTCACAGTCCGGTTTCTTTAGTTTAACTTGAGGGATCTAATGGCCTCCTCTACACTCCTCCTTACACAAACATGTCTTGGACACATTACCCTACACTCCTCAACCTCAAATTGGCACAAACCAATCCATTTAGCAAGTCTTCTTGCTGATGTCCTCTCCAAGCTACTAGCCAGAATGCACTTGCACTCGCCTAGTGTTTGTTGATTTCATCAACTCCCCTGCACACAAAGTCTCCAAACATCATATTTACACTATACATAAAGTCCCCTACTTGATTCCAAGTGTCCATGGTAGCTTTTCCATGGGAATTCAAGTGGGGATAATTATTTAAAAAATTATCCCTGAACCGGGCAGTGAAACCAAGAACCAAAACAACCTACAAAACCTTAACCAGTCAAGCTAAATGACTAAAATAATGTTGCAAAAGGTAAGAAAAGGTCACAAATGCAAAAATCAAATCATTAGTTCAATCCTTTCAATCCATTAACTTATTGGATGAAGGCTCTATCACAAAAAACAAACAAATTTGCTCTTTTCCAAGTCACAAACTCTCCTTTCCAAAACTCAATCCATAAAATAGCTTTCCCCCTATCATATTAGGCTTTTTCTGAACTTATATACCTTATTCCCACATTTTAGGACCCTTAGGTTGGGCTTAGAACATTATTATTGCTATTTTCCAACTTTAAGGACAAATTGCCAAGATAACATTGACAAATTTGCCTAATTTCATCATTCAGGCTTCTCCAAACTTCAAGGCTCTAAACTAACCTAACTTGACCTCAACACAAAATTAATTCAACCTTGGGACTTTATCAATTAGTCCTTATTTCCTTGGTGGTTGGCTAGAACCACCTACAAGCCAAAATTTGTAAGATCTCTCCAAAAGACCTTAAGGTGCTCCTGCACCAAACAACCTCTGAATCCTGAAGATATTAAAAATCTTTACAAAAGAGGTTATGAACTTATGAAATAGTTGGGATATAGTGGAAAAGTATGTGGTGCTAGTGAACAAGGTATTTATGTCCCTATTGAGCCTCACACACAAGAAAATACTAGTGGTCTCAGTTATTGTCCTTTGAAAGACACAAAAAAATCTTGCACTTAATATCAACACTCACAAAAGATTCCTCTAAGCCAACTTTAACATTAGTGCATCCTGAATTGATAGACACCAGTGGTCTTGATTGTTATCCTTTGAAAGAAACAACAAAATCCTTGCTTAATATCAATGACATCACACAAAACACTAATGATTTGAATTTGTTAGATTTTACACCCTCCTATGAAGGAGAGAACAAAATCTCACAATATAAAGAGTCTTGTGTATGTGTGACATCCTATACTAAGCAAGAGATATCTTTGTCGATAAATAAAGGAACATCTTCTACTTTTGATCAAGAGGGTATCTTGTTGATACTCCTCTTAGATCGTTTGATATCCCTTCCTCCAAGAACACGAAAGAAATTTTACTACAAGAGTTCATTTTTCACATATCATATATTTCATTGTCATTCTACTAATGAATGCAAGGTTTTAAGTGACAAAATTCAACATATTAGGGATTATGGTGCTCTTCCTTGTGTTGAAGCACCTAATTCTTCTAATTGAAACTTATTTTCATCCTATTCAGCTCATCCTTGTCCTACACTAAGTGGGGGAAAGGGGTTAGGTAGCCTTGTCCTTGTATGTCACTTCTCATTGTCTCTTTTGGCTAGTTGATCACCTTTCATGTACATATAAGAGAAAGCTTGGGATGTGGATGACATACCTTATGTTGGCTCACATGTGACATACTTATTCATGATGTAGTTCAATTAAAAAACATATGACTTGGCATAGGGATTTTCGAATAAGCTCTCTTGTCTTCTTCTACTTTCAAGTAATTGCTCAGATCAATGGTGTTAGCAACCGCTTTAAAGTGGGCGTATACAACGACACTCATGTTTCACTACACAATTTATTTCTTCTTGCAATGTCTCCTTTTCTTAGTTGTGTCACTGGGTTTGATGTCCTACGAGAGTGATATTTCTTTAACTTGTGCTCTCTTGGAGACATTCGGCATGATTTTCTTGAAGAAGATACCTTGCACCAATAAATGAAAATCCATTTGGATGTACCTTACACTACCTATTATATGGCCACATGCTTCAATGCCTATTGAGCCATATTGTTTTTCATGAGCTCCAAGCATAAGAAATTTTTCTTTCCTCATGAAGCTCGAAATTCATTTTTCCATGGCGCCTTATCAAATTTATCAGGAGGTATAACTTTCATATGCTTTTACGGGAACCTGATTCGAGGCATGAATTTCCCTTAGCCACTCACATGAGTGTGGTGAGAACATATCACTCTTGTGTGTATGTGTCTCACCCTCTTGGATTACTCACCCAGTAGACAGCGTGAAGTTATGTTGCCTCAGAGTGAGCATGTATTTTCAGACAAATAGCTTAGATCTGATCCACATCATGTTGGATAAACAATCAAGGCTTGATCCACCCATTTTTTTAATTTGTTTTTGTTTTTCTTTCTTCCTTTAGTTATTGACATTGCATGTTTTTGTATCTTGATGCTACATATCATACATCCAGTGTGTGTCCTTTCATGCTTATGTCAGTTTGGCTTAGGATCTTGGATCCTGGGGATTGACCACTTACTCGATCTTTGTTATCCTAGACCATCCACATTGGTATGATTGGACCCCTCTTGAATGTCTACTTAAGTGTGAGTTTGAAGCAAGTTCATCCTCTCACTAAAGTGGGGGCTAGATGTAATAACAAAAAATATTCCCCCTTTTCATTGCTTTATTTGAGAATAATTAATGATAAATTGGACTTGACATCTCCTTGATCGAGTGTTGTGATGAGCTTTACACATCCACATTAGGTTTAGGGCTCTTCTAAGTTAAATAAACTTAACTTTTCCCTAATTTAGTGTTGTGAAGTGTATTTATTGACACCTTCACATTAAATATAAGAGGCTTTTAAATTAAGTGGACCTAATCTAGTGTTTTAATGTGTTTTACATATTCCCATGGAATTTGGGGCCCTTTTAAGCTAAATAGACCCATTTTTTCCTCAATTTAGTGTTGTAAAGTGTATATATTTACACTTTCACATTGGATTTTTGGATCTCTAGCATTTATGGCCTTTATATCATCATTAATAGGACTTTATGACCCCATATTATGCATCTCAAGGCATATTTTAACTCTAAACCCAACAAGATCAACATATAAGCTTAATTTACACACTTCCTGACACTTTATCAATCAAAATAGGCCCTATAGGACCCATTCACCCAACTTGGTGAATGATTCCCATTTGGCATGTTTTCAAGGTTTTAAGTAGGAAAATTTGGGTTTTAAGTTCAAATTTCATATATTTCGGCCTTTGGGATCTAATACACGAGATCTTAGATGGATTTCCTATATAAATGAGCTTTCAAATCACTATTTCACATAAGGTCTACATGTTATCAATTCAAGTATTCAAGAGTTGAGAATTCCAAGACTTTACAAGATCATCAAGAGAGCATTCAAAATCATTTTAAGGCATTCAAGAGTAGAATTCTTCATCAATTATTGCAGAAATTTAAGATCCATAATCATGTCAAGGATATCAAGCATCAAGCATGATATTGAGCTAGTGTTGTGATGTAGCATCAAAGATCCCAGATCAAGAATTTTTCTACACCTATTGTTAAAGATTAAGATCTACATCCTTCATAGTCATTTCATGTTGAGTTGAAAATTTATAAGACATCATTTACAAGGAATCATTCAATGTATCATTTTCCATGATTCATGTTCTTTGTTTCATGTTTCATGCCTTCATTTCATTGTCTCATCATTTGGTTTAATTACCTACAAGGGGTTTAACCGAGGCAAACCTCTATTCCCTAACAATCAAAAAATATTATCTCTCTCTTTCTGTAATTACATATCTAGGTGCTTTGAAGACTTTAAGGATCATTGAATATTAGGTTTCAAGCTTGGAGAAAGTTTTTGGAGTTTTCTCCCCATTTGCAAGGTTGTAATTTTCACCAAAAATTCACCTACAGCCTCGAAATCAGGGTTTCAGATCCAAAAACAAAGAGGAATAGAAAGAGAAGACCTTGAAGACCAGATTCAAATTTTAAAGCTCCAAAAAACCATAACTAGATTCATTCACCACCTTGGGAAAATGAGTCCTAGTTTAGGTCAATTTTGAGATTTTTGTAGTTTCGGATACCCTTTTTTGAGAAACTTGTTCCTGTATAGAAAATAAGATCTAGGACTGATTCGCCCAAATTGGAGAATGAGTCCTAGTAGGCCTAAATTTCAATATTTGCATTATTTTCAATCTCCATTCAAGCCTCTACAAGTTTTCAGGTGCACACTTTTGATTTTATAGCTCTTTGTTCTGATTTATATGCATTTCAAGGTCATTTATTCAAGTTTCATGCATCACTAGGTTTTTTCATTATATCTTGCATTTCAATTTTTTTCCAAGCCCTAGCCTAGTGGTGAACCCCTCATTAGTTTCTATTTATCCCCTAGGATATCCCTATTGCAAGATCTCTTTCCCCTTTGCATTTGGATCTTTAGGGCATCCTTGAATGTGGAGTGTAGAAAGTTTGTTGCCCTAGGTCCTAAACCCTACTGATGACAATTTTCTATCTTATAGGTATAAAGACTTTAGTGATGTGATTGGCTTCCAAGACTAGAATTGGAAAACAAATAGCGATAAGATAGTCATGTAATTGCCAGGAAGTAACGTAGAAATTTCAAAAAAGTATGAGAAGACTAAAAATTTAGACCGAGATTGGTGATGCTTAGTTTTCTTTGCCTTCAAATGTTCAACAACCGAGATTAGTACAGATTCTACCCACCTTCAATAAAAATGCGCATCTCATTTCTTTCATTTTATAATGTATTATTATGCATTCATTTTATTGAATGTTTTGTTAAATTGTGTCACTTACAGTTTGAGTTTGAAAACAAGTTTTGAAAGGTGTTTGAAATCTTCTTACAATTAGTATAAGGATAGTAAAACAATAAAATAAATATTAAAGAGACGAAAACAAAACTATACTGAAAATTAAACAAAACACAAGACAACAAATAAAAACATAGAGACCAACAATTTGTTCAACATTTTGACATCAGTCAATTGTTGTTTAGGTTAAAAAAATTAAGAAAGAAATTTTAAAGTTGTGTTTTGGTCATCCTTGATAGATATAGAATTCAAATGATTATTTAAATGTGAAAGTATTTGTTAAATAAAATGAATGGATACATGACAAAAATGTGACTGTTAAATTAATTAAAATGTTCTCATTTTAAATATTATTTAAGTGATATTTTGTAGTCTAATTTGTAGTTAAATTTGATAGATTTATAATTTAAATTTAAAAGTGCTTGTTCAATAAAATGAATGTGTATGTTAAGGGAAAAAAATGTGACTGTTAAATAAAATAAAATGTTCTTATTTTAAATACTAATTAAGTGGTATTTTTTAGTCTAGTTTTGAATCAATTTTTATAAGTACTTTTATTATATTATTAGTTATAAATAACATAAATATTGTATTTAAATTTATCTTTTACATGACATTTATTATTACTTGTAATATATAATTATTAAATCTTATATTCACATAAAAATATTTATAAAATTTAAGCTAATTTTTTTTTAAACATGTTCATACTATCGCAATCTATTTTTTGTTTATGAACACATCTTTGCTAACAACTCATTATTTTAATTACTCGTTAAAGTAGTACATAGAATTATATTGGTTTTACACATCTTTAAAGGTTTTTAAAATTTATTATTAAAATAATAGATGTATTTGCTAAATAAAATGAATGTGTTTGTTAAAATAAAAATTATAAAAGATTAAATCAAAAATTATATATAATTAACTAAAATAAATTGCATATATAATTAGTTAATTGATAATTTATATGTATAAGAGAATTATGAATAAATTTTTAATTTACAAAATAGTTTTCTTAGTGGTATTTTAAGAATTAATTATCTCAATTGATGATGTCATTAATGGAGACTTCATCCATGTACTTTGAAATGCACATCCATCAAAGATTCACTTGAAACACACTAGCATATTCTGAGACTCAAACTTGTTACCTATCACCAAACAACTAAGAGACGCATTAATGCACCATAAGTCCAATAAAATAAAAAGTAAAAGCAATTTTTTCTTTTTAATGATAAATTTTAATTTTATTGATAATAATATTTTAAAAATACGTATATTCATATTTTAAAAGTGTTAATTGGAAATTAAAACTATGTACACGTTTCTACATCAATGTTTTAGATCCATCATTAATAAGAGGGGAATGTTGATATTAATATTTCTAGATAATTTTAATTTAGAATCTTTCTAATTAACTAAAATGGATTCTAGAAATATTATGCCTTTAATTTTGAAAGGGTTATAAAATGTAATAGTTCATTTTGAATTTTTTTTAAATGGAAAAGAAAAAAACCCAAAATTGCATGTATAGGTCATGCTTGTAAGTTATGATCCACAAAGAAGACATCATGCCCTTGACTAGTGTGTGTTAATATTCTTTTGAGGATCAACTCCTTAATAAAAAAAATTGTATTATTTTGTGTTACTTATTATTTACATAAATGTTACTGATCATAATTATTAATTATTAATTTTTTGCAAAAAGTAACATGGGTAAGATACTTAGAACCACAAAAATGACATAATAGCATAAAATTCTAGGTTCAATAAGTTCAATAGATCTCCATGAAAAAACTTATCCACCATCAAAAATCCAATCTAATTGAATATTTTATTTAAAACTAATAATAGATTCATAGAGTTTAACCAAGGATATCAAAAATTCGTGTGACCTAATCTAAGGAAGAGAGTTGCAAATTCTAATAGGGATGACATATTACACACCATCCATGTTAACATCTTCTAATTTTATTTTCTTCTTCTCCTTAAAAACCCCTTTTTGAATCAAACATTATCTTAAACTAGCACACAACTTACTTCACACTTTAGTAAGAAACCTCCATAGCATTCTAAAATGAAATTCAATAAAGGTGGTTCTTTATACAAGTAGCTTTAATAGGAAAATGATTATTAGTCAATTTTATCCATATCAAAAATACACCATAAATCTCATGCTCAATAGTTTCAATTTATTTAGTACTAGTTGTCAATCTCTGTCACCTCTAAGTCACTTGAAAATTGTGTGAAAACAAGCTACAAAATCCTATAAGAAAGAAAGATAATGATGAAAATAGAACCAAAATATGGTGACCCATCTCACTTGGAAAAATAAATTCTAAATTGTTATTGAGATCCATCATATCCACATTGGATTTGATGTAACAAAATAATAATTTATGTACATAATCCAGAAAATGTATTTCCCACATTTGAACATGTATATTTCCCTCCACATAAAACCCACCACTTAATTAACTAAAAAATTAATTTTTTTCTCAAACAAATATTTTGAAAATCACTTTGAAGCCTTTTTATTTCAAAATCACATTCTCCAAATCCTAAGATTTGTACTTCCCAAATCCCAAGATTTGTACTTCACAATTCTAACAACATACTCCTACAATTTTCTCAATATTTTCCTATTTTCTCTATAAATTATATATCGAACATCCCTGGAGTAGGATATATTTAAAGAGGATGGCCACCAATCAGAACAAAAATATTGAACTTCACCTTATGAAACCAAAAAAATCTAGGCCAAGCATTCACCAATCATAACTTTTGTGATCCTCATGCAACCTTGTGCATAACCTTATTCACTTCCATTAGTGACATCATGTGTAGAATTACCTTCACTTAATATGTGCCACACAATATTTGTGCATCTATTGTTGGAATAAAGAAGGTAAAATAATACAATAAGAAAATTTGAAACTTGTATGCAAATTTAAAATCAAGAGTTCATGTTCATAAAAAAGTCATATAATTAAGTGTGTTTCAATATAGGATACCATTAAGAGATTTAGGGACTTAAAATCAACAACATAATAAATTTTAAAACATCACATAACACAATATTTACATGGATAAAATCCTTTGTGAGAAAAATCTCCACCAAGAAGAGAGGCCAAGTATGAATTATCTTCAATACCAAAAATAGAAAGCAATAAACTTCTTTCACTCATTTTTTATCTTAAATTTGACAACACCTATGGACTCTCAAAAAAAAAAACTTATTACCTTCATCCCAAGGTTCCAATTTATAGAAATATTGGAAGAAGAATACTATTAGATATTTCCTAAACAAGAGGTTCTCATACCATGGTTAAACATGGTTCCTAAGGAATATTTAATGCATAAGGAAATCAGACCTTAATCAAAAACTCACAACAACAAACTATGCAACTCAAAAATTACTTGAAATAATACAAAAATTTGCAAGAAATGTCTTGGATTCTCATTTAAATTCGCCTTCAATTACACAACAATAAAGAATTTCTGAAAATACATTGTTTTCAGCTATGTGGGCTAATGAAAACCATTAAAAACCTAATATAAATTTGATTTACAATGGAAAATATCAATACAAAAATTGGCTCCTTCAATCAAACTTCTTTCACAAGGTTCTAGCTCCTTCAATCCACAATCTTCAATGGAAATCACTATTGAAATAAACCTGCAACCTTCAAGTCTATTTTCTACTATTCAAACACCTTCAAACCTGCAAAAAAAAATTCTTCTTGGTCTCTTTCAAGCCTTCTTCTATTGAATCTCTCAAGATCCCTTTGCATGGACTTTACTATCTCACTATCTTCCAAAATGTGGAGCTCACTAGCTCCCTAAAACATGGGCTTCTATGCAAATATAAATCTACAACAATGGACTCTTCTATTTTTTGTTGATGCAAGATTATCGATCACTGTGGATGCTCCTACATTAGACACCCAAGATAGGAAATTTTTTATTAATATGGACTCACAAAATGAACTTGAGTGATAGTACCACCCTTTCAAACTGAAGGCGATTCGTAGCAAACTCCATCACTAAAAATTAGATAGAATAATTTTTTCCTCTACCTCTTCTAGCACTTAGCCATGAAACTTTTTGTCCTCCACCAAGTGTACACCCTATTCCTCCTTCCTCTCATGGACTCACATCCACCATATACCATCCTCCCTTGCCACATATCATCTTCCCTCCTTTCCTTCTTCGTGGGATCCAACCCACCACAAATCGACCATCTCCACCAAGTTCCTCCTGCACCATCATCTACAATCTCTATACACAAACATGTAACATCCACATAAAAATGTGCAACTACAACTTCATCTTTTAAAATTGTAATATCTTCTATAGAATGTAAATAATCATCATTTTTTAACTCAAAATCAGAATTGATCCCATCATTCTTTGTTGCTCCAACATCATCTTCTTCATCCTTCCCTGCAATATTTATCTTTTCACCTCCATCAACAAATTTTTCAAGCCACTCTTCTTTTATTGATATTAAATCTTCTTTACCCTCTTTATTTTTTTTTGTTTGAAATATTTTTTGTAATTGATGTCAAGTGTGTGTGCTAATTATTTTATATACTCCAAAGATAGTTGATATGTAGTGATATCATCTAGTGCAAGTCAGCAATGCATTATTAGGAAGAATGGTGATCAGTTTGATGTTTATGTGTGAAGTGAAGGTGGGTACACTTGTTCCAATATGTTTCCTTCTTTTCTACATTGATATCTTACTAGTTTTGTGTACCACGCTTAGAGATAAGTTATAGAAGTTTTGTAAGGCAATCATAAAAGGTAGTGTAATGATTTTTTGGTCCTCATCCTTCTGCATAGCAAGCTTTTATCTTTCAGTTTAGAAGATAAGATGGTCAATATGTGAGGGTGGTATATTCAATAATTCAAGTCATTACACCTTCTACATTAAAATGTATAAGTGGAAGAGTTTTTATTTGTGCTTTGGCAGAGCAAAGTGTTGCTGAAGCCTTATTGGAATTCTATGCATTCCTCTAAAGTAGCATATGTGGTTGTGCGAACTTCAGAATATGCTCAGAAATGTGCATGGATTCAACCTTGCAAGTCTCAAATTCTTTTATATACAAAAATGCAATATCCTAAGTTTTGAAGTGTTACAATCTATTTGGGATGCTCTATTTTCATCAATTCAATATGTTTCTTTTCTTGCGCTAACACATAATTATCAAATACTTCAAAAGATTTTTGAAGAGATACTATGCATATACTACATTGTTCACATCTTCGTTTGTAATGTTTTTTTGGTTTCTCCCTAGTATTATAAAGATGAATAGTTGGTAGATTGGGTAGTGTTGATGTTGATTGAGCCGACAGTATTGTTTCCTTCATTTGTGGTTGATCTTGATTAATTAATTTTTCTTTGGAGGATGTGTTGTGATATATTTGGGCCCTATTATGTTGTGTGTTTATCCACAACTCATTTCCTCTTTATAATGTATATGATTGGAGATGACCTATGTAGTATCACATGTTTTATTTTATAGGTCATCTTGGAGCTGACCTAATTGATGTTTTGATTTATTACAAAGGGTATTTATAGAAGAAAAAATCAATTGTGAAAATTTTGATTGTGAGATTGTGTAGTATATTGAGGATGAAGTGTGTGAATTAATTATGATGGATTAATGTGTGAAAAATGGACTGCAACATCAACACATGTTAGATGCTTCTTTATAGTAGTTCATATTCATATTCTCATTGTAATTTTCATGTATTCTTCTATTAGGTAGTGAGCCTCTTCAATAGGTCCTTGTATCTTTCCCTAAGGTTGTGTGCCTTAGCATGCAAGTCTTTAGGTAGTGATTCTTAAACAATATTATAATTTTTGTAAGTAGTGAGCTTCATAAATCATGATTTAACTCTCACCATGGTTTTTCCCTCATTGGGTTTTCCACGTAAAAATCTTGGTGTCCTTGTGTGGTGCATGTTTTCATTTCTACTCTTCTTTCAATAAATGTGATTTTATGTTTAATCTATAAATGAAATTGGTTAAGTATTAGTATATGCTAATTTACCACCCCCCCCTCTCAACATTTTGATGTGTTCAACAATTTGTATCACAAAAAAGTTCCTTTGAGAATCCTAACAACTGAGGTAGATCTTGCACTTGAACACATGGGATTTATAGCAATGATCAATTATATTCCTACTCCAAAACCAGATCTAGATTCAATGGAACCTAAAGGTTGGTATATCAATCCAAATGATTGTGAAGTAGACGTTAAAGAACTTTAGTCAGTTCTTGAAGAATAGGATGAAGTGAGAACACTAAATTTGAAATATGAGGTCATGCTTGAAAAATAAAAAGAGACAACTACCAAATTGAAGGCATATGTTAGAGAAACTAAAGAAGAAATTGGAAAATTGAAAGCTCAAATAGGAGGTAAAGGATGTGAAATTAGACTCAAGAAAACAAAAGATGTGATCTCTAATCTAAAAGTTAAGGTTGAATAAGGAAAAAGGATTGAAGATTTCTTGAATACCAAGCTCAATAATAAATTTGATGAATGCTCAAAACTTTAAGAAAAAGTTGTTGCCTTGAGAAAAGAACTAGAAAATGCTAAAGAAAAAATTAAAAAAGGTTTAAAACTGAAAGGAGGTTCTGAAATTTTTAATGAGTTGATTAACTCTCAAAATCCATCAAAATAAAAACTTGGTCTTGGTTTTGAGAAAGGGAAAATTCTTATAACCAGTGAATCTGCAAACTTATATGATAACTTTAAAGTAGAAGGAAAGCCTAATACAAAGGAGGAGAAAGATTTCCCTAAATATTCTAAGAAGAATGTCTTCAATGATGCAAAGATAGAACAGGATAGCTAGAAAGAAGGTATATTTATTCCTATCTGGAATAAAAATAACTTCAAAAAGCTTGATCCTACCAAGTACTCTCAATATTTCAATAGTAATTTTTATTCTTGCAATAAGATTGGTCATAAGGTTGATGAATTTAGAAGCAAGATGAGTCAAAATTCATTTAGGCCTCCAAGGTGCAATGCTATGAACTCTCAATCATTTCATGGTCAGTGTTATGATTGCAATAAAATTGGTCATAAGGCCAATGAATGCAAAAGTAAAGTGATGAATAATACTTTTAGGAATAATAATAATTCTATGACTTATCAATATTTCTATGGTTACTGCTACACATGCAACAAGTTTGGTCATAGGGCTTCTTATTTGAGATCTAATGTGAGAAGAAGTAATTATGTTTTGCAATATATTATCACCTTCTACAATTGTAATAAATTGGGACATATTGCAATTTTTTGTAAGGGAAAGAAGGTAAGACCTTCTGCTTCTCAAAATAAGACTGTTATTAATCAACAAAATAAGGTTAATGAAAAGTTTTGGAAGGAAAAACAAGTTCAAAAAATGAGAAAAAGGATTATTTTGCACAAGATCCTAAAACAAACTAAGATAGATCATTATCTCAGGGAGAGCTATGATTTGCAAACCCTTTATCCCCCTAAAAAGGACAAGATGTTAAATATTTATATATAAGAGAAGATTTGGATCAATTCCTTTGGCATGTAGATTTGTTGAACAATATTGAATCTATTGATGATGGTTCTAGACCAAGAGAATATTTTGTGAAGGTATCTTAAGCTTCATTTTATCCTTGTGATGACACAAAGAAGTCTGGAAAAGGGTTTACCTAACAAAGTATGAATGCATTTTTATGGTGGAAAGCTAGGGATTTTGAAAGAAATTTTATGTGGTTTTTAGATCATTTGATCTCATTTACAATCTAGATCATTTGTGTTTGAAAGTGAAGAAGAAGAGTGCTTAGTTTCTCAATATATTTCTATGAAACCCTAAGTTGTGGTATTTTAATTTTTTTAAAGAATTCTAATAACGACACCTCATGTAATTGATGTTGTTGAGAAACCCCAACCCAAATACAAGAAGTTGTATTTCAAGGAAATGGAAGTGGAAAAAGATGGTGTGTTCTCAAAAGTTCCAGCAGATGTTATGCACTATGAAGATATGAGGATTTGCATACATGCCTAGTTGAATGAGATTGGCCATAATTCACCCTTTGAAGTGGTCTAGCATGAGCTACTAAATGAGAATAGAGTATACAAGCTAGAGTATGCAAATGTGACAACAAAGGGTTTTGAAATCTGGAAAGACTTTCTAGACTTCTGCAAATGCAAAGAATTGGTAAGAATCGTTTTAATTCACATTCATGAAAATTTCATTTGGATGGAAAAACCCTACATGATCACAAAGGAAGATATTGGGGAAGTTATTAGTCTTTGTGCCTGTAGACTAGTCCCTTTTTTATGTTTGTAAGGAATTAAATAGTTATGGAGCTCATCAATGCCAAATTTAATAAGAGAACTCTAACTTTGAAGGATATCATAGACCTCAGAGTCCAATATGCATCAATATGTATTGCATAAAAAATTTATTTTACAAACAAAGAAGGGTATGCCACTACCACTACAAATCACACAACATATTAAATGGTGAAGGAAGGACCTTGTTAGAAACCAAGATCACCTGCATGCAATCACCTATCACATGCAAAATACATGCAGAACCAAATAAGATGTTTTGTAAACCTCAAAGTAAAAATGCATTATTGAGAATCAATTATTACAAAGAGATCAATCCTTATGAAGGAGATCAAGAAACCCTAAAATGGAAACCCTAAATGAAACCCTAGTGTGCACACTTAATAATTAATCAATTATTAATGTGCCTAAGTTTACCTTAAGCAACTAAAGGAATAAGTAGCTTAATTAATTAACCAATATGATATAAATAATTAAGTGTAATAACTTATTACTCTAACACCCCCCCTTAAGATGAACTTAGGAAGAAGCTAAAACACTAGAAGAAGATGCATGCAAGCAAGGATGGGTCCCAACAACTAGGCCTGATCAGGTACCCATTTACAAATGTAAGAAAGAGGTAGAGAAGGAAAACCCAGTGGGAAAAACCCTCCTACAATGAGATGACATACTACAAAGAAACACTGGAAGAACACTGTAGAGTAACATTGGAGCCGCAATCTGGCAAGCAAGGAAAGATAAATTTGTCTACAAGAAACCATATCGGAATCATAATGATGCAACAGCAGATCCGATGCCACAGAAAACTCAAAAACTCCAAACGGGAACAACCTTGGAATCTATAAAGCAACAGTCGATTATTGAATGATGCATTACTCAAAACAAAGTGCAAAGATGCAAGTTGCACCCTCCCAACTGCCAAAAAATCCAAGTAATCTCCAAATAACCCATCGGGCCAAATTTGGACTAAGCGATCAACCTGGGATGATACAGAAAAATTGCATGGACAACAACATAGAGATCCTCAATACCTTTCCAACACCGCAAAGATAGCAAAAATTTGGAGATCGTGGCAAAAAGTTATGAGCTCAGAAGAATAAAATAAAAATATGACTTCAAACAGAAATAAATGTAGTAAAACATAAAAATACTGTAAAATAAACTATACCATAGGAAACTTTTTGGAACCAGCTTTCCGACGATATCTCGTTTGCCCAATTTTGATACTGTATGCCCAAGTTATGCCAAAAACAAAAAAAACTGCTCTTTTAGGCAAATCAGGGCTAGGAGGGGGCAAAGATGGCCATACAGCCGATGATGTCATGCTAATGTCAACATTTCATGAGCTTAAATTTGACGGCCATCTGGCTGTAGCCGCAAAAATTCACCCCCCTTGCAAAAAAAAAATTGACAAAGCCCCTGGTCACTAATATGACCAAGGGTTGGGTGCTGGAGTTGGCTGGGGGCCGGGCACGGAGCTCGCGATCCCCCATAGGACCCTGGGCCACAGGTGGGAAGCCCTTAGGGGCTAGCAGAGAGCCCTCAGTCCTCCATATGACTAGGGCGGAGCACAGAGGGGCCCATGGGGGTAGACTGGCCAGTGGTCGGATGGGGGACCCACCGGCGGCGGCAGTGAACCGGTGGTTGCCTAGTGGTCGCCCGATGGTGGGATTTTACAAAACTGGAGGCACTAGCACAAATACCAAAAAACCACTTTTTTTTAATTTTTTTCAATTTTTGTGCCTCGTAACACGTGTCGAGGAGGCCTTATAGCCTTCCTTTCAAAAAAAATTGCCTCAAAAACCAACTTCTCATAAATCGACCAAATGACAGGTGTTCCTAGGGTTTTGGGCCGCTGCAAACATGATGGTGACCTCCATTTGAGCCAAAAGTGGCCCAAAAAATTGGCTACTCCTAGATCTTGCAAAAAAATGCCTGTGGAAACCCTTGCACTTGAAACTCACTGAAAGGCCATATCTTCAGATCATGAATAGGCAGCTATAGGTCTAGAGCTCTGATACCATGTTATAAACCAAGATCACCTACATGTAATCACCTATCACATGCAAAAGACATGCATAACCAAAGAAGATGTTTTGTAAACCTCAAAGTAAAAATGCATTATTGAGAATCAATTATTACAAAGAGATCAATCCTTATGAAGGAGATCAAGAAACCCTAAAAGGGAAACCCTAAATGAAACCCTGGTGTGCACACTTAATAATTAATCAATTATTAATGTGCCTAAGTTTAGCTTAAGCAACTAAAGGAATAAGTGACTTAATTAATTAACCAGTATGATATAATTAATTAAGTGTAATAACGTATTACTCTAACAGACCTAGCTTTGACTTGTGTGATCTTTTGAGAGAGCAGTTGACGAAAAACCTAAAGATAAGAAAAGAAACTAGTTACAATTTGCAAACTGAAATGCAGAGAAGATATAGGATACTGGTGCAGGGGCACCCCTGAGATTTCATGCCTCCAAGAGGCAAAAAATAGTCATTTGGTTATGGTTTTTTGTTTTCTTCATGTAATAAGGTATTTTAGACCATTTCATAGTTGTAGAAGTCCAATTTTAGTCATTAGGTGCAAAGGAATTGGTAAATATAAAAGTTGTTAAATGTTGTCATAGTTGCACAAAGCAACTTTTGTATTTTGTTGTCAAGTGGAAGGTGAAAATTATTTTTTAATTGTTGGTAATCTATTTGCAATTACTTAAAAAGTTTTTGTAAGGCTTAATACATGGTTGGATGTGGTGGTTGTTGAAAATCTTGAAGTTGGAATAATAAAACATCTCTATTTTCTGTATTTTGCAACATTTTTCTCTATTCTGGTGATTGGTACAAACCTGTATGATCATTTCATGGCATGAGACCAATTGGAGATGAAATATAATTTATTCTAATTCCTAATTTTTATTTCATCCAATTTCATTGTGTTTCATGCAAGTTGTACCCATTTTATTGTAAATAGGTCTTAAACCCTAGCTAGGGTAATAGTGAGCAAACAAATCAATTTTTGAAGGGTTTCGTACAAAGTAACCTACCTTGGTTTTGAATTATGTTGTATAAATCCAAAATATGTATCTTAATCCTCCTTTACAATCTATTTTTTATGTCTACAATGAAATTTATGACCAAAAAAACTCAATTTTCTACCCCATCTTCAAGGCCTAGAGAAGTAGGACAATCAAGTTTTGAAGGATTCCGTACAAAACAACCCCACCTCATTTTTGTATAGGTTAAATAAGAGCCAAAAGGGTATCTAAAAATATCATCACTTTTTTGATATCAAGTCTACCTTTAAGGTTGTGTCAATATTTGTTATTTTGGAGTACTACTAGGAATTAGGTCTGTTTGTAAAGGAATGCCAATTAGTTTTGGAAACCTGAGTTCTTGTGAGTCATTTTTGGTCTGCACATGTTACTTTAATATTTTATAAGATGTCTCAAGTGTTGGATGAATTTTTTGAAGCACTGGTGCATTATTGGAGCTTTGTGGCCTTGAAGGAGCATTAGCCCATTGTTGTGAAATATGGTATCAATTGCCTAAGTTCCACCCCTACTCTACATCAGATACCATCAATCTTGGTCTAAAAGTATGAGAATGAGGTAAATTTTATGGTAAACATGGATCATTATTTCATGGAATCAGTAGAGATCAAAAACTCATGGATTCTTAAGTTTCCTTATGATGTTGAGCATGAATTTGTACAAGGTTATATAGATATTATGTTATCAAAACCTAAGGATCCCAAAGAAAAACTATTTGGTACATATAGAGAAATCATGGATGAAATTTACCAAAAAATAGAGAGATGAAGACAATTTAAAGAAAGTGGAAAAAGTGCTTAAGGAGATAAATTCTCCACGATACTCAAAGATAAAAGATAAAGATGAGCCTCACAAGATATTGGGTATTTCTTCAAATACTATGCCTGATGTTCCTATGGAGGTTTCCAAAGCCAAATATATTCCTCTAAAATCTATTCAAGATTTAAGAAGATCTGGTAGATACTCTTTCGTTATTGTGTCTACTCTATAGGCCTCCAAATCAACTCAATCATCTTGTGGAAGAAGAAAATTTACATCTATTACTCCACCATAGAATAAAACCACAAATGTTGTACAACCAAGGCATAAGAAAAAGGAAAGAGAAAGAATCTAGATGAGTAAGAACTAGAAGAGGAGGAAGAAACTGAAATTGAATATATCTCCTTGCAAAAGAAGAAAGGAAAAAGATTGTGAAAGAGGAAGCTGAGCAAACCCCTAAGGTTGTACATGAACCCCTTGAATTTGGTGTCATCTTAAATGGAATTGTTTAGTATAGCCTACTAGATATTATAATGGAGCTACATTTGGATGTCCCTTTAGAAGACAAGAATACAATCGAAAAGGTTGTCATTGAATATATGCTCATACAGAACATTCCCTTCGGTGACATTGTTGACAAATATCTGAATAGCCTTATTGAGGCTTTGAGGCAGAGAAGAGAAGAAGCAATCATGTCTAATGAAGAACTGAAACAATAAGCAATTAACAAGTTTGGGATCTTTGTCTCCCAGGAAGAAAAATAAAATATTATCCAAAGACAATCTAAGGAGATTCGTACCAAAAGAAGAATAGATCTCCTAATGAGCTTGGATGAGGTTATTAAAAGAAAGATTCAAAGTGAAACTAAATACATTTCTTAGGAAATCATTAATTAAATACAAAGTGAAATAAATGCTGATTCACAAGAGCCTCTAGATAAAAATGAAACTAATAATGAGCCCCCTCTAGAGAAAATGAATGAGAAAGATGTATCTGGTCAACAAGAAGTACAAGGGACCTTCAAACAACAAGATAGGGAAGATATCCCTAGTATGCATGATAAACATGAAGTCTCTAGGATGGATATAGAAAAAGAAAAGGAGAAAGAAGAGGAGACTACTTCTCCAGAGAATACTTGTGCACAAGGTGTAGGAGATCAAGGTGATGTGAGTGTCCCTACACTGGGGAACACTAATTCTGGTAAAGAACCTAATATTCATCCTCTGGAGAATTTAGGAAATGTTGATTAGGAAAAAGAGGATGATCCTAAGAATGTTCAGAATACAAAGAAGAAGTTAGTTGAGAAGCAACATGCTTCTATGGATAGAGGTCAAGATTCATCTTCAGATTCTTTCAAGGACCTTCCAAGGTTGTAGATGCAGTTTCAACCTATGGTGACACCCTAGCTTTTTCAAATTCCTAATCATGAGGAACAACTTTAATTCCAAAAAATGTATCCCCTTCATAAGTTATAGCTTGGTGATATTTTGCATGCTTCTACAAGGAAGGAGATTCTGCAAAAATATATGAAGAAAATTATATTGATTGATGATGCAATAAAGATTATTCAAGAGGGTTTACCAAAGGTAAACATTGATTCTTCCTTTCCTTTGGAAAAAATATTGAATATTTTAATGGATTCCTTCAAAGATCATTCCCCTCACATCAAAATAAAGGCAAAACAAGAGGCCCTGAGAAAGATAAATGATAAAAGAATGGTTGATGCATATGACCAGTGTGTCAATCCACACAAAATATTTCAAAATAATCTAAAACTGTTTAAGGAATGTATTGATAAATTTATAGCTCTATATCATTTTTTCTTGAAATGGCCAAATTCCACCAAGAACATCAGATACTAGATTGACTCCATTAAGTCACAAATCACAAAAATTGTTGGGATATATGATCAAATAAAAGGATAAGGATGGATCAACAAGAGCTCAAATAGAAAATCTTCATGTGTAGTTATCATTTCTTTTAGACCAGAGAGAAATTAAAGAAACAATTTAGTCAGCTAAGGGAAGCAATCAACTTGAGACTTGTTTTATTATTTGAGTTTGTTGTTGAAACGAAAAATATTGACCAGAAAATGAAGGCTCCAAGTAGTATGGATGAGGCTGAGGAATTATGCATATAATTTGAATGTCAGAATCACTTTATTACCTCAACAAATGGATTCTAGGTATCTACTCTTTCCCAACTCAAGATAATCTAAAAAGGCATTCTACCTTCTAAGTGAGTTGTGGTAGTATTGTAGATAAGACATTTTTTGGCTTTGTATAAACTTATAGAGGCTTGTAGTATCATTTTTGGTTAAAATACTATGTACACATTCTTTTTGGGGTATCGTTATCTCAAGGGAGAGTTTTGTAAGAAATCATATAGTAAGGGGGAGTTAATACAGTTTGTTGGGTTGATATAAGTAGAATATTTTATGCCTTTTTCCTTTGATGTCAAAGGGGGAGAGAAGAATTGTAAATAAATAATTGTTTCCATCAATGAAAAAGGGGGAGATTGTTGGAAATATGTGTTGTCATTGATGTCAACATAATATTGGTTGTCATTGGTGTCAAGTGTGTGTGTTGAAGATTGTATATACTCTGGAGATATTTGATATGTAGTGATATTAGGTAACACAAGTCAGTAGTGTAGTATGAGGAAGAATAGTGATCAGTCTGATGTCTATGTGTGATGTGGAGGTGGGTACACTTGTTCCAATATTTTCCCTTCTTTCCTACATTTATATCTTTCCATTTTGGTGTACCACACTTAGAGATAAATTGTAGAAATTTTTCTAAGGAAATCACAAAAGATAGTGTCATGGTATTTTGGTTTGCATCCTTCTATAGATCAAGCTTTTGTATTGTATTTTAGAAGAGAAATGGTCGATATGTGAAGGTTTTATATTCAAGAATTCAATTCATTACACCTTTTGTATTAAAATTTATAAGTGACATAGTTTTAGTCTGTGCTTTGGTAGAGTAAAGCATTGATGAAGGCCTATTAGAATTCTCTGCATTCCTCTAGAGTAGCATATATGGTTGTGCATACTTGGGAATATTCTCAAAAAATTGTATGGATTCATCCTTGCAATTCTAAGATTTTTTTGTGTACAATAATGTAATACCCTAAGTTTTAAAGTGTTACAATCTATCTGAGATGGTCTATTTTTTCATTAGTTCAATATTTTTCTTTTTTTGTGCCAATACATAATGATCAAATACTTTATAATATTGTTGAAGATATGATTTTTCACATCTTGGTTTTCAAGTTGCTTTTGGTTTCTCCTCGGTGGTGTAAATACAAACAGTTGGAAGACTAAGTAGTGTTGATGTTGATTGGGCTAGCAGTCTTGTTTCCTTCATTTGTGGTTGATTCTGATTAATTAGTTTTTCTTTGGAGGATGTATTGTGGTATATTTGGGCCCTATAATGTCATGTGTTGATCCACAAATCATTTTATATTTATAATGTATATGATTGGAGCCAACCTATGCAGTATCACATGTTTCAATTTATAGATCATCTTGGAGCTGACCTAATTGATGTTTTGAGTTATTGCAAAGGCTATTTTATATAAGAAAAAATTAGTTGTGCAATATTTAGTGTGATATTGTGCAGTATGTTGATGATGAAGTGTATGAAGTTAGTATGATGAAGTAATTGTGCAAAAGAAGGGACTGCCAACATCAACATATGTTAGATGCTTCTTTTATAGCAGTTCATGTTCATATTCTCATTTTAATTTTTATGTATCCTACTATCAGTAAGTGAGCCTCTTTAGCAAGTTCTTGTATCTTTCCCCAAGGTTGTGCACCTTAGCCTATAATTATTTAGGTAGTGAGCCTTAAGCAACATTGTAATTTTTGTAAGCAGTGAGCTTCATATATTGTGAGTTAACTCTCATTGTAGTTTTTCCCTCATTAAGTCTTCCAAGTAAAAATCTTGGTGTCCTTGTGTGGTTCATGTTTTTATTTCTACTCTTCTTTCAATTAATGTGATTTTATGTTTAATTTGTAAATGGAATTGGTTAAGTTTTAATATATGATGATTCACCCCCCATCTCATCATTTCAGTGTGTTCAACAACTGCAATCTCCAAAATATTTATCTCTGCAACAAAATATTCATCTAAAAAAATTTCTACCCTTTCTTTAGCTACAAATAATTATTCTATATTCCTTATCTCCTCTCTCAATAGGAGATCTTCTCCTTCCTCACCAATCACCTCATCATACTTAGGAAACTCAAAGTCTATCATATCAAGTTTTTCTACGTCTTCTTTTGCATACACAACCTCCTCATTCTCCACCATTATTCCTTGAACAAGACATGTCTCAAATTCAAGTTCATCAATTTATTTGTATTCATTCTCTTCTTTTGTGCCACATTCATGACACCTTTTTTAGCATGTTATTTCCATTGATGTCAAAAGGGGATGTCTATGTGATATCCTACTTGGGAGATTTGTGTTTTTTGGGTGATGGGATGAATTCAAATGTATTCAGTCATGGTGTTGAAACAAAATTTATATTCCAATGATGAATTTTTATCAACGGTTGCAGGTTTCTTAAGTGGCAACTTAAGCCATTGAGTTCATTGGGGTGACTTTCTGACTTCCCTTGTGCTCACTAGCTCGATAAATATTTTACAATCATAATACATTCCTAGTCATCAAATGAATATTTTCCCTTGGTATAATCTATGGTGGTGATTGAAGATTGAAGATCTAAGGTCTTTTCTGGGAGCTCGGTTTGAATATTGTAGATTTCTATATAGATTCCCCAAAATAGCACAGTAGTGCACTTTGTGGGGCCATATTGATAGATAGGTGTCAAGGATGATTGATGACATGACGACAGGTGGCATTGTCTGATTGATTGATATAGAAATTCACATCTCTATTGATATAAAAAATTTCCAGTCTGGTAAATATTTGGTGGGATCGCATCTAATTTTGTGGAACTACGGATTTCTAATATGTGTCTTTTGGGACTCAGCCTCAACAAGATGTATATGGAAAAAATCAAAGGCAATAATTAGAGAAAATATTTTATCTGACGGTCATGTTTTAAAAGGTTTAGAGGTGATTGTTGATTGACAGATCATGGTGCTAAAATTAATAAATCAATGGCACAAGTTTAAACTGAGAAACATTAACGACTATTTCAGTGTGATCTAGGGTTTTGAATTTAAATAAAATCTAGGAATGAATTCATCTGGCCCAACTGTTCTAGCTACCAGTGTTAATGGTGACAAGATAATTGGATTGGTGATACTGAAATTTAGGCGGTGGAAAATCAGACAAAGATCTATTACAGAGAATATCAATTAAATGAAATTATGATCTTACTTGTTTAGTATGCCAGAATTAGAAAAATCTTTGATTTGTGATAAGTGGATGTGTGGCTCAATGATCCGGTAGTATACTGAAGAAGTTAAATATCAAACCTTGGTAGAGAATTTATAAGAGAGTGGTTGTGCATCTCAATACTATTGAATAGAGTCAATGATGAATAAATTAGAGAATTTTTTATGAAGGTAGGAAGTAAGAGAGTGATGTTGGTGAAAGAAAGAGTATGTGTGTGTTGCATCTGAGCAACAATTGTCTCTTATGATGGATAGAGAAAACCATAGTAAAAAGAAGCATGAAGGGTAGAAATTTCCTTGTTTAGCACTTGAAGACAAACAAAGAATGCACGCCTAGAGAAAGTGCAGCAAGAAAGTATAGTTTATTCATAAGTGTCTTAAGATGGATAGAGATTACACTAACAGAAGAAGGATTGCACCAATAATAGCCAAAAGAAGAGGAATTCAATTTAACATTGTGAATCACCTCCAAGAGCATAAAATAAGAGATACTAAGCACAACTAAAGTTACAAAGGTCAAAATCAAGTGTTGAGAATTTGCAAACTAAGTTGCAACAATGAATTGCATTCTATTGAACAATCTGTAACTATCATTATTATGAATATGATTGGTGGGTGCCATCGAATATCTAGGTAGGTACTCAGAGTAGGAAGTGGGTGATTCCTTGGAGTGTGTTCTCCTAAAGGTAGATTATTGGTGTCTGCTTAGGTAAAAAAACCCTTAAACATTGTAATAGAACTTTGATTGTGAGGTTGGATTAAGACAGTAGCTCCTAGCAATATTTCTCACCATGGTTTATCCCATCTAGGAATTGGACATATATCTTGTGTTATGTGATGTTTGTGTGTGTGCTTGTTCATGAACTTTCATGTTAAGTCTTAATCTACACAAAGAGTATGGGTTAAAATTTTAAGATTTACTAATCCACCACCCTCTCAGTAGATTATTGTGTTCCAACAACTGGTATCAAAGCACTAAGTTCCCTAGGAGAAGCTTAATCAGCTCGGGTAGATTCTTGGATTTGTGAACACAATGACAAGTCAAGAAATTTCTTCCACATATAAGCCACCTCGATTTGATAAAAAAAATTATACCTTTTGGAGCTCATTGATGAAGGGATATTTATGATCTATAGGTTTTGATGTGTGGATGTCTATTGTGGATGGATACACACCACCGGCCACACCTCTTACTAATGTTGGGAGCGAAAAGTTAATGAGAATAATGAAAAATCATGGTTTTCCATTATGAAAAAATTGTCTAGATCTATGCATAGAAAGGTTATGTATTGTAAGATTGCACATGATTTCTAAGATACATTTAAAGATATCTACGAAGGTGATGACAAGGTAAAATTGGAAAATCTTCAAGTACTAAGAGCTAGATTTGAAGGACTAAAGATGATAGAAGAAGAGAAGACTAAATATTATCTCTTGAGAGTTAATGATATAGTGAACTCTATTAAAGGACATGGAGAAGATATAAAATAATATTTCATTGTACTGTAAGTTCTAAGTTCAGTGACAAACAAATATGATCCTAATATATTTGGAATAGAGGAAGGAAGAGAAATAGATAAACTCACTCTTAATAAGTTGCATGTTGTATTCAATGCATATGAAATGAGGATGAGAGATGCTGAACCTTCAAGGAAGGAAGTTTCCTTAGAGGTTTCCAACAAAGTGAAGGATGAAGTACCTAAGAAATACAAAGCTAAAACAACCACATCTAGACATGATGAGACTAGTGAAGAAGAGTAAAATTTCATTAGAAGACTTAGAAGAGGATCTGGCAAGTACAAAGTTAGGTTTCCCTTTAAATTCTTTGAATGTGGTAAAGTAGGTCACTTTGTTGCCAAATTTCCTTATAATAAAAAAGGTAACTATGAACAAGAGGAAGATGATAAAATGAATAAACCCTACTACACTAAGAGAAGGGGTTTTCAAAAAAAAAAAGCCTATACATTCAAGAGGATAGTGATATTTTAGATATATGTAATAGCTCAAATGATAAGAAATATTGTGCCTTTATTGTAAAATAAAATGAATTCCTTTTCATGGAAAAAGAGTATAAGGAACAAAAGGGTGGAAAGGTTGAATATATTGGTGAAGAAGGTGAAGAATAAGGAGAGGTTAACTTGGAATGAGAACTCATCTATGCTCTATATGAGATATTTGATCTCAGAGATGATATTGAAGAGTTAAAAAGGGAAAAAAAGCTCCAAAAGAAGCTTTCACAAAAGGATTTAGACAAGCTAACCAAAGATCTTGAATAATCTAATTAGATGGTAGTAAATCTAAAACTTCAAGTGGAGGAATCCAAAAGAATGGAAGAATTGATGAAATCCAAATTGGAATTTGAAAGGGACATATGCATGAAACTTGAGGAAGACGTAGTTTCCCTGAGAAAGGATCTGGAGAATTCCAAAGAGCGTGTTGAAACAGGACTAGAGCTAAAAGGTGGCTCAAAAATTCTGGATGAGTTAATAAGCACACAGAAGCTCTCTAGCAAAGGAAAAATTGGTCTAGGGCTTGAGAAAGGTAAGAGCACATTCATAGATTCTTCTATAAATTTGTATGAAAGATTCAAAGAAGGAGAAAAGTCTCATTATGTTGGTGAAAGAGATTGCAAAGGGATTATATCCATTGAGAAATTTGTAGAGGCAGAGAAAACAAAAGAAGAAAAGAAGCATGTTGTAGACAAGAAGGATAATCAATCTACTCCTAATCATCAAAAGAGAAGGCAGAATTTCAAAATTACCAATGTTTATGGATTCACTAGGGTAAAAGACACCAAAAGGAAGATGTACAAAATACCCCCACATCCAACACAAAATTCTATGACCATGTATTCTTTGTATTTTTATGGATATTATTATACATGTAATCAATTTGGTCATAGGGCTAGAGAATGTAGAATCATTCCTAAGAGGAGTACAAAATTTGTAAGAAAGAATCCATTTACTCCTTTAGTGGATACGAATATACTTTTATTTAACTATAATAACCTTGGCCACATAGCTAAAAATTGTAGAACAAATTTTACAAGACAAAATGTTAAGAATGAGAAAAAGAAAGATCCACCTCTTATAGAAAACAAAGAATCTAAAACTATGGAGAAAAAGGTAGAAAAGAAAGCTAAGAAGGTATGGAAATAAAAAGGAGAAAGCTCCACACAAAAAATGATTGCATAGATATCATTGCATGCCAAGAAGAAAAATCTTTGGTTCATAGATAGTCATTTCTCAAGCACATGATTGGAGGTAATAGTAAATTCATCAAAATCAAGAAATGTAATGAAGGATCTATGAGTTTGGGTGATAACATGGCAATCAAAATATGTGGAAAAGGCATACTAAGCCTAGATTGTAAAAATACCATAAAATATATCTTGTTTGTTCAAGGATTGAATTACAATCTACTAAGTGCATGAGTCAAATGTGTGACGATGATTACAAGGTAACATTTGATTTTGAAGGATGAAAAATCAAAAAGAATGGAAATATATTTGCACAAGGATTGAGAACTAACAACAATATTTATAATCTTTCTGAAGTAAAAGGTCAAATTTGTTTGATAGGACAAGATAATGAAAGTTGGCTATGGAACAGAAGATTAGGTAACATGCCCAAAATAACCAAGCCTGCAAATTTCATATGCAAAGAATGTCAGCAAGGAAAGCAAACAAAGGCTATTTTTCCAACTAAAGAATATTCAACCACTAAAATTTTGCAACCGGTTCATACTGATTTGTGTCAACCTACAAGGACAAGGGGTCTGAAAGGTGAAAGATACTTCATGTTGATAGTTGATGACTACACAATAATGATATGGGTAACATTATTGAGGGACAAGTCACAAGCATTTGAAAGATTTAAGATATTCAAGAAAATGGTTGAAAAAGAATTGGGAAGAAGAATTAAATGTGTGAGAGCGAACAAAGTAGGAGAATTTACCTTGAGTGAATTTGTGGAATACTATGAGGCACATGGAATCAAGAGATAGCATTCTACACCTAGAACTCCACAAAAAAATGGAGTTGTTAAGAGAAATAATAGAGTTTTCAAGGACATGGCTAGAACAATGTTAAATGAGGCCATATTAGCTGATATGTTTTGGAGAGAAGTTTTTCATACTAGATTATATATTTTGAATAGAGTCCAAATCAGAGCATACAGTGATAGCACCCCTTTATGAATTGTGGTATGGTAGGCTTGCTTCTGTTAAACACTTCAAAGTGTTTGGAAGAAAATTCTACATTAAGAGAGAATATAAAAACTTGGGAAGCTTTGATTCAAGAAGCAATGAAAAAAATATTTCTAGGATATTCCACCCAAAGAAAATTATATAAATGCTATAAAAAAATACTGGACAAGATTGTGGAAAGAATCAATGTCAAGATTAATGAAAGTATAAAGTATATCAAATCTGAATAGAATGAATTTGAAGATGATTCAGACTATGAAGACAATATGGAAAATAATGAAGAAGAATCTAAAGAAGAGGTTGAGAAGGCACCTGCAAAATATGTCTAAAAATATCACCTAGTGGATCAGATAATTGGAGACAAAAATGGAGTATAGACCAGAAGGAGACTTGCAAGAAACAAAGAACAAATTAACTTTTCTCTCGTGTCTCAAATTGAACCACAACTCTTTACTGAAACCAGCAAGGATGAGAGTTGGATAGAGGCAATGGAAGAAGAGCTAAATCAAATTGAAAAGAATAAAATATGGGATTTGGTTCCTAGACCCCCAAGAAAAAATGTGATTAGCACTAAATGGGTGTTTAGAAATAATATGAATGAAGATGGAGTTGTAGTAAGAAATAAGGGAAGATTAGTGTGCAAGGGGTATGCACAAGTTCAAGGCATTGATTTTGAAGAAACATTTGCACCTGTGGAAATATTAGAAGCAATCAAAATGTTTATTGCATTTTTAGTGTATAAAGAATTTAAAGTGTATCAGATCGATGTAAATCTATATTCCTTAATGGAAACCTAGAAGAGGAAATATACATAGAACAACCAAAATGTTTCCAGCTATTAGAAGAAGATGATTATGTGGGTAGATTAAGAAAAGAATTGTATGGTCTTAAGAAATCACCTAGAGCATGGTATTCCAGATAAGACCAGTACCTACAACAACAAGGATTCAAGAAAGGATGTGCAGATAGAAATCTATACTTTAAGTCAGAAGGTGAGGACATGATTGTTGTTGTTGTATATGTAGATGACATCATATTTTGAAGTAGTAATGATAAAATGTGTAAAATATTTTCTACTCATATGCAAGATGAATTTGAGATGTCAATGTTAGGGGGTTGTCATTTTTCTTTTCTTTACAAATTGTACAAACAAAGAATGGGATATTCATATCTCAAACCAAATATGCTAAGGAAATGATTAAGAAATTTGGAATGGAGGATAGTAGACCTGTCAACCTCCTACAATGATTTAACAACTAAGCCCTTATAGTTGTAATTCAGAGATTGGACATCTAACCTGAATAGCTATCTCAATCATCATGAAGGTGCATTTAACTTGTCAACCCAGGGACATAAACTTGAAATGGGTCAGCACTGTATGTGCACTAGGGGTCCAAAGTAGCCACATTCATCCTACATCTAAGAAAGAGATAATGTTGAAAGTAAATTTCTTGGAAGGAAATAACATAAGTGTTGAGAATCAACCAATAACCATACTAAGCTGAAATGCACGACATAAATGAAAATCTAAGCAAACAAGTTACAAGAAACTACTATGTCTGCTTTGGCTGCAAGAACAGTAACATAATGGAATTATAGTGCCGACAGGAATAGACAGTACCAGATTCTTAACTAATTACTTAACAGAAAATAATATTTAAGCTAAAGGATGGAATACTCAACAAGTGGGCCCCCTTGGATGAGTATCCCCTAAAACTAAGGTAAACTCAGATGCACAAACTTATAACTTCATTTTATTCATTGGAAAACATGAGTACAATCGAGCAACATGACTGTATTACTGAAAAACTAAGAGTGTGATTACATTATCAGACTAAGCAAAATTTGCAACAACAGCTAGCTCCTGAGAAGGAGCATCCCAAAATTATTTAAAGAAGCTACCCACTAATTACCTAGCAAGGCAATCAACTCCAGCAGTTTCAGAGGATGCCACTTTAGGAAAAGCATGAAAAGAGTGGATAGGCAGTTACACATGCACGAAATCTGGTTAGGAATGTTTGCCTTAATGCAGAGCTAGCACAGCAGTAACAACTATATTTTCCCAACAAGCAATTAATACCATTTACAAGGTGATTACTACTTCGATTTGCATGAGGAATCTCCCACCGCCGAGAGTCTTCTCTTCATTGAATGATCACCTTGTTGATCGATATGGTGAATGACCTAGTTTTGAAATCTTCCACAATTGCAGGCCTCTAATTATATATGCATGTCAATGTTAGTGCACACACCAACTACATATTTGTAACTATATTAAAGTAACAATCATTAATCTGCATGTAAAATTAATATAGATAGTTCATATAGCATGCCAATGTTATTTAAAAGTTATGAAAATGAGCTTATGCCCAATGTCCAATATTTCAAGGAAATATCATAAAAATATCAATATCCAAAGATCCAAGTCTATGACAACTACAGCAAATGGATAATAAGCTATATTAGAATTAAACCATAAACTGGGTTCATCATTCCCCCCAACCTAAGGTTTTGTTGGTCCTCCAGCAGAGGAAGGGTTATTCTTTTTTCTTGGTCAATACCCTAAAATTTGTAGCTTCCAGCTGGCCTACATCATTTTCTGTTGTGGGTGAATTAGGATCCCAATAGAACCCTTGTTTCCTTTTCAACCTGCTCCACCTTTGTCTCTCATCCGCTATGTCATACCGGTAGTATTTGAAGTTTGGCATAGGCCACAATAGGATAGGTAGCTAAAACTTTAGTGGAAGCCAAAATTGTCCCTTGGTTCTCCCAATCTATATGTATCTATCAATTCTCTTAAGTGTTGTAACATATTTATGCATGGAGTGAGGCTCAACTTGTTTCAAGTCGTCAGTTAGGATGGTTTACCTTTGAGGAAAGTATCATGTTACAAATTCTCTTGTAGTTTTTTCTATCTTCTCATATTCTTTATAAATTGCTTCTCTCTCAGACAGGATCCTATTGCCATAACTTGATCAATAAAGAATTATGTGCCAATCCTTGAAAATGTCTCCAAGATTTTTAGACTCAGCCTTGATGGGCAGGGGAGTGTTGGATTTAATTTTCCTATAAGTTTTGAATTGTTTTCCCCAACTGATCTCATTCTATACCCAAGACATGAATGCCCTCAATTGGACATCCCCAACATACAATAGTGGATTCCAATCATGGTAAATGGTTATAGAAAAATTATGCAAATATAATTCACACAACAAATTCTCCATTTCAGGAGGAGCAATCCGATTAGCATTGAAAAATTCAAGAGGGGTCTCAATGGAAGGATTCAAACCTGAAATAATCCTTTCTAGTTTAAAAGAAAGATATTTCTCCTTCAAATACAGAGCATAGACCCTTGGAGGAGTCTTGGACTCTAATATCTAAGGTACTAAGGTTTTCATACTATCCACTTTCCTTTTAAATCAGCAATTTCTTCATTCTTATATGTAATCTCTTCATCTCTTTTCTGAATTTCCCTCTTTAGCCTGTGTTTCTCCTCTTTCCATTCTTCTTCCCTTCTTTTCACTTATTTCTATAAATTCATGACTACCATATGCATTGAAAAATCAGAGGGCCTATGTATTCCTACCAAAAATTTACCTAGCACTTTTGCTTCCTCTTCATAAAGCTCTAGCTACAGGGACTCTATTTGTTCAACCAATTCTAGTTGCAAGGGTGGACTGCTCTCTCAGTGCTAGTTGTAGGACCTCTTTTCTTTGATCTTGCTCTTTTTGCAGGAACTCTTGCTTCTCCTCTTGTTGTAGGAGCTCTTTATTTTCCTCATACACCTAGCTTTCAACTTGTTTCATGATGTCAGCAAGATTTTCCAGTGTTATGTTTGTTTCTTCCTCAAATGTGTCATTTTCCTCGACATTTACCTACTCCATTTCAGATTTTGCATCCTCACGTGATGTTTCTCTAGGCTTAGGGATTTCCTCCAGAGGTACACTAAAGGCTGGCTTAGCCATTCTTGATTTCCTAGGAGGGATTTTGTGTCTTTAACTAGTTACAGGAGGAACAATGTCAGCCTTTCGTTTCCTAGAGCTTGGCACTTTTCTTTCAGTCATTTTATTTTTAAATTCCCCCTTCCTTATTTCTTCCTTCTTCTTATGTTCCCTAGTTCTCATTAGGGTGCCAAGAGGAACATCATCATCAAAATCAGGAGAGGAACTCTCTTTATCTGAATGCTCTGCCTCTAAAGAACTAATCTCAATGGTTTTTTTGGCTGTAGGAGGGTTTGCACTAGGGCTTGTGCCATAAGTTGAGGCTTCAAGAGTGGCCCCAACATTGATCCTTCTCCTACTAACCCTACGTGGTTGAGGAAAAACCATAGATTGCAAATTCTTTGGTCTAATTTGATCAATATTCAAGAATTCTTCCCAAGACATATCAAACACATCATGAAGAGACTTTTCAACTGATAATTTGATCATAAAATGGTGGGAAACAAAATTTTCCCTACCTTTTTGGGTCTCGGCCACCATGATTGAAAGAAGGTAGTATAGCACGCTTAGCACATTCATTCTTATCTTGTGCCTCATGTGGTTCAATATTTTGAAATGCATGGAGTGTAGACTCGACTGACGACCTTCACAGGTAATGTATTTCATAACATAAACAGCTACTTGCTTCCATAGCTCAGAAAAATATGTTCTCTTCGTACCTTGTTTGTCCACACTCAATGGAGGGTCACCAAGTTCTATAAATTTGGCCCTAGCTAACCTGGTGTCTCTGGTAGTAGGGTAATGTTCATTATTGGTAGGCAACCCTGTAACTCTTGAAATCCTTTCCTCAGTAGTTGTGACTTCTAACCCTTTTACTATGGCCTTTCCTTCAAACAATGTTTGGGCGAATTCCAATGCAATGTCTTCATTAAAAATATTTAGCTTCAGGAAATAGTCTAACCATCCACAAATTCTTAACTCGACCTAACAGGGTGTATCTTGTAGTAATACATCATGAACCATGGATTCATTTCGAATTAACCCACCTCCCATTGTTTCGTTGTCTACAATTAAAAAATCTCTCTGCAAAATTTTCCTTTCTGCAATTTGTCGTCTGAAAGCCAAACTTCTTCCTACAATGTTGCTAAATTTTCAATGATAGTGTCATCTAAATTTTACCTTTTATGGCTTAAGATTATGATAAGACTAATAAAGGAAGTAAAGGAGTAATGATTGAAGGCTATGATGAGGAAGAATGGTGGTGATTGGTGTCATTTTACACATGTGATTCATCTCACTTAGAATTCAAATTGGCTCATTATTTTAACTTTGCTAACCTAAACCAATATGGATAGACACACAGACATGGCATTCACACTTTCCCCCCCAAACCTAAATTTGCACATGTTTCCTCACATATGAGGTGGTAAGGATGATTTGATAGGGGCAGGGAATAATTACATGCTATAAAGAACACCCATATTAATGTACAAAAAATAAACGAATGTACTAAAAGACAATTAAGATAGAACAATTTGATGCACACATACCTGAATTCTTAGAAGATTTGTTGCAAAGATTATGGAGAAAGTACCAATCACTTTTAAGAAATCAGTTGAGCAATTAATGAAAATGGAGTGGAATGAGGTGAAATGGACTGAAGTGAAATGATGGAGGCATGATGGAAGAGAGAGAAATGTGGAAATGGATGGGTGGATGGGTGAAGAATTGGACCCCCACAAAAGTGGAAGTCTTTATTATGAAAAGTTACATACCTTAGTTAGCCGAAAGGAGGGACACTAGGTCCACTTCCTTCGATTGCAAGAATTTCGAGTGTTGCATGCTAAGTGAGTTGTTACAGGAAGTCCTCCTTGGAAGTTGGCTTGTGGTACAACCTCACGTGATGAATATTGACCAAAAACTTAAATTTGATAGGGTAAATGGTAGTGAGTTGAATATCTCCATTGGGAAAGACTTCAGCAACCTCATATGGTCCTAGCCACCTTGTCTACAATTTTCCTACATTATCTTGATACCTTGAGTCATAGAGCAATGCCCAGTCACCTAGCTATAATTTCTTATCCTTTATAAATTTGTCATGCCACTTTATTCTTTGATTTTGCAATACCTCTGTGTGATGTAAGGTTACCTTCCTCATCTCATCCAAACCATTCAGCTACATGATTTTGTCCCTTTGTGCTTCAGAGATATCCATCCCCAAGTCTACTATGATCCTAAGAGTCTTATACTCAAATTCAATGGGCATCATAACTATCTTTCCATACAGCAACTCAAATGGAGTGAATCCTGTAGTTGTTTTCCAGGTAGTTTTGTAGGCTCAAATAGCTTCTAGTAGCCTACTTTCCCAATCCCTTCTATGGATAGCCACTATTTTGGTCAGAATGGCTTCAATTTCTTTGTTGGTCACCTCAACTTGGGCATTGTCTTGGGGGTGATAAGGAGTAGAATTCATGTGCCTAATGTTGTACTCATTGAATAGTGTTGTAACAAGGGTTGAAGTGAATTAAGCCCCGTGATCAGTCATGATCTCTTGGAACCCCATACCATGTGAAAATTTCCTTGTAAAGAAATTATGTAACGTTATTATCTATTGCATGCTTCATGGCTTTAACTTCTACCCACTTTGTTACATAATCAGTGCATACCAAGATATAGGATTTACCATTTGATGGAGGATCAATGGGTCCTACAAAATCCAATCCCCACTTATCAAAAGGAGTGATTACTACCTGGGTATAAAGTGGCATCTTATTAGATTTGGTTGGTCAGCCCATCCTCTGGCATCTATCACACTTCCTTGTATATCTCCCCGCATCCTTGTGGAGTGTGGGCCAGTAATATCCTGTGTTCAAAATCTTCATTGTTGTCCTCTTCACTGCAAAATGCCCTCCACGTGATTCATTGTGACATTTATGCAAAATATCATATGTCTCATCTTATCTCACAAATCTCCTCATGAAATAGTTTGGTCTAGTGTAGAACAAACATCCAGCAATCCATGAAAAAGGAAAATATTTTTCAATGAGCACCCTCCTCTCTTTTGGAGAGAAGTGAGGAGGAACTCTCCCTGTGACAGGATAATTAGCTATGTTAGCATACCAAGGTGTCTGCGCACTGATGGGAAATAAATGCTCGTCAAGTAAAGATTCATTTATGACTTGAGTGTCTTCTGATGTAGTCAGCCTTGAAATAAATTCTGCAACAACATTGGTCTTCCCTGGTCTATCCATAATGGTTATGTCAAATTCTTGCATCAGCAATAACCATCTTGCTAGCCTACCTGAGATCAGGGTTTTATTCAGGAGGTATCTAATGGCTACATGATCAATGTGCACAAAGATCCAATAGTCTGTTATGTAGTGCCTGAATTTTTTTAGGGAATATATCACTACTAACATTTCTTTTTTTGTCACTATATAGTTGAATTCAACTCCTTGCAGTTTTTTGCTGACAAAATAAATAAAATTTTCAATGGCTCCTTCTTTCTATCCTACGATTGCTCCTATGGCATAGTCTAATGCATCTATATGGATGTGAAAAGGAAACTCCCAATTAGGTCCTTTGAGTACAGGAGCATGAGTTAAGGCTGCTTTCAAGTCAGAAAATGCCTTGTCACAATCTTCTGTCCATTGGAATTCAGCATCTTTAGTTAGGAGATTATACAATGGTGATGCCATTTTTCTGAAGTCTTTGATGAACTTCCTATGATAACCTATATGTCCCAAGAAAATCCTAACATATTTTTGTTTTGCAGGGATAGGCAGATTGGTGATCACCTCAATCTTTGTAGGATCTACTTGAATTATTTTGTGAGAGATGTAGTGGCCAAGAACTACACCTTCCTACATCATCATGAAGCACTTTTCACTATGTAAAGATAGATTTTGGTCTTCACATCTCTATAGTACTCTCCTAATATTTTCCAATGCTTCATTGAAATCAGCACCATAGGTGGTGAAGTCATCTATATAGATTTCCATGCAATCATGAGAGATCTAAAAATATGCTAATGACTACCCTCTGAAAAGTTGCAGGTGCATTGCATAAGCCAAATGGAAGTACTGAGTAGGAATAGGTCCCCCCTGGAAAGGTAAATGTCATCTTTTCCTAGTCATCTAGTGCAATTTGAATCTAGTTATAAATGTTGAATCCATCTAGAAAAGAAAAGTATTGCTTTCCTACAAGTGAGTCCAAAACTTGATCAATGAAAGGTAAGGGAAAATGGTCATTTTTAGTAGCATCATTAAGTTCCCTATAATCAACACAAACTCACCACTTCCCTCATTTTTTGGGCACAATCACCAATGGGAACACCCACTGGCTATCTGAAATGGGGTAGATAAATCCTGCATCTAGCAATTTTTGTAGTTCCTCTTTTACAATTTCTCTCAATCTAGGTTTAATTCTTCTTTGTGGCTACCTCACTAGTATAAAACCATCTCTTATTTATATCCTATGAGTGCAAATCTTAGGGTCCAATCATTTCATATCATGATAGTCCCATGCAAATACATTCTGGTGGGCCTTTAGTAAGTTTCCCAATGACAGTTGTTGTTCTTCACTCAGTTTGTTGTTAATATTTAGATATTTACCTTCTGACACCTACACTTGTGTAGTTACCTCTAACATAGATACTTCACTAATGATTGGTACCTTGAGTTCATGTGGAAAAAATGTATGAGACATAAATTTTGTTGCAGGAAGAGCGGTTGCATGAGCTTCTTCACTGGATCAGTAGAATCAAATACATGAGAGGGTGATTGTTCCTCTATCTCATAATGGTTCTAAATTATGTTATAAAATAATTCATCTTCATCTTGAAGCTGCATGAAAGAACTCGTGCCTAACATCATAATTTGTGCCACAGAATTGACTTCCTCGACCTCTTCAATAACATGTGGCCATACAGGATCATTCCTATCATGGGATGGTTGAGAAGGAGGGTAGAGAATAAAATTTTTGGTGCTCTTTCCATCAAAAATGGTCATGTCTCATTTCTGGCATCCAATATAAGCATCTGTTGTTGCTAACCATGGCCTTCCAAGAATAATGGGGTGCCCGCCTAGTGTGGCTTTTGGAGGAAGAATCATAAAATTTGTTGGGTACTCCCAAGATTCTAGAGTTACCACAAGATCCTCCACTATACAATCAAGATTAACAGTAGAACTATTAGCAAGTTGTAGGATAGTAGGAGTAGGTCTCATGCTTGCAATATTTAGTTGTTACAGGATGTCCTTAGTCATTAAATTTATTGTTGCCCCTAAATCAATCAGAGAATTTTTTGTGTGGATCCCATTTATAACAACTCCTACCATAGGACTCCATGGGTCATTATATTTGGGAACAGTCACTTTCCCAAGCATGATGTCGGCTAGCTATCCCACCACATGAACCGTAGTGGGGTATTTCTTCTTCTTGTCTGGCTTCTTAAGGCATGCTTCCTTCATTGCTTTTCCATATATGGGAGCATATTTTATGGCCTGAAATAGAGGTATTTGGACACATATATGCTTCAACTGATCTAAGATGTCAAAAAATGTGTCCTCCTTCTCTTCCTTTTATTTCACAATTTCTAACCTTTGGGGAAATGGTGGCTCTAATTTAGTCTATTTGACTGGGACTAGCTCGGTATTTTTAGGTACACTTGCTTCAATGGGGACATCCAAAGGCTCCTCTTCTTCCACAAGAATCTCAATGATAATGGGTGTGGATGTCACTTACACTCATAGCATATGCATGGAATTGATTTATATTAGCAGAGTATATCGGCTACTACTGTGGTTTATTATTTGGGTTAGGTGTGGGTTAGGTTGGTAGCTAAGTTTGATTTAGGTGCATTTGGACTTGAATTAGTAGAAGGAGGAATTATAGCAGGTTCTTAGGGATGAGAAGGTGTCTACATGTAATTGATTGTCTTGTTTGGCCATTGTTGTCCTCCCCTCTATTGAGATGTTTGTTGCTAGTTTCCTAAAGGTGGCTACCAATTTCCTAGAAACTACTACCAACTCCCCTGAGATTGCTACCACTGGGGTGGAGATTTTTGGTGATTGGGCTAGGAATTTGGAGGGTTATTCCAAGGCTGTGGTGGATAGCCTCCATAATTGGATGGATATGGGGGTTTCCATTGGTTACCAGATGAATAACAATTGAAATATGGCCCAACAAAAGATAGTGAATTTGGTGGCATACCTTGTCTTGGGGCCCATGGCCTCCTTTGTGCAACATAGTAGACTTGATCATCTTCACCCTAGATTGGATTAAACTTGGGTGACATCTTCTCGTTGTCAATATTAGCTATCATCTGGCATCTACAGTCCTTCTTTTGTCTACAATGAGGGAAATATTATGCCAACATTACCTGTGCCTCCTCTTGTTTCTTCTTGGCCTAAAGTGAATCCAGTTGAGTAGCCAGATTGTTTATGATGTCTTACTTGAATTCTTTCAGTAAGTGAGTAATCTCCATCCTTGAAAATCCATTGGTAGATGACTTACCCTTGGAGGATTGGTAGGCCCTCCCTTTCTTCGAAGTTGCCCTAGAATAGTTCTGACATAGCTTCTTGATATCCTCCCAAGGATTGGGTGATATCGCCTCCTCCCATCAGGTCCAAGGCATCAGTGCAACTATCATTAATTCCTCTTAAGAAAAGTATCTTATGTGATTCTTCATTGAGTGTGTGGTGTGGAGATTTCTGTAGGAAAAATAGAAACCTTGAAATGTAATCTTCCAAGTTCTCATCTTCCTTTTGTTGCATCCTAAAAATATAATCTCCTCTCATGTCACTGCCCCTACAATACTCCTTGTATTTCTCAAGGAACTTCATCTTCATTCCCTCCCATGTCTCTACAGTATCTCTATCTAGGCTCATGAACCATCTTAATGCAGCTTCTTTCAAGGTGGCAAGGAATAGCTTAAGCCTATGGGCATCAGTGGTATAGTCATAACTCATGTAGAGTATATCAAACTCGAATAAGATTGTATCAAGATCTTCTATGACAATTCCATAGAACTTAGGAAGAACCGAAGCATAGATATTTTTGAGGTTTTTTAATTCAATCTGATGATCAATGGGGAAAGGAAAAACTAGTTGGTTACGTTTGTTTCTATTTGCATCACCCATGCTTGTCTAATGATGTTCCAAATTAAGGGGGTTCTCAATCAGATTTTGATCTTCAGAGGAAACTTCAAAACTAGTCATATCCAAAAATGTATTAGCAAAGGAGTGTGTCTCTTCTTCTTCATCATCTCTTGGCAGGTTCTAGTACTCAACTAGCTGGAATAAATCAATATTTTTAGGAAGGAATCTCCCATGAGCATCTCTCCTCCCTATATGCATGCGGTATCAACTTAGTATCAGCCAACTTACACAACGAATTAGAAAAATAATATGGGTTCATTACTTTCCTAATGAGGGGTTTACTAAGAATAAAATTCTAGAAATACTACAGCAACAAAAACTATCAATGACTCCAAAGAACTTCCTAGTTTGACACCATCCCTGGCAACAGCACCAAAAATGTTGGCCTCCTACAATTATTTAACAACTAATCCCTTATAGTTGTAATTCAGAGATTGTACATCTAACCTTAATAGCTATCTCAATCATCATGAAGGTGTATTTAACTTGTCAACCTAGGGACGTAAACTTCAAATGTGTTAGCAATATATGTTCATTGGGGGTCCAAAGTAGCCACATTCATCCTACAGCTAAGAAAGACATAATGCTAAAATTAAATTGCTTGGAAGGAAATAACATAAGTGTCGAGCATCTACCAATAACCATAATAAGTTGAAATGCATGAGAAAAATGAAAACGTGAGCGAACAAACAGGAAACTAATTTGTCTACTTTGGTTGCAGGAATAGTCACATAATGGAATTTTAGTGGCTATAGGAATAGATAGTGCCAAATTCTTAACTAATTAATGGAAAAAAAAATAACTAAGCTAAAGGATGGAATACTCACCAAGTGGGCCCCCTTGGATGAGTATCCCCTAAAACTAAGGTAAACTCAGATGCACGAACTTATAACTTCATATCTAGAATAGTCTTAGAGGAGCAAGGAGGCTTTGTTCTGGGTAGAGAAATGGAAAGGGGGATTTGGTAGCACATGAAGCTCCTCGTTCTATATCTACACATGCCCTTCCATCATTAATCATAAAGTTGGATATGATGAAGGCATACGACATAGTGGATTGTTCTTTTTTAATGTAAATTCTGAGAAAGTTTGGGTTTCATGCAAAATGGTGTAAATGGAGTTATTCATGTTTATTAGGGGTAAAGTTTTCAGTTCTGGTAAATGGTACACCATCAGTTTTTTTCGGCTCCTCTCAAGGGGTAAATCAAGGAGACCCTTTGTCTCCATTTATTTTTATTATTTTGGAAAATGCATTGAGTAGGGTTGTGAATGAAGCTTACACACAGGGCATATGGAAAGGCATTAAGCTACCTAACACATATATATCAACAACAAATTATTTATTTTTTAATGATACCATTTTTTTTGGCAAGGAAACATTATCAGAAGTGTATCAAATCAAGAGAAATTTAGAAAAATGCACTTTAGCCTCTAGTCAAAAGGTGAATGTAGATAAATCAAACCTTTATATTTTTAATTTTGATTCAACATTAAAGGACCAGATAGTATTAATTCTGCATTTTCAAATTATTGAATTTCCCTATAAGTATTTAGGTATACCATTCTTCACAAGTCCAAATAAGATTTCCTATTGGGAAATCATTTGAACTATTCATAACAAAATTACAAGATAGAGAGGGCGGTGGTTATCTATTTCAGGAAGAGTTTTAATGGTAAATTTTTTTCTCTCTACCATCCCAAATCATTACATGGAAATTTTGAAAGCACCAAGAGAAATCATTGTAGAAATTGAAAAAATGATTAGATCTTTTTTATGGAAGAGAAATATGGATAGTAAAAATAAAACTCCTTTTATTTCTCTTCAAAAAATTTGCATGGAAAAGCTAAAAGTTGGTGTAGGATTTCATAATTTGTCTACAAGGAATGTTCCTTTAGGTGCCAAGTTAGTCTAGCATATGTACTCAAAACCTTAGGCCAACTGGTGTAATATCATGCAAGTGAAATATCTGGATTGTGGAACATCAAATGACATATTAACCATCTCAAATCCCCCACAAGGTTTCATGATGTGGAACTTATTCATAAGTTTTAAGAAAGTAATTACTTCTTACATAACTTGGGAGATTCATAATGGGGAAAAAGGGGCAGTTTTGGCATGACTCATGGAATGGGTATCCCCCATTATGTGTAATATCTGACTTTAAGGTGGCTAAAGTTCAATCAATTCAAATTTTGGGCTTAAAAGTGAAAGATTATATTCACAAGATAGATGAACATATAGGGAAAGTAACATGGAAAAAATTGGTACATTCTTCAATACCATTAGTACAATAAGTGGATTTAAATAAGATCCTTAAGGAAAGAACTATTTGTTTTCAACAAATGGAAGATAAGACTATTTGGGCGCCATCCAATTCAAGTGATTATATAGTTAAAATGGGGTATAAATTAGTGATGCATGTTGAAACACAAGGTAAATCTCAAAGAGCCTTCTCTTTCTGTTGAAATCCGATGGTATTGCCTAAAGCGAGCTGCTTTTATTGGTTGGAATTAAAACATAGGATCATGGAAAGTAAAATAATGGAGAAGATTGGGATTGTTTCTCCTTTCAACTATGTTCTTTGTGACACAAGTTTGGATTCAATGGATCATTTATTCTTGCTATGTCCTTTTGTTGAACATCCAGAATACTGAGAGGGGGGTGAATCAGTATTCCATAAATTGATAATAAAATCCACTTAGCCATTATTACAATTTTGACTGAATTGGCAAGAGAGAACATGGAAACAAGACAAAGCAATCATACACATGAATACCAGGATTTTTACGTGGAAAACCCAGAATGGGAAAAACCAGGATAAGGGTTAACTCACAATATATTATATCCAGATACAAAATATTATGAGGCTCATTTCTAGGACTCACTGTCCTTGAAAGGCTCACAACCTAAGTACAAAAGATGGCTCATTTCCAAGATACAATGATGGTGGATCACTTTCAAAATGATGAATTGATGGAATACACCTTCAATGTGTAGGGTTCAGTTTCATTGAAGCTCATAATATAAAGTACTGCATTACTCAAAAAATTTGTATTACTGATAAATTATTTAGGCATTGACCTTCTCCTTCATTCACATTAACTTCTTGCTTTCTTATTCATACACCCACATATCTCTCTTTTCCCGCACTTTCAATTGCACACACTTACACACCCTTTCACTTGCTTCCTTTTTCTCATTTTTTCACTTGCTTCCATCTCATATTTATACAAGTATATATTATTCATCAATTAGGTTGGCACCATATAATTTTTAATCATTTCATTCATGTATTGCATTATACCAAGTTGACTATTATTCTTCATAATATTTGTTGAGTCAGCCAAGACTAAACCACAATTCTCCAAACTAGCAAATAATCCTCAAAGAAAACACCTTCTAGATCTGAGAGAACGTTAATTTCCCATCATACTACCAGTAAAGAGACTATCAACAAAACCACCATACAAGAATGTTCACCTTACTAGAATGCAGATTCTCCCACACAGTATACCTCACACTGAACAATAATAGGATACATAGTTAAACTCTATCAGAGATAACTTTTTGTTCATAGAAAAACACGTCTTGAGATCCAAGATATAGTTGTCTGAATGAGTCAATAAAACATGGTTAGGAGATCAAAGTCACATCAGATCTTGTGATAATTTCCAGACTCAAATACCAACATATTGATCCATCACAAAGGAGTATTATCGGCAGAGAACAACTTCTGATAAACCAAGAAAACTTCTCATACTACTATTGCCATGTAGTTATTACCATGTTGACATCAATGATAGCATAGGAAAAACTAGCACAATAATCCATACTTCATGCTCATGTTGCAAAGCTTCCAACAATCTCCCCCTTTGGCATTGATGGAAACATGCATGACAAAAACTTTTCAAGTATACTGCACTAAATATTTTGACTACTCCCCCTATCAAAATTGTTCTTCACAAAAAAAAATTCCTCTAACTCTTCATCTCTCCATCTCTTTATCTCTCCCCCTTTGACATAAATGTAAATATGCATCAAAAAGTAGTTAAAAAGATATGAACACTAAATTAACATGAAGAAGAACCTCTGAAACTCTTCAGGATAGCCTTCCATGATGCTTTACCTTCTTCCCATGAACCTTTTGCATTGACTAGAGTCTTGTAAAATAGCTCAATTTTAGTTAGAGACTCTAAACCATCTGTTAAAGTATTAGGATTAAGATTGATCTTTGATAATTCACCAATACAACCAAGAGCACAAAAAAACAAGTATGTCTTAATTTAATCATGTCTCTAAGTGCCACAAACTTCTTGATAACGTCTATCCTTTGATCCTATAGAGAGAAAAAATTGTCCTGAAGCTGCACATTGTAGGACCACCTCTGATTATCTCTATCTTCTACTAATTTGTATGTATCTAGTTGAGTGCTCATTCAAGACTCGCTCATCCTTATCTCATTTCTCATATTCAATGTATTTCCAGACCAATCTAGACAAAAGGAAAGTAGTTCTTGTGCCTCTTTTTCACAACCTTCTACATTCTCCAATTCCTTCATTACTCGATCGTGTGTATTCACACATTTTTCTTTGATATCATTCAAATTATCTTCATCGGACCTAATTCAAGTAGACATTTCAAGTTTGTAGATGTATACTTTCAAAGAATTAATCATGCCACGAAGATTCTCCACAACAGAAATAGATGAATCAAAATTAGCATTGGGAATAACCTTCTACAAATCTTCCATAGTTGTTTGAATATTAATTATTTTATGCTCATGTTCAAGCTTACTTTCTTCTACACCTTCTAGTTTCATTACACTCTTCCTCTTCTTCCTTGTTTTTCTCATGCTAGCGGAGGTACCTTCTTCATCGAGATGCTTAGGGATTTCCAATAGAATTTTATCATATATATCAATTTCAGCCTCTGACTCTTCATAACTCAATTCAGATATCCAAAATAACCTTGATTCAACTACTTCCATGTGACAAAAATTTGTAGACACAAGAAAATTTATGCATCCAAAGTATCTTTCCACAACACTTACTAGAATTCTAGACCTTTTGTTCATCCTCGTTTGAAATGTTCCAAAGAATTTAGCAAGGGAAGATTCTAATGCATCCAAAATACCAAGATTTATCATGAATTTCCTAATTTGATAAGCAATATGCTCTGAATTTGACCATTCTATCCTTCATATTAACAAAAACTCTTTCAAAAATTAAAAGAGTAGACAAACAACTAGATTGCTATATCAAAAATTATTATTCTTACTCTTCTTAATATCCTTTAAATTATTCAAAAGATGTATGTAAAGTAGTTCACACAAGTCATATTCCATACCTCTTATTACCATATCAACAACAATATTCACTACAGCAATAGAAACTGTAGAGTCATTGTTAGGGATACAAACTTTATGACCAATGACCATAGCAGCATACCTTGTTACCAGATCAAAAATATATCTCAAACCAATTTATTTTCCTTTAGAAATCGCACCTATAACCTCAATTGTTTCTTTCTCATTCATAGTATTTAGTTTAGGAACTGGTCCAAAGGAAGAAAAACTAATTAAATCTATAATATCTTCTCTGTAAAGCATATGTGTGTCATCAATCCACAAAGATTCATTATGAATTCTACTCAATACCATCCAAATATACTTCTTCTCAAATTCAAACAAAGGAAATTTTCTACAAACATCTAACTTATTCTCAATTAGTACTTTGTAGGCATCATGATTCTCTTTCAATTCATTTTCCCAAAGCACATTGAACAAAACTGATGACATTTATTCAATTTTACTATAAACAAATGCATAGATATCTTATGTAGGAAACACTCTTAGAGGGATGAAAGATAATTAACCAACAGAATCTTTTGACACATTCCTCATATAACTCTTCAACCTAGCTTTATCTGCACAATTCATAATCTTTGAATTATCCATCAATAAAAGTAAAAGATTGTGCAAACAGGAGTACCTTTGAAAATGTCAACAAGAAATGTATAGATATCTTGCGTCCAGATCTCACTTCGAATTCATCTGATACATTCTTCAAAATTTAAAATTTTGAATTCCCTTCTAAAATTCCTATGTACGCTTCCCCAAAAATGCATAGGCCTTTAATTTCATATGAACTTATTCCTTTCATTCTAAATGATTTAAATGTTCCAACTTGTGGGTGTATTGCCTCAAAAATTGTGTACGCCTTCATTCTTCACACATGCGACTGATAAAATACCTTAATCTTGTTACCACATTAAATATACTTATGCCATGATATGACACAAGTACCAATAAGGGGGCTTATTATATTTTTTGATGATTTCTCCCTCATAGCCATTGCTTTTATTTAGAGATTGATGGGATATCTGTACCGAAGGTCGGCACAGCTAAGATGGATAATTCCTTTCTCCAAATTCTTTCCATTTCTTTTCTTTCCTTTCCTAGATCAAAGGTTTGATCATTCTTCTTTGTCAGATAGATGTTCTTCTTCCTTCCACTATTACTACCAAGATGTTTTGATTTTATGCACTTACAGCAAGTAACATTCTTCTTTCCATTTTCCCTTTCATCCAACAAACTATTTTTATATCCATTTTTCTTACCCTTAGAATCATTTACATTACTTTTCTAGTCCTTTGCCTTATGACCAAATCTCTTACAGGAATGAAAAACACCATTGAAATATAAATACCTTTTTGCATCATGTTGTTTGATAGGAGTTCTTTCAGAACCACTTCTTCACTCCTTGACTTGTTTATCTTTGTATCGCATCTTCTTACTAGTGAATTGCTTCACTTTAGAACTCTGGCCTTTTTCAAACCCTAAACCACTCTTATGCATTTCTAGTCTTTGAGAGGTAATCAAATCATCAAGCATCGCCAAGCTTATCTTAAATTTACCTTCAAAACTCTTTGCCCTTTCCAGATTAGATCTCAAGATTCTTGCTTCTAATCCTAGCTTTGCGCATTCATCTGTTTTCTTTTGAATTTCAATTTCTTGACATTCTTCAATTCTTCTCTTCTCATCCAATTGTTCCAGCAAGCTAGTGATGATTTCTTCTCCTTCAGTCAAAAAATCACATGCAACAAGACTTGTACTTTGTATTTTTTCAATATACTCATTTTATTTTATCAACTTGCCCTTCAAGGCTTCCATTTCTTTTGAAAATTCAACAAGGGTAATTTCCAAAGGAAAAAATTTCTCATGTTCAAATTTTGGGACCTTCCTCAAGCTGTTAGGCTTCTTTTGAGGAACCAAGCTCTGATAATAATTGTTGAACATCCAAAATATTGAGAGGGGGGTGAATCAGTATTCCAAAAACTAATAATAAAATCCACTTAACCATTATTACAATTTTTATTGAATCAGCAAAAGAGAACATAGAAACAAGACAGAGCAACCATACACATGAACACCACATTTTTTACGTGGAAAACCTAGAATGGGAAAAATCATAGTGAGGTTTAACTCACAATATATTATATTTAGATACAGAATATTACGAGGCTCACTATCCTTAAAAGGCTTATAGCCTAAGTACAAAAGATGGCTCACTGCCAAAATGGAAGTTGATGGGATACACCTTCAATGTGCAGGGTTCAGTTTCATTGAAGCTCAAAACATAAAGTTTCATTACTCAACAAATTTGTATTACTGATAAAGAATTTAGGCATTGATCTTCTCCTTCATTCACATTCACTTCCCGCTTTCTTGCTCATAAACCCACATATCTATCTTTTTCCACACTTTCACTTGCACACACTTACACACCCTTTCACTTGCTTCCTTTTTCTCCTTTTTTCACTTGCTTCTATCTCATATTTATACAAGTATATCTTATTCATCAATCAAGTCGGCACCATATAATATTTAACCATTTCATTCATGTAGTGCACTATACCAAGTCGTCTATTATTCTTCATAATATATTGCATTCGCTGAGTCAGCCAAGAATAAACCATAATTCTCCAAAGTAGAAAATAATCCTCAAAGAAAAAACCTTCTAGATCTGAGAGCATGTTAATTTTCCATCATACTACCATACAAGAATTTTCACCTTATTAGAATGTGGAGTCTCCCACATAGTATACCTCACATCGAACAATAGTAGGATATAGAGTTAAACTCCGTCAGAGATAATAAAAAAAAAATCATAGAAAAATATGTCTCAAGATGCAAGATATATTTATCTGAATGAGTCAATAAAACATGGCTAGGAGATCAGAGTCATATCAAATCTTGTGATGAGTTCCAGACTCAAATACCAACATACTTATCCATCACAAAGGAGTATTACCAATAGAGAACAACTTTTGGTAAACCAAGAAAAATTCCCATACTATTATTACCATGTAGTTATTACCATGTTGACATCAGTGACAACATGGGAACAACCAACACAATCATCCATACTTCGTGCTCATGTTGCAAAGCTTCCAACACCTTTTGCAAGAAAATGTTGGGAATTTGTTCAAGAAAAATTAGGTTGGTTTTCCCCGCTTCCAAAAAATATATGGGAATTGTTTACAAGCTGGCCAGTACTGTACGAAACATCACTTTTTTCAAGTATATGGAAAATCATTCCTTCCACTATATTGTGGTGCATTTGGTGGGAAAGGAATAATCGGATTTTTCATAAAGAAAAAATAAGTATTGAACAAGTTTTGTTGAAACTAGAAATTTTGATTTTCAAAATAACTAATGCACATGTAAGGAATTCTAAGCATGTTGGGTCTATTTTTTCAGATTGGGATGCTAAGCAGTTAAATATATGGCCCAAACTAGTCATTATTTTTAAAGGTAGTCATCATATAAACATAAAACTAAAAATTGATAGGAAAAAGGTGATTTGGTTTCCTCCTCCTACTGGTTTTGGGAAATTAAATTTTGATGGTTCATCTAGAGTAAATCCAAGGATTTTAGGAGTTGGGTTTGTATCAAGAAATCATAGGGATTGCTCATTAGTGCAAAATCATGTCACTTTCCCATTCGCACAAATAATCATGAAAAAAATTAGGCTCTCTTGTTGGGCTTACAACTAGCAATCCAGTTGAAAATATCAAAATTACAAATAGAAGGTGATTCATTGATCATTATAAATGTGTGCAGAGATAGATGGTTTTGTAGTTGGAAAATTAAATATGTTTTAGAAAAAATTTGGATCCTTCTTGACAATCTGGAAGCTTTTCGATTAAATCATATTTACAAGGAGGGTAACTAGTTAGTGGACACTTCAGAAAATTTGGGGTGTGAACAAGTTCAGTCAGAGATAGTGTATGGGTCAAAAATAAACAATGTCATAGGTGTTGCACAAAATATCATCAACCAGGAAAATAATATGGCAAGCAAGTAAAAAGGGTTTGTTGGGTGGATATTATGGTTTTGACTTTCTACTAAAAAATTTATGCCTATAGATATATGTTTTTGTTTTGTGTGGATTTATACAGTCATATATCATAAGGAAGGTCAGTTTATAGTGGTGCAGTTATCTTATCACCAGGGTGTAGAAACACGGTTGGCAAGTAACAGTGTGATCTGAATCTGGAAGTGTTGGTGTTGTGAGAAAATAAATTTTTAAGGACTAATGTTGTTTTGTAGGTTTGGTTATTAAATCCTATAATCACATTGCTTAATAATTAAATTTTATTTCAGGCATCACCACATTGATGATGAAAACAATATATCTTATGAAGTCTAATGAGAATCACAAGTGTACTTGTTCACACATGAATATAGGAAGGATGTAGGTAATTATGTAATATGGTTTTCAATTGGCAGAAGTTTTAAACATCATCAAAATTCATTTAAAAATAATTCGGTGCAAACATATTTCATTTGGTTGGGTAATATGTGTGTGATGAGAACACACGTGGTGTGGCTAAACAACTGTTATTTCACATAAATTCTCCATCTTGGTGTATTAATTTAATGCATCTCTAGTTATTTTGAAATATTTCATCTGTGTGCAAAGATAACAGATGGAATTTGGTATGTTAATAGCTATGTTATTCTATTACATGTGGTGCCTCCACTCAGTAGAAGTGTTTCTACAAGACTATTAAGCTTGATAATATCCAATTTCATGTAGTAATTACATGTGTCTTCAAATTTAATGAAAAGATTTCATACATGTGAAATAATTCAGAAATATGTGCTAAAAGGATAGGTTTTAATGCAAATTTTAATCAAATGATTTTTTTGCAATACTAAATTACATGTCGACTTCTTTATAGAATTCTTGGTGTCGAGCATCATGGGATATTGAGGAATAGTTTTTATAGGTTCTTTTGTTCTTTTTGTATCTAGTGTTTAAAGATATTGGTGGCTATTGGTGCTTCAATTGCCGATAATTGTCTATTAGTCCATATTTTTGGGGCATTGTCTTCAGTGTTCTCTTCATATTTATTGTTGTCAATGTTAATTATTGGTGTCAAAGTTTTTCTCCTAGTGGGTATGCTTGGTAGCTTCAGTGTTAGTATATTCTATACACAGTCATTGGTCAGCATTGTCGGTATTGTTAACATTCTCTAAATTCCTTAGTTATTGGGTACGGGGTGTGTTTTTAATAAATGGAGTATTTTCCTAAAAAATTCAAGGTTGCAGTGTAGGTGAGAGAAGAGGAGCACCCTTTCTCCAAAGAGGTCATGAAGCTTGAGTTATCTCAAGCATTTAAAATGTCTTGTCCAAGTCTACTCGATAGTATAAAGACTAACATTGGCCAATAAATATTGTGTCTAAATGCTTCTCGACTACTCTTTTCGTCTCAATTAATTTTGATATTTTTGTCTAATGCAATGAACCTCCTACAGTATTTTGAATTTCTGTCAATTGTGGTTAAGGAGTTGGTTCAACCCAACTATTTCGAATAATATGATCTATTGAAGTATGTTCAAGGGTATAATCTGGGAAAGGGGAAAGCTTATGTGGGAGGTATTTTCCCAAAACATTATCTTAAGAGTAAAAGAGCATACAAGGAGGTGTATTAATCTGTAAAGAAATTCTTGAGGGATGATTATCCATGGTTGTTATATAGGGCATTGAATCTACATTGTCAAGAGCTTGGTATTCAAATGGCAGACAAATCCAAAGATTATTTTCTTTTCTTTCTTCTATCACATCATATGCGGCATGGTCAAAGAGCCATAGGAATGGTGAGGGACATACCAGGTATACAAAATGGGTAGACATTAATAAAGGTCAAGATGACAAAGGTATCAACCTCAATGCAAGTCAAGAGGACATATTGACAAATGATGGGATTATGGTGGAATGAAGCTAAAATTTCCCTCATAAAACTATAATATGGAAAATTATGCTATAGCCTATAATTATGTTTTTTTACTAGGTTTTGCAAAATAGACTGCCTTGCCTAATATGGAAAATTGCTCAAAGGCACATTTTGTATTGAAAATTTTGGAGAACTCTTTGTATGTACTATAATTCTGGCTTACATATATATTTTGCATGTTTTAATGTTAATATATAAATATAGTCCATAGCCTTTTACCAAGAAAAAAAATTCAAATTTTCAACACTAATGATAAAATTAACAATATCTCTACCTCAAATGTTGAAAACAATGATCAAGGGCCATCTAATAATGACAACATTGACAATATCTCAACCTAAAAACTTGAAAATAATGATCAAGATCTATCTACAACTAATCACATTGACAATCTCTCTACATTATCCAATGAGCAAGAGGAAATACATTAAGAATTTAATCCCAAGCATGATCAAAATCAATCACCAAAGTCTAGCAATGATCCATTCCAAGATATATTAACATCATCCAACCTCATGGCAGTATATATTGATGATCAATAGACTCTTAATCCAACACTTATACCCAATGTAGAAAATCTAAGCCAAGATCTATCACCCATATGTCCACATTTTGAGGAAATCCAAGGATCCTTCACAAGAAATCCCTTCATTGAAATTGATTCATGTCAAGAGAATGAACCAAACCATATCAAAGATAATACCACACAAAATCAAGATCAATAATCCTTATCATCAAAATACTATAATGACTTGGCAGACATCTTCCAAGACATCTGATATTTTCTAAAAGAAAAATTCCATATAACAAGTGCACTACATCTACCCATGAGATGATTACTCACAAAGAACATGTAGATGATCTTCATCCAAAATAAGAGTCTCATACTCTTGACATCATTACCAATGAACAAGATTATCCTACTCTTGACATATCTACACATGATCAAGACATAGGATAATCAAGAGACATATCAAAAATGGATCATGAAGAATACTTCTATATAAGTTGTGAATCAAAAACATCATATGAAGGAATATCAAAAATGAATAATGAGGAATACTTTTACGTGAGCTATGAATCATCAACATCTATTGAAGAAGCATTAAAATCTAATATTTCATAGGATCAAGCTAAAGATATCAATCAGGAAGTTATCCCACATATGGAGGATCCTATCACTTATAAACTTGGATCACTTACCTTTGTCAAAGAAACCTATCTTACCAATGAAGAACTTGTCACTTTTGAAGATCCACAACAGAGAAAAGAAGGATTAGCATCTCATTTCCAATATAAATCATATCATATTGCAAATGAAAAATTTCAATAGATGCATTATCAAGGAAGAGGATTAGACCTGCATGAACAAGGTATCCTAGAACCAATGCAGATTATTAACAATCCTAAGAAACAAGGTTTTGGTTATTTAGCAATTAAGGAATCTAAACATATCAGTAATACCTTTATAATACTGGGGCAACTTTATCTAATGCAAACAACATGGGGAGTATGAAGGTTCTTTATGATGAAACCTCTACCAATGCTACAACCATTCATATCATGAATTGTCATCCACACATATTTCAACCCTCCAATTGGGACCAATAACAAGAGAAAAATTTATATCAAAGATAGGAACAAGTCTTGAAGAAAAAAAATTGGTAAAACAAAATCAACAAGAAAAATTCAAATGGATAGCAAAGCAAAAGCAAGAAAATCATCCCTATCAAACTCCATTAGTCAAAGTAAACTATGGGGAAAAAACAAAAAAGGGAAGTTCATCCATCAAAAATGTTCATCAATACAAAAGAAATCCTCAAGAGTGACCTACAAGGTATATCAAGAAGTTGGTCCCAATTGAATCTCCATATCCACCCATCATTGCTCATCCTCCCAAGTTTGGAAAATTAAAAATTCCAAACTATTGACCAATCCATTTGAATCTTATATCCCTCAATGCATTTCACCATCCATTTTGACATCCAAGATATCCAAATCTCACATTGACCATTTATTGGCAGGAACTCTTTATTATATGGACTCTAAGGGAACCCTATCACAATGTATGCATCAAGGTAAGGTTGACTTCGGTATCAAAAAATAAGACAAAAATTATCAAGGGTTACATTCAATCACTTGTATCTTAGAAAAAAACTCCTTCAAGTGGGATATCATTGGCACATAATGACAACAACAACACCTATATCAAAACCAACAGCATCTACAATAGTACCACTAGGTGGTTCAACATGAGCATAAACATTCAAAAATTAATAATAATCATAAAATCATAAAATCATCAAGAAAATAATAAAGAAAAATAATGTCCTCCAATAAAAACCACTATGGTGATGCTTTGGACAAGTACCATGATGAAAACCTAGCAAACAAGCATCATGAGGAGAATCAAGCATCGGCATGTGCCATTTTAGGTAGAAGCATCTCATCTTATCCATAATAAATCCAACATTCCATCAATCTTCTATCCATCTTATCCATAATAAAATCCATGAACCGTTCATCCAACCCATTTTTCTATTCAAATCCAACATATCTTGATCTTGGAAAAAGTTCCATGTACACTTCACACTTGCTTATGGGAAACATCTTGACCTGGGTCACTATCATTGATCCTATCCTATTCAGTATTATCTGAGATATGAGGCATTTTCCAAAGGAGTATACTCTATTCAAACATTTTATCCTATCACAAGATAATCCTTGGCATCCTTTACATATCCATCCATTCATTTATCCATACATCCACCCATCACAATCCCTACATTGCTAGAAACTGGGGCAAGTACTTACATCTTGCTTCAGAATAAATCTTTATCTATGTCTTCTAGCTCACATTGTGATCTCAACATCATCCAAACAATTCAAGCAATCCATATCAATTGCATCTTACTAACACTTCAATGTGGTATCAAAAAAATTGATAATCCTATTCCTAGCATGGCTACAAATCTTGATCAATTGTTATCTGATCAATAAATCATCATCTTGGTATGTATCCTTCCCAATCCTCATGTTATTCCTATCATGACAACACTATCTTTGCATTATTGTGTATCCTTAATAATGTTATCATTATCAGAAATTACTTAATCAAATCAATTAATTTTAGCCTTGCTATCAACAAGATCTCAAAATAACATTGATATCCCTACATACTGATATCTCTTATCATTGATCTATATGATCAGCATCAAAATCAAAAATATCTAAAAAAACAACAAAATCATAAAACATCAAAAACCTAAAAAAATTATAGTGCATCCTCAGACAAGCCGCATTGAATCAAAATAAGTGAACTGCGAGCCTTTGTGTGTACAATGTAGGCAAGGCCATCATTGATGATCCCTCGAGGCACTAGGTCAATCTCTTTAGGTTTCCCTCTTGGTATTTAAAACTTGGTTGAAAATCCAAACAAAAAAATATCCAGAAAACAAACAAACTCCAAAAACAATCATAAAAATACAAAAAACAACAAAAACAACATCAAAAAATTTGAAAAATCTCAAAACTCTTATTTTCGTCATTGCCTATCCATACTAAGCAAAATCATCATTTTCACCCTTCGATAAAATAGAAAACAAAAAAAGCAACATCAAAAGCTAGAAATTTTAAGTAAACAATCACAAAGATTTGATCGCAAATAGACTAAAACAATGCCAAAGTGTTAATTGCCTATCTATTGACAATTCACCATCAACATCTTGAGATATGTCTTAATGGATAGATCACTCCTACAATAGACATCATCAATAACAAATAACAACCTGAAACCTCAAAACAGATATGGCAAGTGATACAGCAACATTGTTTATCTTTTTATTGTTTTATCTTTTTGATTTATCTTATTGACTCATTCCCAAGATCTCTCAAGGATGTTCATAATAATTTAGAGAGGAAGGAATGGGGGCAATTGAGTTTCATTTTTGTTTTCTTTGTTTTTTGGATATTTTTGTAATACTACCATGGCGAATACTTTCCTTGTGTGTGTGGAAGTCATTTCAATCAACTAAAGCGGCCTTGCATGTTTGGTTCCTCATACCTCTTTGTGCACTGGTCCAAATGCTCAAAAATTCTAACCCATACACTTTAACAAGGTTTGTGTATGTCTGGTATGAGTAGGAATACTCCTTGTTTGTAAATTCAAAGTCCACATAATGGATACAATGCCACCTTGGTTATCAATACCATGGTGCATCATGTATATTTGCTACATCAATAAGGATTGCTAAAATATGAAGTCTCTATGAATTAAAAGAAAACTCATCATGTTTTACATATCATAATCATCTAAAATAATTCTATCTCCTAAAATCTTACTAACATTTTCTTCTAGTCAACGTTTCTTTTGTCATTCCTTGCACTTAAAACACATCACATAAGCTTGTCAAAAAAATTGGCTCATTATCCAAAATTTTCACCAAATTTCTAGAGGGGGCACCATGCTATCCCGCTATCACCAAGGCATACTAGGCAACTCCTGAGCAGGAATTTTTGAATTTTCTTTAACACAATGCTCAAAATTGCATTGTATCAAACAGGGGAAAAATGTAGATGCCCTAAATTGTCCTAACTGGTGAACAACACCATTTAACTAACTTTCACCCTTCTTCTCTAAATGATTAAATAATACATTATTATTTAATTATTATCAATTTTTATATTCATCTATTAATTAAGTGATTTAAAATTATTTAATTAATTCATCCTCAATCATCATTTCTAACTAATTAAATAAATTTATTTATTTAATAAATATCCTAATTTATCCTTATTCCTCCTGATTAATTAAATAAACATCAATTATTTAATTATGTCGCTAATATCTTGGTTACCTATACCCGCATACATTTATAAAATCTGATCAAACAAAAATAATGGACGCCTGAACAATCGCCATGTGGAAATCTCTCGGCAATGGTAACTGTAGCGTGGGCCCCATCCAAACAAAAAGCAAGTCGAGGTGACGTTTCAAGCAACCGGAGCCCGAAAAAAGGAAAGAGAAGTGTCTTGAAGGGAAGCTCCAATAGGAAACCACGCGGCGGTGGTTGGAAAGCTCTCGGCAAAGGTAACTACAGTGTGGGCCCCATCAAAACAAAAAGTAGGTTGAGGCAACATGTCAAACAATCGAAGCTCGGTGAAAGGAAAGAGAAGTGTCTCAAAGGGAAGCTCTGATAGGACGCTACATGGTGGTGGACCAAAATCTCTTGGAAAAGTTAACTGTGGTGTGGGCTCCACCTAAATAGAAAGCAAGTTGAGGCAATGTGTCAAGTAATCAAAACCTAGCAAAGGAAAGAGAAGCGTCTCAAAGGGAAGCTTTGATAGGACACCACGTGGCGGTGGTCAGAATGCTTTCGGCAAAGGTAACTATGGGATGGGCCCCATCCGATGAGAAAGTAGGCCAAGGTGATGTGTCAATCAACTGGATCCTCGCGAAGGAAAGAGAAGCGTCTCAAAGGGAAGCTCTGATAGGACGCCACATGGCAGCGGCCGAAATGCTACAAGCGGTATCAAAATGAAAGGTGAATCCACGAAAGAAAGAAAGAAAGGAAACCAGTTATATTCCCAAGACGTGCATCAGTTAATCGCATGGGGTTCCTACAGAAGTAATTGGGAATGAGGTTCGGGTTTCAACTCAATTTAGAAAAATTTCTTTAAATGCACATGAGGGTGGTATTTCAAACTGAGTTAACACTGCAGAGGGTTTTTTCATTGCGAATCCACTGGTAATGGGGTATGTTGTTGTTCTTCTACTGGAGAAGACCTACATATGGTTCCAGATGCTCTGAACTAGGAAAGGCGACTGCATGAGTTCTCAAAGGGCCAGGACGAGAATTTTGTCCAAGAAGATGATCGCATGGAGGAATAGTTAATTGCACAAGCTCAAATTTTGCAGCAATATAACCTTTCTTTTCCTATTATAGAAGTATGAAATTATGATAATATATTTCATATGATAGTATTTTAGCCTCTAATGAATTGGGTTAGTATGATGCATTGGTTTTTGGATAATGGACAGGCTGATCGAGTAAGAGTTGGGTTTGTATTTTGGTTTTTTGGTAATTGTATGCTCATATGATAGTACAAAAATGGAACTTGATCTGGCATTTGGCCTCTTTTGGAAAAATATGTACATTTAATAAATATTAATATAATATATATAGGCCCTATGCCTTTTATCAAAAAAAACATTATGTTGCTAATATACCCTAGTCCTCTAGATCAATTAAATTATTATCATTAATAATTTAAATCACATCACTTTCCCCTCTCTAAACTTGAATAATTAAACTAATTATTTGAAATCATTCAGCATATTCAACAAACAAATACAACTCTATTTGTTAAAGTCAAACATGACTTGCATGTTCATCCCTAAATATTAATTAATTATCCTCACCCTCTTTTTTGATTGAGAAAATCATGATCACTGATTTCTCACTCTAATGGGTTAACTAACTCATCTATTCTCCAAACCCACTGATTTCTTCAATCCCATCAACCAATCCCACTTATTTCTTCAATCCCACTAACCACTCAAATTGTCTTGCCCAATCCCACCAATTATTCCAATCTAAAACCACTGATTCTTTAAATCTATTTCCTCTCAACAGTTCTCAACAGCCGATCATGATCTTTTACTATGAAATCTTGATTTTTCATCTCAAAATAGGAAATCTATAAAAAAATCTTCTACCTTCTCACAGATCATATAGAATCTTTGTAGCAAAGCAATGAGAAATTATCCCTTGAGCACATTGAGAGATATTATCACATTTTAGTTCACCATTTTACACACATTGGATCTTTTGCAAAAATAACAATGGAGGCTTTGTATTGAATCAAGCAATCTGACATCCAAACATCAATATAAACACAACTCTAATAGGGTATGGTAAGATTTGTTTGTTTTGGATTCATTTAAGTTTTCTTAATTGCTTATTTTGTTGAATTCATTGCTTTCATTTCACATTTCATGATTATGGTTGGAATCTATTCTTTTTTGAATTAAGTTTGTTTAATTCATTTTCTAACTTTTCCTATCGCTTTATTCCCCCCTTATGACATAGCTATTTCATTTTGTGTATTTTCAACTCTTCCCTCTTTACCCATGGCTGCTACATGAAGAAGGTCGTCATTTTGACATCAATGGCATTATTCTTATAACTTTTCCTTGTTGTAACTCTCTCTCTCTCTTTACATTAATTGTAAAGGGATCCTTATTACATTGGTAGGAACTCCTTTAATGTAAATTTGAACATAATCATTAACAACCATCTATCTTTCCACTATCAATTTTTTTTTCTCTTGCCAAAATATGCTTGTGTGCTCTACAAAAAAATTCAAATTCTAATATATGAGCATACTCTTTAATAAAAGACTTATTTGGATTGTTCTCACCCTCCTATCAGGTTCTTATAAATTTCTCTCATCATGTTTTGTCTTACAAGCATCTATATCACTATTTCTTCCTTTTCTCATTATCTTAAGTCTTCTAGGATCTTTATCATCTTTGAATTCTTATTTCCAACCATATCTTCTCTTTGTTCTGATGTTTTATGAGACTTCACCCTTTTATTTTCTATGGAGCTGAAATAAAATGAAATGATTAGCTCCCCTTGAATTTATACTTCTCAAATTTATGTATGAAGTGTATTTTGCACAATCATAAATTCTTCCTTTTTCTCATTATTTTTCTCTTGTTTCCTTCTTCATAATTTAGTAGGATTTCCCTTCTTTTTTGGTCATGGTATCCTCCATCTTGTGATGCTTAGGTGGTTTCACAAAACCACTTCTACAATATTGTGCTATATGTCCACTATTATTGCATTTGTAGAATATGACATTATAATATACTAATGGAGCAAATGAGTTACAGTTCCTATTTCTCCACCCATAATAACTTTTGTTCCAACCATAATTATATCTCATAAGTGCTACAAATTCTCTTGCCTTATGACTAGAATGATTGCATTAAAATAAATAGACATAAAAGGAACTTTTGAACCTGGTCATATGAGGTTGTCTCAAAGGGAAAGACCTTCTAAATGTATTCTTATCCTTTTTGTCTTTGTGAGGAGTGATTACTTTTTGTGGTCTTTTTAGGGCTTCAACATACCACTTTGGTTCTTCATTTTAATTCTTTGGTGCCTCTTTTGAGTCATCCTTGTTGGCCATTTGATTTTCTCCATATCCAAGCCATTTCTTATTGAATGGTGACCTTTTTTCATTTAATATATCATTCAAAACATTGGTACTCTTATCAAACTTGAGGCTCTTTTTCAATTTGGAGGATTCCTTTTCTAGTTCCTTTTTCAAACAAAATTATCTTAGAATCTAACCTTTCATAATTTTCCTCTATTTTCTCTAATTATAATCTCACTTCCTCTTTCATATTGTATCCTTCTCTGATCTAAAATTTTAGCTCGATAATTATCTTCTCACATTCTTCAAGACTTCGTACTAACTCTACTTTATACACATTTTTCTCTTGAACTTGTAGCTTTTGTTTTTGGTTCTCCTTTCTAAGCCTCTTGATCTCACTATAGGCATAATGGAGTTCCTCCTCAAGATCCTCTACACTATAACCTTTGGCATTTTCTTCTTCTAATTTTATATATCAACATTCTCATCATATTTTTTAACTCCTCTTCTTCTAATTTCATCTCTTCTTTCTTTCACTCATAAGGTGGTTCTCTCTTTCAAATATATCATATTTTGTGTTTATTGTCATTTGTGTTCCATTTTTCACACCATCATTTTTTCTTGCTTCTCTATCATTACATGCATTTGGTTTTTTTGGTGCTTGTTGATTAAAGCTCTATTTGGTATTACCTTTTCCCTTATTTCCTTTTCTTTTTCCCATGTCTTCTCTTTTAGATCTATCTTCAATTCATTAAACTATCTCTAAAGGAACCCACTATGATATCAATTGAGGAGCACACGCTTATACTAAGAGGGGGGTGAATTAGTATAACCAGTATTTCCCCAATTTAAAACTTAATCAACCACAATAACAACAACAATGCAAGATCTAAAAATTATGCTACACAAAAACACTTAGATTTATGTGGAAACCCTTGCAGGAGAAAACCATAGCAAATTAAAGCTATATATAAAAATTCTTACAATCTTTATAGGCACCAACCTATAGGAGACACCAATCCCCTCTTATACAATTTGTGAGCACCAACCCACTAGAGATACAAATCCCCACTTTTAGAATTTGTAGGCACCAACACATTGGAGACACCAATCCCCATAACTGAGCATCAACAAGTTGTAAGAGACATTGATCTCTTCTTTTAGGAGGCACCAACTTCTAAAACAAAGTTCCACCTTTTGAATTTTTCTTGTAGATTATCTCTTTCGCAAATCTAATGCAATATTTTTAACACATACTTCCCTTCACAAATATGCTTATACCATTTCAACACATGCACTCTTCCTTCACAAAATCTTCTTATGAATGAAAAATATTTATCTTTTTTCTCTCCATAAATGTATTCTTGTGTTTGAATGATATAGCATTTATTCTTCACCAGTTTTTAGTTGTGATAAGTAATAATATTTATTTACTTCATTTTCTTGAATTATTTATTTATTCTATCCTAATATTTCCTTCATATATGCTCCTATATCTCTTTTAAGTCTTCTCATAGATCTTCTTTAAGTCTACTCTTATTTACTTCATCTCTCTTATATGCTTCTACTTTAAATCTACTTTAATCTTCTTGTAATTGTGCTTATAAATCTTCTTCAATTTGAATGATATCTCATTGTAAATCACTTCCTTTCCATCTCCTTTGTTCTTCCTTTTATACCATATCATGTCCCCTCATAAAGGGTGTGACCTCTTTCCAAGGGAAGAGACATTCCTAAGAGGTATGATTATTAAATTAAGGTTGGCTTCTTTTATTTAATTTTATTTGTTACCTTTTTATGGATTAATCCCTGCCTTATGTTAACTTTTATTTCTCCTTAAAATGGCTACTTTTATTCTTCTTTTAATTTACAACTGCCTTTCATTCACTTAATCATTGATTATTTGAATAGTAATTGTTGCCATCTTTTATAAATTTGTTTCTTTTCAATAATAATTATTGTTGCATTATTAGTGATCTTTAGAATCATTGCATATACTAATCTCATAAATAATTGTTGTATAGTAATAAATGTAATCACTCCTTTAAATAAAAGATTATCATCTTAAAAAAATGTTTATTCTTTCTCTTCTTTGTTGAACAATACAACTACGAGGGGGGTGAATCAATTGTAGGGAGGGTGCATGGAAATGGGTAGCAATTCCATGGACACCCCCTAAATTTTTTTTTGGAAAACCATAACATGAGCACGTTATGGCTTGTTATGTCGAGCCTGAGGCTCGGCAACTACAACTGCAACAAAATTATTGGTTTGTAGTTGTTCGTTTGCGTACAACTACAACTGCCAAAACCACCACAATTTTGTGCTCGTGTTCTAGGAGGAGAATTTCAACAAAATTCTTCACCAACAATCCCTATTTCTTTGCAACAATGGCCATGACGATGAGGATTTGTGAGAGGTAAGGATTTTATGGTTTTTTTTTTGAATTAGTTAGTTTTAGGTTGAATTTAATATCTATTTGTTTGAATTTTTAGGAGATGCAAATCAACCTGCAAACCCTCAAAATCCTCAAGAGGAAGACCAACCAAATCATCAAGATCAAAATCAACCACAACATCAACCTCCTCCACCAATGACTCAACCCCCTCCTGGCACTCAACAAAATTTAATGAGTGAAATTGAGAACAACAAAAATAGAATTGAGGATTTGATCAGTAGGTTGAGTGATCCAAATGGTTCAACCAGAGAAAGAATGACCCTAGCAAATTCATTAAAAGATATGTTAAAAAATGTAGATTCAATTAGCAAACAAATAACTGGATGGCAAGATAAGAGGCAGGTGACTAGGGATTATTATGCCAATAAACTATCATACAAGGATGTGAAAGATTTAAAAGATTTAAAAATTACAAAAGGTGATTTGTGCTCATTATTCACTAACCCAGGCACAAATCAAAATCTCACCCTCAATGCGAAGAGGTTTCCTATCCATTGGTGCCACCAACAACAGATTAGGGACCAGTTTTATGATAGGTGGTACATGGTCTTCGATTACCCACCATGCAATAATTGCAAGGTTCTGCAATATTTCCTAAGGAAACTATATAGTGAGTTCATATTGAACAGAATCCCAAATTATTTTGATATGAGGGATTTCCAAGGGAGAGGTGGGGGGTCAGGTCAGGATAGACCTGGTGCACAGTCGGATCCTACACGGCAAGGTAGACGAGCTCTTGCTAGGCCACCTTGTGAGCACGTTGTTATGCCTTCCATCGCAAAGGAAAGTGCTAACGTAGAGACATTACAGGAAATCAACACACTAACCCAAAGTTTCATCCATCATCTAGCCCTATTCTACAACGTCATCTAGGAAATTCTTCGAGTGGTGGCCTTCGAACACATGTGTGTCAATCTTGTGGGGCTACTTGTTCATATGACCCCACCGACACTCAGGAGACTAGTACGCAAGATCCGTCTACAGCTATGGAGATGGAGAGGGCAGCTAACATTTTGCATGAGGCATATGACATTGATAGTCAAGTAAAAGTTAGTGTATGTTTTCATTGAATTTAATTTATTAAATTTTGATTTTGAAATGGAAGATTAACTAAAAAAAATTTATGATTTTAATAAAATTGCAAGGTCACAGTGTTGAGACTGGATACACCGGCCCCCCACCAACCTATTTCTATAGTACACCTATTGCTAGGGTATGTAACTAGTAAACAATTATAAATTTATTGCATATTAATAGAATTGTTTTACGAATGGTAATTTAATATGTGATTTTGAATGTTGAACAGACCAATAATGGAAGTTTTGATGGAACACTTCCTAGTGGTGATGGATTTACTCAAACCTTCACGAAGGTAATAGAATAAAGAGCTTAACTAATGAATCAAGTACTTAATAGATTTGTGTAGTTTATATGCACATCGTTGATTACGTTGAATATTTTTTTGTTTTATTGTCAGTTGTTGTGAGATGATACACCTCCGAATGTGATGAGGGAAATGGATGTTAGTGTGACATCTGCTATACAATCTTTGATGGCTCTGATAGAAGAGGTATGAGGAAAATTAGTAAATTTTAATTTACATTTGTTGTTATAGATGTTAGTTAGTGAAAAATCAAACCATTATTGATTCACGTAGTTTAATTTCTATTTGTATGGTTTATACAGGGCTTGAGCACGCATAAGCATGGGTGTGACAATATTTCCCTCATGGAGAGATATCGTGAGATGGATGTAAGTGGCTATTTTTTCAAAAATATCATTTTTTATAATGAATTTCTACATATTCATGTCTTTACTTTTTATTGTAATAGTTAAAACTTCACCATGAACTAAACCCTAGGAGGAGTAGCAAGAGCACTCCACGAGCACAGCAAAAATGAGTGACAGACCTATCGCCATCTGAGTGAAAAGGAAAGTGAAAGATTTTATTTCCAAGGCATGGAGAGAAATGACTTTTGATTCCAAAGTCCTTTGTTGTATGCCTACATGGCAATTTTGTACATATTTTTTATTGGACATATTTGACATTGTATGCCTATATGGCATTCTCGTAAGCCTATATGGCTATTTTGTACATATATTTCATACTTATATCGACATATATTCATGTATTCCTACATGGCTATTTGGTTAATACAAATATCTTTTATTGATGCCAATCCATATTTGCATTCTAAATTGATGGTTCAATAGTTATGAGTTACGTGTATTCAAGGTAATTTCTATGTTAATACAAATATATTTTATTGATGCTTATACTTATGTGATTGATGTATGTTTGTGTATGGGATCATAGTAATTTCTATTTGATGATGCTATTGTGTCTTTGAGGTTTATTTATTAAAGGGTGCATGAAACAAGTTTTAAATCCTTAAAAAACTTTGAATTTCTTAGGTTTTTCTATTTTTTGAGTCTGGGCTCCGAGCCTGAGTCCAAGTCAAAAATTGGCTTGTCAAGTCCAAGGCGAGTCCAAGTCTTGTAACACTAGTGTGAACACATCGAGGAATAATGTATATGATGATGAAGAGAGAACCCATCCTTGTTTCCAAACAAACCATGGCATAGATATGGGTGGTCGAGATAAAACATCACTCTTCTGGATAGTTCGAACCATAATCTTTCATGGCCGCAAACACACCTTCATTATTTGTGTTCTTGATCCTACTGAAGAAATGGTGGAACATGTTGTAGATCAAATATTGCAGCCCTAAGTCCACAAGAAGGTTACTTGTCCTGATTTCCGCAAATGTCTTTAAGATGTTCATCCTTCTTGAGTAATGCCAACCACTATAATCGATTGCCATGCTTCTAATGGAAAGTTAATTTTTTGCAATACCCAAAGGCTAGCAGGTTCATTCTCTCTAATACCACTATAATGACTCGAGCTCTGGATCAATAGATTTTTGATTTATTTCTTATTGGATTGACAAAGGTTGTCATCCAATATTATTAAGATAGATAACGAAGTCCCCAAATTATAAATGAAATAAATTCTGAATATGAAATCTAATTCAAATATTTATTTGATAATGGAAATTTGATAAATAAATATAATAGTTGTTTCTAATTAATCAATTAAAATAGTGTGCTAGCTTTGAATATAAATCTGCTTATCATTGATATATAGGCCTTGAGAATTGGGATATCTTTCCTAATCGATACTTTGTACTCATGCATCCTACTTTGAGTCCATTCTGGATTATATGCTTGAAACGTATTCTCCCATATTATAATTTTTTTCTCATATAGACCAATCCCACACTAGGTAATTCAATAATAAAAATAAGTCTCCAAATTTATTACCCTAATCTTCCCTTCTTATTCTTTTTTATACTCAAAAACTACACAATTGAATCTTGATAGCAATATCACAATTTGACACATTGTAGAAAATACCTCCTACTTATCAATTGGTGAGCTTAAGGGGCTCTATAATGAATTTTTCAGAAGGCACAACACTTGCTAAAGGTTTTGCAAATGGGGTTGCAAGCTAAGTGGGCTTAACCTTGGGGAAAAAAAATTGCGGTTAAACGCTTGAGCTAGAGTAGTACTGGGATGGGTGACCTCCTGGGAAGGCCTAGTGCCTCACCTCTATGAGCATCACCTACATGCAATGAGTGCTAAGTGGGCCATTCATTATCATGAGAGATGGTTTCTTGTGAACTCAGCCCTCTTTCAATCCATGTCAGCCTTGGGACCATATAGGAAGATGGAGGTCGTACCAAGTATAGGATCATAAGTTTGTATAAAAATCTAAAAAACAGAGAACGGTGTGAATAATTCTTATCTTATCTTCTCCAAAAGTTCATTAACAACCTCCATTCAATCCTCTCAAGGATTTAAATAGTGTTTTACACCCTTGTCTAACTGATCCCCCTCAACTAACTAAAAACCAACTTTCAAAACAAGTAACCGTTGCATTTCAAATTTGTTGCTTTAAGCAACTTACAAATTTTCAACTTTAGACTCCTCCAACCTAAGGGATTGATCCGGTGGAACATAGCTCGGAGTGATTCCACATGTTTCAGTGTGAAATAAATCCATGCCTAGCTTAAACACACCTATTTGGACGTGTTGGAATAGTCTGCTTGGTCACACAAGTTCCAAAACGAAAGTTGCACCACTTTGCAACTTTGCATTGCTTGCATTTGATGTTTTTTCCATCAAGTGAAAATTTGCCGCCATGGGAAAACCACTCTAAGATATCAAAAACCAAGAGAGGTTTTGTAGAGGGGCTCAATAAAATCCTATAGGATTAGACAAGAATTTTCTAAGCATCATAGTATCTGAGTAATAGCATGCTAAAGTTTGTAGCTATTTTGCACTTTGGACCCTTAAGGGATCGATCCAGTGGAACGTAGCTCGGATCGATTCCACGTGTTTCGATGTGAAACAAGACCATGCCTAGCATAAACATACCTATTCAAATGTGTTGGAAATTTTAGTTTGGTCATACGAGTTGCAGAGAAAAAGTTGCACCACTTTGCAACTTTGCACAACTTGAATTTGACACTTTTTCCATCAAGTGAAAATCCACCGCCATGAGAAAACCACTCCAAGATAGCAAAAACTGAGAGAGGTTTTTCTAGAGGAGCCCAATGCCTTCCTATAGGATTAGACGAGAATTTTCTAGGTGTAATGATATCCAAGTAATAGCATGCTGAAGTTTGCAGCCATTTTTCACTTTGGACCCTTCAAGGATCGATCTAGTGGAACATAGCTCAAAGCGATTCCATGTATTTTGGTGCAAAAGAGGACCATTCCTAGCGTAAACATACATGTTCAGATGTATTGGAACAGTCCTCTTGGTCACACAAGTTGCAAAATAAAAGTTGCACCACTTTGTACTGCTTGCATTTAATGCTTTTTCCATCAAGTGAAAATCCACCACCCAGGAAATTCACTTTGGGATAGCCAAAACCGAGAGAGGTTTTTTTAGAGGGGCTCAATAGAATCCTATAGGATCAGATGAGAATTTTATAAGTGTCACAGTATCCGAGTAATATAATGTTGAAGTTTGCAGCCATTTTGCACTTTGGACCCTTCAGGGATCGATTCGGTTGAACGTAGCTCGGAGAGATTCCACATGTTTCGGTGTGAAAAAAAACCATGCCTAGCATAAACATACCTATTCGGATGTGTTGAAACAATTATTTTGGTCATACAAGTTGGAGAGCGAAAGTTGCACCACTTTGCAACTTTGCACAGCTTGAATTTGACACTTTTTTCATCAATTGAAAATACGTTGCCACAAGAAAACCACTCCAAGATATCCAAAACCAAGAGAGGTTTTTCTAGAGGGGCCCAATTCCTTCTTGTAGGATTATATGAGAAGTTTATAAGTGTAGCGGTAGACAATTAATAGCATGTTGAAGTTTGCAGCCATTTTGCACTTTGGACCCTTCAGGGATCGATTCGGTGGAACATAGCTTAGAGTGATTCCACGTGTTTTGGTGTGAAAGAGTACCATTCCTAGCATAAACATACCTATTCAGAAGTGTTGGAATAGTCTACTTGGTCACACAAGTTTCAGAACAAAAGTTGCACCACTTTGCAACTTTGCATTGCTTGAATTTGATACTTTTTCCATCAAGTGAAAATTCGTCGCCACGAGAAAACCACTCCAAGATAGCCAAAACTGAGAGAGGTTTTTCTAGAGGGGCCCAATGCCTTCTTGTAGGATTATATGAGAATTTTCTAATTCTAATGGTATCCAAGGAATAGCATGTTGTATTTTGCAGCCATTTTGCACTTTGGACCCTTCAGGGATCGATCCAGTGGAGTATAGCTCAGAGCGATTCCACGTGTTTTAGTGTGAAAGACGACCATGCCTAGAATAAAAATACCTATTCGGATGTGTTGGAATAGTATTCTTGGTCACACAACTTGCAGAACAAAATTTGCACCACTTTGCAACTTTGCACTTCTTGCATTTGATGTTTTTTCCATCAAGTGAAAATTTGTCACCACGGGAAAACCACTTCGAGAAAGCCAAAACCGAGAGAGGTTTTTGTAGAGGGGCTCAATGCGATCCTATAGGATTAGATGTGAATTTTATAAGCATCATAGTATCTAATTAATAGCATGTTGAATTTTGCAGCCATTTTGCACTTTGGAACCTTTAGGGATCGATCTGGTGGAACGTAGCTCGGAGCGATTCCATGTGTTTTGGTGTGAAAAAAGACCATTCCTAGCATAAAAATACCTATTCGGATGCATTGGAAAAGTTAGTTTGGTCATACAATTTGCAAAAAGAAAGTTGCACCACTTTGCACAGCTTGAATTTGACACTTTTTCTATCAAGTGAAAATTCGATGCCACGAGAAAACCACTCTGAGATAGCCAAAACCGAGAGAGGTTTTCTTGAGGGGTCCAATGTGATCCTGTAGGATCAGATGAGAAGTTTCTAAGTGTCATAGTATACAAGTAATATCATGCTGAATTTTGCAGCCATTTTGCAATTTGGACCCTTAAGGGATCGATCTGGTGGAACATAGCTCGAAGTGATTCTACGTATTTCAATGCGAAAGAGGACCATTCCTAGCATAAAAATAACTATTCGGATGTGTTGGAATAGTCTGCTTGGTCACACGAGTTGTAGAAAAATGTTGCAAATTCTTTTCATGACCTTTATATGACCTTTTTCACATTGTTTACATTTCAAAATTCAAAGTTTGCAAATTTTCCTATTCAACGCATTTACACAACAAGGTGCTACTACACCAAACATGAAATCAAACCTTACAATATTTGAGTATATCTCATTATGTAATTAAATATTATTACAATGCCTTAGGAACTTTGTTCTCACAGATCTCTTACAATGTCACTCACTCATACATTCGAGATTCTTTTTAAATGTCTACATCATAGGTGCTCATTATGAGGTTAAATTAAAATGAGTAACTTGAGATTGCCTCGCTAAGCTTCGCACACTCTTTTATAATGGCTTGAAATCAAAATTGAGATTTGTCAAGATCATCAAAATAAGGATGTTGCATTTCTTTTTTGGCTGAGATTCTCTTTGATGGCTCTTAAATCAACATTTTTTGCAACGAAAGATCATTCAATTTTTGGTAGTTTACTTACAAATACGTAAAGTAAAAGAGAAAAAGAAAGAGTATCCAAAATGGAAATGAAATAAAAATAGATGGAAGGCACTTATAGATGTTGCATGCAGGCATCAAAATAAGGATGTTGCATTGCTTTTGTGGCTAACATTCTCTTGGATGGCTCATATATCTGCACTTTTTGCAAGGGGACACCAATCACTGTAAAAGAAGATGATAGCATTGGCATCAAACAAATTAGTGTGCATACAAGTATAAATTAATAAGAACGAATGTGCATATACTTACAAATTAATCCAACGAACCATTCGGGTCTGCTCTACTCTTTATTATGTCAAGTATTGCCTCATGGTCAAACTCACGGACCTTCCATAACATCTTGTTCAAAGTTCTACTCCCATATTTTTTCAAATGAACTTTGGATGCCACAACAAGGTTCGAGTAATGAAGAATCTTACAATGCATGTCAAAGTCTTGAAATAGCCAATGTTTAACACTTGAATGTGGGTACCTTCTAAGCCATGTTCTAGTAACCACAAATGAGCCTATAGGGTATTCAATGTTTTCTCCACCTATAACTAGGGCCTCCAAAAAAAATTTGGTCTCAACACAATGACACAAGTAATAGTTTGTTCCCTCTTCATTGTCTTCATCTGCAATAACTGCATAAACATGCCCTGCATTGATATGTGAAAAAAACCTCTTGAAATTTGTCAACATTATGAATACAGTACAAAGTAAGACAACGATATGGAATTTCAACAACTAAGAAAGTAGATATATCAACTGGTTGAACTAGATCTGATACATGGTCAAATTCCACCAATGATTCCATCTATGCCAGTTCCAATGTCGTCGGAGGGCAATACATGTGAAGTGGGCTAAGATAACTTGTGAACTATTTGTCAACCCACTCCCCTGACTCACAATCATTCCAAGCTTGCATTGTACATGAAGAAAAAAAGCATTCCATCTTTCATGTATCGATACTCCATGAACCTACATTTGAGCTAAGGAAAGAGTGTACCTCACTCAATCCTATTAGTGTACAACACTCTTCATATGGTGCAATGTTAGTATCATCCATCAACCAAAAAAATCTACAAACTAAAGATGTACCTTCATTACCTGGACCCATCAAAGCATTACACCACTCGATGATTTATTTTGCATCTGTCAACTTTGCATTGTCTTTATACTTTAACTCTTCTCATGCTAATGCTCTTTTCAAGCATGCTCCTGTACCATCATGCTCCCCCTTTCCATGTCCAGCCTCACAAAAGTTCCACATATGTTGAACACCTGCAATGACATGCATCTTGCACAACCAGTAGAACATGCACGAGTTCTTGAACTGTGTTGCGCAGTTATCAGACCATATTATATGTTGATTGTATTCTATACCCCTCTGATCCAAACCACTATAGAACATCTGGAAGCAACCTTGCATGAACTCTGGAGAATGTGTGTGATCATCACTAATGTAAAAGTGGTACTCCCTCAATACCTTCCTTTGCCCATCTATACTATTAGATGCATGAATGAATGCTATGTGCACAAATATTGAAACTTGTGTGGAGTAGTAATATTGTGACTACACCTCATGTTGTGGTTGTAGAGTTTATTTCTTTGCAAATTCAACCATGGATACTATGCTTCCAATTGGAAAGGTTTCCTTGCATAGCTTGAACTGTGTGTCCAACCATCGGGCTCTATGGGTATGCATTGCATACTCGAACAGTATACTATCATGAAATGTGGCCATAAATTGGTACACTGGAATCTTCTCAATAACCAAATCACACCTTTTTGCTTGACACCCATCTTTTGTAGCATATGCCATTGTTTTATACTTCCCGAACTCTACTAGTTTCTATCCCACCTCATCTGTGCTTTCCATATGTTGACATACTGGCATACACTGGAATCCACCATAAATGCTCACATGAACCATCCAAGCATGTTGTCCTATAGAATATCTGGCCATCCTCTATTTCACATAAAAAAATTGATAAGAACTCTCTTGAATATTTTGGTGGGGCTTCTATGCCACAATCTTGCAAACAACGTTACTATGCAAATCTAAACATATAGAATGATAAACATCATAATGGTTAGAAAACTCAATATGTATTCTACAACAACAAGTAGTGCGTGTGTGATTTATCTTGACATTAAAAGGTTTAAGCATTCAAAAAATCTTTGAGAAATACTAATTTGTGGATATCATTTTCAATTTTCTGAAAAAATTGGGTTTGAGTCATATCCAAAAAATGTTTTGGATGTGGCTCACGATTCCGACTACCAATTCTCCTTCTTACCACATCCTTTTGATTCGGAGAAGGCCTTGTGTTAGTCTTCCAATACTCTTCAATTAGTGTTCTCAAGGCTTCGACAACTTCTTTATCTTTTTTTGATAGTCTCCCCAAGAATGCCCATAATTCATTTGTATCATTGCCCTCGATTCTTTGCCATCTTTGAATGGATATTGATAAAAAAAATCTACTAATTCTCATTTGTTCACTATTCTTTTTTAATAGATGAGCTCTCTTTGTTTGATAGCTTACCAAAGTCGATGTAATGACACATCGGGTGACATTAATATCCTTTGAGTGTGAGGTCTTACCCACACTCTCATAAGCATCCATTAGATTCTTCACAATAATGTCTTCACTCGATGCATTTGATGTTCTCAACCCAAGAGTCTTCATGATGTTCCTATACTTTACACCCCACATCATTTCAACAAATAGTTGACATCTTGCAGTCTCACTTAGCCTTTCAAATAATCATTCCCAAATCTTATCAGCATATCTTCTACAAGTGCGTGTTGAAATCTTACCTTCCATGTGATGCAAAATCTTATCATCAATGTTAATCAAATACTTTAGCTTTCTACGCAAAATTCTTGGTGGTGTTCTCCTAGGTACATACATCTCAAAATTAGGAATTTCATAAATATTTAATTGAGGTGGGCTAGATTGCATACCTTCGATCGAGGGTGGAGAAGAAGATATACCTTGAGGTTCACATGGGGATGATGGCATACCTTCTTCGTCAATTGTGAGTGATGATGTACTCTCAACTTGAGATGTGTTGGATGGTGTCCAATAATATTCACTTGCGTGCATGGTGTCCCTCCATATTCACTTGCAGTAGATGGTGTCCATCCATATTCACTTGTGCTAGGTGGTGTCCCTTCATATTCACTTGTCGTAGAGGGTGTGTCTCCAACTACAGTATCTAAATCTGTCTTACGATGATGCTTTTGCATTCATGATTTTTGTGCAACAAATTCTCATTCTCTTTTTGATGGTTGAGGTTCCTCTATAATTGGGTTGTTTTCATCAATTGTTTCCAATTTCTTCTTTTCACGATATTCTGCCGCCTGAACTCTCTCCTTTTCTTTCAAGGTTTTGTTCTCTTCATCTGTTAGTTTTGTCTTTGTCTTTTTCTTCGGCATGGCGGATAATTTTATCTGTACCATGGTAATGAGATTAATATTAGTTCCTAACAAATGTATTCATTCAAATTAATTGAAAAATTTATGTCATTGAAGGCTTCATTTAAATAATACTTACAATCATTGTGTACAAAATTTAACCTAGCATGTAGACAAATGTGAACAAACTATGGAAGCACTAGGCTGGCCAGACCACATTTCTAACTAAAATTGAATAACCATGATGGTGATTCTGAAAACTAATGAGTGAACGGAATTGTGAGTGTTTGATAATTTTGTGGTGTAGGAGCACCTTGACAATCTATGCTTCCATTTTGAAATTTGATTCAATTTTGGGTATCTTCATGTTGTAAGAGGGTCATTAAAGACATTTTCCATGTACCGGTTGTATGAGCTTTCAAAGGTTGTTGTTTTTTATTTATAGGCATTGCGGGGAGTTTTTTTTCATTGCAAAAGGTTTAAAAAACCTCCATGGGCTTGAAGGGAGGATTTTTGTTCATTTAAAAAAAAAATGTTGTTTTCCAGAAATTCACTAGTTTTTTTTGCACTTTCCTACACTTGTACGGATCTATACAACCTCCCCTTGATAGAAAAATAATATAATATTGTAGGTACATGTCTTAACAGTACGTTTGAAGGGAGCAATTGACAATTTTCTAAAACTGCTCATTTCAAGCCAGTCCATGGTTTGAGTAGGATTTAATTATGAAATGACCATCCCACCTACTATTATGACTTGTTTCTCAGTGGGATGGAATGTAAATTATTAGAGTATGGTATTTTATTTTTGAACATTCCTTGGAATGAAACTAATGACAATAGGATGTGGTTCTTAGGCTGAAACAAGCACTTTTCCATGAGAATTTGAGGAACCAAGGAGTGATTTTAAAAAAGTGTTGAAGGAGTGGTCTATGTAATGAACTTTTGACCTTGTGTAGGGTATTTTGAAGATTTTTTATTCTTTGGAATGGTCTGGGAAGGCTCGGGTATAGGAGTTTCTATAAACCCTCCCTCTTTGCATTGAAAAATGGGGGTTTTTGTATTGGAAGCCTAGTTGAGTGGGTAAGGTCCTAAGACCTAGAAAATATCTTGTTTTGAGATCTAATTAAATACTGTTTTTGGGTTTGGAAGTCTGGTGTGAGGATATAAGGGTAGTTCCTTTGTAAAATTGGCCTACTTGGCAGCCTAAAATAGTCAAAAGGTCAATTTTCTTAAAGTTGTCTCAAAGGATTCATGTGATGGGTTAAGGTATGTCTTGCAACTCTAAAATGGGTGCTAGAATAATTTTTTTATTTTCCTAGTGTTTTGGAAATTTTTGGACTTTAGGGCCCAAAACTAGTTTTGCACAGTAACTAGATTCCAAGGGTGAAATGTGGGAAATAGTGTTTATGTTTGTTGTCCAGCCTGAAGGAGTGTTGGGATTGGTCCATTAGGACTTTTTAATCTTTTTAGATGCCTCTTGAAGGAAATCTGACATCTTCAATGGTTTTGGGCCCTCTAACTCTGCATCAAAAATGAGTATCACAGTTTGAAGTGTGTGCATAGTTTGGGAGATACATGTGACAGTTTGCAAATGCTTGGCTACTAGTAATGTGGATATTGAACAAATGAACTAAGTTCATGTGGAAGGGAAGACTTTTGAAAGGTTTCATTTTTGTTGTACTAACTCAAACAATGGTGCCATTATGGGAGATTTAAGACAACTTGTGAATGACATAATCATTGGTTGATGTTTTGAAGAACCTAGTTGATTGTAATCAGTTATTTTCAAGATTTTAAGGGTGTTTTTAAGGTCCTTAAAATGAATTTCGAACTCTTAATGCTAATTTGAGTATACGAATCAAATATTTTGTGAAGGGAAATATAGTTGAATAAGTGTGTCAAGAAACGTGTTTATTTCTTCCTTTGTACTGCACCAGTTTGTGCAGAGGTATTGGAAGGTGTTTGGACCCTTCAGAGGAATGGGAGAGGCTTGGAGTTGTATTAAAGGATGAATTTTGGTGAATGGTTTTGCATTTCTAATAAACTTTATGCTATGTTACAATCAATTTTATGATGCTTAATATATATTTTTGAGTCTGACAAATTGTTGAAACCAAGTTCTAATGTTTTGATGAAAAGATGATTGAGTTTGTTTGTTGATCTTATTCAATTTAATTTAGGGTTAGAAGTACCCTTGATGATGTATGGATCCTGGTAGATGTTCTACATCAAGTGTAAAATATTAATTGGCAAGTGTATATAATGGTAATTTAAAATGTGCATTGACAACCTAAGGTTATAATGAAAAACAAAAATGAAAGCAAGCCATAATAGAATGAAAGAAAATTTGTAAAGATTTCACATACCTAAAAAACCGGACTTTCAAATGGAGGAGTTCAACCCAATTATGTAGCCTTAGCTTCTTCTTTCTTTAAAATCCACAAAAATTTGACTTGTTCAAAAGCTTGTTCCCCTCCAAACTTCAATTGTATATTAGTTTTTAATGGAATTCAAACTTCAATTGATATTATATGTATTTCAACATGGAAACTCTGATATTTCATGCAAATGTGGTAGAAAGATCATGGAAAAGGTGATGGAATGTGAAAAACATGCTTGCACACTTCACAACATCATCAAAAAGCTGCTTTTTGTTGGAGCACGTGGAGAACCAGGGGAATATGCATACTATGGGCCTTGAAATCACGGGTATATAGAGATTTTTACCATTTTAGTGGAGTACAACATGTGCTTGTGTTATAACGTGAGCACGTTATGTGAAATATGGTTTTGTTAGTATATTTCTATTCTCCCTCTTTGTCTTTACCCTCTATCCTAATTATGTAGCTGTCCCCTACACCCTTATAGTAGAGGGGATAGAGGTGAGTGTGTGTGTGAGAGAGAGGAAGAAAGAGAGGTAGAGGGAGAGTGGGAGAGAGAAAGGGAGATAGATGGAGGGAGAGGGAGAGGGGGAGGGAGAGGGTTAGAAATAAAAAGTAGGAGACCTTGAGATAGATAGGGATGGAGAGAGGGGGAGAGTGGGAGAAAGAGAGAGTGGGAGAGAAATATGGAGAGAGTTAGGGATAGGGGGAGGGGGAGAAAGAGAGAGTGAGAG